>JANAVB010009400.1:11562574-11745074 GCA_029216955.1 Iris pallida | reverse complement strand
ATTTACACGGAGAATGGTCATTCCAGTGTTAAAACGCAGGAGAATGACCATTCTCCGTGTTAGAAACACGGAGAATGCCATTCTCCGTGTTAAATGAAACGGAGAATGTCATTCTCCGTGTTAAATAAAACGGAGAATGGCATTCTCCGTCCTAATTAAGACGGAGAATGGCCATTCTCCGTGCTAAATTAAACGGAGAATGACCATTCTCCGTCTTAATTAGGACGGAGAACCATTCTCCGTGTAATTTATCACGGAGAATGGTCATTCTAGTGTTAAAACGCAGGAGAATGACCATTCTCCGTGTTAGAAACACGGAGAATGACCATTCTCCGTGTTAGAAACACGGAGAATGCCATTCTCCGTGTTAATTAGGACGGAGAAGCCATTCTCCGTCTTAAATAAAACGGAGAATGCCATTCTCCGTCCTATTTAGACGGAGAATGCCATTCTCGGTCCTAATTAAGACGAAACGGAGAATGTCATTCTCCGTGTTAATTAGGACGGAGAATGGCATTCTCCGTCTTAAATAAAACGGAGAATGGCATTCTCCGTCCTAATTAGACGGAGAATGCCATTCTCCGTCCTAATTAAGACGGAGATGGTCATTTCCAGTATTAAAACGTGTAATTTAGTTTTTTCAGGAATAAAAAGTTTCGTTCTTCTTTCAAAGCGATGATAATTCTTATGGAAAAGAAGAAAAAGATCTTCTCTCCACAATTGAAGATCTGAGTTCAAATGTCTCCACGATGAAGATGATGATGATGGTGATGATGATGACGAGCGATGATCTGAGTTCGACTGAAGAAAAATACACCGAACTACGAACGATCTTTGCGATCTCTGCTGAATATGAGAGCAATGGAATTCAGATTTTCCGTGAAGAAGAAGAAGACGAAAATCGCAATCCAGATCTGAGTTTTTTGAATTCAAATACATATAGATGACCAATTCGCGCGGAGGGGTAGTTTCGGTATTATAAAAATAGCAGTTTCTAGCGGATGGCATCTAAAAGGGAATCTTGGAATATTTAACGTGAAAATACTTAATTCTGGGTATTTCATAAAACTTATCCAGCGGGTGGACATTTCATAAAAGTCCACCCCGAAATTGGAGATGCTCTAATGCTATTAAGCTACTCTCAGATATTGATCGAATAAGTCAGATAAATACTCAACTCTCCAGTAACATATGATAGTGATGATATTTATTTATAGTTCTAATTATATAAAAATTCATCAAATCTCCAGTAATGTATGTTAGTGCTGAATTGCTGATATTTATAGTACTAATTATATAAAAAAAATCTTCACATTATTAGACTTGGTTCCTTGTAGGATTCATTAAAGCCAATTTTCCATTTGAAACCAAACACCTTACGTTAGGATTAGGGGAAGGGCGGGGGTTTCAGACTCTGCCAGCTCCGCCTAGTGTCCACATGAGCTACAATCACGGACATTAAGCCATATTATACTTGGTTCCTTATAGCAAAAACAACTGTTTATGAAAAACACAAATAAAAGAAACTGCTTTGAAAAACAGAAGCAGATAAAATATCTATAATAATATAATATAAACACAGTAGGTTTTTGGTCCGACCCATGTGCTTTGGTTCAACGATGATGAAAAGACTAAATTGTCCCTCTCTCTATAAGAGAGGAGGTCCCATGTTGGGTGCGGAGCAACTGGTTGTTCCAACGGTACCCCCGCCTCCAGCTCCTCTTGAACCGCCCCTCCTCTTGCCGTCTCCATTCCATCCTCCCCACGCCGTCGTCGCCGCCTCTTCCGCAACCCCTTCGTCGCAAGCAGCCTCCTCCACCCGCCTCCACGCGCCTCCGACGTCGACCTTTCCTTTGCCGCCTCCCTCTTCTCCGCCATGCAACTCCAACCCCTTTCTCCTTCAACACCGCCATCGCCATATTCGACGACCCTCTCCATCTACTCCCAAATGCTCCGTCGCCCAGACCGTCCTGCTCACCGCCTACTCCCGACGCGGCTCCGTCGACCACGCCCTGCGGGTGTTCGACGGAATGCCGCACAGGGACGTCATCTCCTGGACCGCCGCCGTCTCGGGCCTCACCGCCCTCGGACGCCTCGCGACGGCCCTGCGCGTCTTCGCCTCCATGAGGCCCCACGCCGTCCCGAACGCCGCCACCGTAGTCTTTGCCGTGTCCGCCTGCACGCCTACGTCGGGAAGGCCGGTTCGGAGGCCGCGCCTCCGTCCGGAACTCCCTGGCGTTGGCCCGGTGCCTGCACGCCTACGTCGGGAAGGTCGGTTCGTGTCCGCGCCATTATGGCACGGGTTATCCACTAGTCTATAATATAAAGCACAGTGGATTTTTGGTCCGACCCATGTGCTTTGGTTCAACGATGATGAAGGACTAAATCGCCCCTCTTTAAGAGAGGAGGTCCCATGTTGGGTGCGGAGCAACCGGTTGTTCCAACGACATTCCCGCCTCCAGCTCCTCTTGCACCGCCCTTCCCTCCGCCGCCTCCGCTATCCGCGTCCACGCCGTCGTCGCCGGCCTCTTCCGCAACCCCTTCGTCGCAAGCAGCCTCCTCCACCGTGCCGCCGACGCCAACCCTTCCTTCGCCGCCTCCCTCTTCTCCGCCATGACCAACCCCAACTCCTTCTCCTTCAACACCGCCATCGCCATCTCCGCCACCCACTCTCCATCTACTCCCAAATGCTCCGCCGTCGCGTCCCTCCCGACTCCCACACTTCTCTTCCTTGCTCAACACCGCCGCCGCCGCCAAGTCGCTCCACGCACACGCCATCCTCCTCGGATTTCGGCCGGACCCCTTCGTGCAGCCGTCATGCTCACCGCCTACTCCCGACGCGACTCCGCCGACCACGTCCTGCGAGTGTTCGACGGAATGCCGCACATGGACATCATCTCCTGGACCGTCGCCGTCTCGGGCCTCGCCGCCCTCGGACGTCCCGCGACGGCCCTGCGCGTCTTCGCCTCCATGAGGCCCCACGTCGCCCCGAACGCCGCCATCGTGATCTTTGCCGTGTCCGCCTCCGCCGGGCTCGGGTCCCTGGCGCTGGCCCGGTGCCTGCACACCTACGTCGAGAAAGCCGGGTTCGGAGGCCGCGTCTCCGTCCGGAACTCCCTGGTGCTGACCCGGTGCCTGCACGCCTACGTCGGGAAGGTCGGATTCATGTCCGTGCCATTATGGCACGGGTTATCCACTAGTACATAATATGACAAAGTAATAATTTACCACCATAACATATAAAGGGTCTCCATTAGAAGATACGATATATATCAATAACTACTATATGACACAAGTACATATCAATAAAAAAAACCTAAACTTAATAAAAATATTATTAAAGAGTGTCTGGAATAACACTGATAGCAGTTTTGGAATAACAGTGTTTCCTCATTAACAAGGTTGATGAAATGATAAAATGACGGTTTTGTCATTTGGATACTAGCCTATGATTAATTAGTGTATCACTGAAAGAGATTGCCCGTGGGCGATTAGAAGATCATGGTTCACAAATAGAATCAAACAGTATAAGCAATCAAATATAGATCATATTCAAACAACCAGACAATTGCTCATAACCAATGCATAGACAGATCATTAACCAAATTTTCAGTTAGTTGCATAGATAAAGCATCACAATTGAAGTAGACAAAGAAAGTCGCTTTCTTTCGCCCTACACTTAAAAGGACAATTAAAACATGCAAACACAATTAAAAGAAAGGAGACATATCAATGACTACTAATATGACACAAGTACATGTCAATAAAAAAACCTGAAAATAATTAAAAAATATTATAATCAAAGAGTGTCTGGAATAACTCGATACCAATTTTGGAATAACAGTGTTCCCTCATTAACAAGGATGATGAAATGACTGTTTTTGTCATTTGGATACTAGCCTATGATTAATTAGTGCATCACTGAAGGAGATTGCCGGTGGGCGATTAGAAGATCATAGTTCACAAATAGAATCAAACAGTATAAGCAATCAAATCATATTCAAACAACCAAACAATTGCTCATAACCAATGCATAGACGGATCATTAACCAAAATTTTCAGTAAGTTGCATAGATAAAGCATCACAATTGAAGTCGACAAAGAAAGTAGCTTTCTTTCGCCCTACACTTAAAAGGACAATCTAAACATGCAAACACAATTAAAAGATAGGAGACATATCAATGACTACTAATATGACACAAGTACATGTCAATAAAAAAACCTGAAAATTAATACAAATATTATAATCAAAGAGTGTCTGGAATAACTCGATACCAATTTTGGAATAACAGTGTTTCCTCATTAACAAGGATGATAAAATGACTGCTTTGTCATTTGGATACTAGCCTATGATTAATTAGTGTATCGCTGAAGGAGATTGCCAGTGGGCAATTAGAAGATCATGGTTCACAAATAGAATCAAACAGTATAAGCAATCAAATATAAATCATATTCAAACAACCAAACAATTGCTCATAACTAATACATAGACAGATCAATAACCAAAATTTTCAATAAGTTGCATAAATAAAGCATCACAATTGAAGTCGACAAAGAAAGTAGCTTTCTTTCTCCCTACACTTATAATCAAAATCTAAACATGCAAACACAATTAAAAAATAAGAGATATATCATTATATCAATGACTACTAATATAACAAGAGTACATGTCAATAAAAAACCTGAAAATTAATAAAATAATATCATCAAAGAGTGTCTGGAATAACACGATACCAATTTGGGAATAACAGTGCTTCCTCATTAATAAGGATGATAAAAATGACGACTGTTTTGTCATTTGGATACTAGCCCATGATTAATTAGTGTATCGCTGAAGGAGATTGCCGGTGGGCAATTAGAAGATTGTGGTTCACAAATAGAATCAAACAGTATATGGGATCAACTCTAAATAAAATTCAAACAACTGAACAATTGCTCATAACCAATGCATAGACAGATCATTAACCTAAATTTCCAATAAGTTGCATAGTTAAAGCACCACAATTGAAGTCAACAAAGAAAGTAGCTTTCTTTCACCCTACACTTAAAAAGATAATCCAATTCTAAACCTGCAAACCCTAATGTTGCGGAAATACAAAAACCAGTATCAGTCGAACAAGCTGAATCCCATATCCTGCAAAAAAAAACCAAAAAAACACAATTCCATTAGTAAAAAAACATTTTTTCTGAATAGAATCTATTTTCTGTCTAGTAGAACACATACATCATCAGACTCCTCTTTTTCCTCCACCTTCTCCTCCTTCTTGGCCTCTGCAGCGGCGGCAGGGGCAGCAGCCGCACCTCCACCACCACCAGAGGAGACAGCAATAGCACCACCACCTCCGGATGGAACGGAAGCAAACTTCTCCCTTCCGGCAGCAATCAGCTCGGTGATATCCTTGCCTTTGACCTCAGAAATCAGCAGATCTATCCTCTCCTCCTCAGCTTCCGCACCAACTGGCCAACAATTCAATACACAAATTTCAGGTTTCATGTCCAGAGACATACAGGACACAACAAACACTCCAAGATACAACAGGAATCAGAGACAAAAATTTAGTGTTGTCTCAATGTTGTCTCCTGTAGGACACGTGAGGCACACGTTACAGACTCCAAAATCGTGAAAAATTCAGATTCACGAGCAGATCTTGAGATCGGACACGCTTATCCATTTCGCGCATCGTGTCGGAGACATATACCCGACAAAACACATGTACGAAATGAGTCCTAAATTGGGAAGTGGCCGGGTCGCGTCGGACACGCATAGGGCACCACACACACTAAATAATCATGATATCCAAGTAAACACCAATAGTAAGCTCGATACCAGCGGCGCAAGCTGTAGTTCCGTGTCCGTATCGTGTCGTCTGGTAGTTGTGTGTACGATGTAACATACTTTAAAAGAGATATAGAGAGAAGAAGAACCTGAACCGAGAATGGACTTGATGTCCGCGGGGAGGGGTTGGAGTTGCCGCCGAGGACGGCCAGGAGGTAGGCGGCAACAACCTTCATCTTCTCTTTCTAAAGAAATTAGGGTTAGGTTTCTTTCTGGCGGCTGAGAGAGAGGAAATGAAACCTGGTTTAGTTGAGAGGGATTATATAGGCCGGAACTAGGATGTGACTCATGTGGGAATACTATAATTAACGTTTTCATGTACATAGAAGTTTGGACGGCCCTTCTGGGCCCAAAGAACTTTTTTGTGACACAGTAAGCCTCTTAGGTTGGCATCAAGTGTGGCCCATTAATCATAAAATTTCTCCGCCACGTTAGCATTCGGCTCGACTCCTATCTCGTGAAGAAACTTGAATGATGAATAATGAGTATGAAATTCGAGTCGATCGGATTGTACTAGCTCGAGTATGATCCGGTTGTGTGGAAGCTGTATGAATTTTTTTTTACTATTTTACAACATGGGACGTTTACTATACAAATTTTCTTTTTTCTATTCCTAAAAAAAATTAGAAAATTTTTGGACATAAATAAGAACTTTTTGGGAAAATTAATAAAAATATTTTTGGAAAAAAAAATTACGAAAAAGTCTCAACTTTTCTTATTATACTAGCATAAGTATGCATGTTTAAATAGTACAAGGTAAATTTTTTTTTTTGGGCAAAATGATGATAATTCATGTTACTTCAATACTAATTAGCCTTCTAACAAACATTTTTTTTTATTCTATGTCATCTCCATATAATAGCAAATTTATGAGAAAATTATAAATCTTATGAAGAAATTGAAAATTCACAAATTTAGGGAGGGCAAACATAAAATTTATTAAGAAACTTAACCAAACAAGAATCTCTTTATGGGAACTGGAAATTCAGGCGGGCAAGTGCCCTGCTCGTCCGCGCTTATGTTCGTTCTTTAGCTAACTTCTATAGTATATCCATCAAGATAGTTATAATTTTTATACTATTTCAAAGGACTAAGTACCAAACTAAAACATGGCTAGAGGGGGAAAAAAATTGCTGAAAATTGCTGAGAAACCCAATTTCGGGGTGGACTTTTATGAAATGTCCACCCGCTGGATGAGTTTTATGAAATATCCAGAATTAAGTATTTTCACGTTCAATATTCCAAGATTCCCTTTTAGATGCCATCCGCTGGAAACTGCTATTTTTATAATACCGAAACTACCCTCCGCGCGAATTGGTCATCTATATGTATTTGAATTCAAAAAACTCAGATCTGGATTGCGATTTTCGTCTTCTTCTTCTTCACGAGAAATCTGAATTCCATTGCTCTCATCTTTAGCAGAGATCGCAAAGATCGTTCGTAGTTCGGTGTACTTTTCTGCAGTCGAACTCAGATCATCGCTTGTCATCATCATCACCATCATCATCATCTTCATCGTGGAGACATTTGAAGTTTTTCGACGATTAGGTCAATTGTGGAGAAAAATCTCTTCTTCTTCTTTCATAAGAATTATCATCGTTTTGAAAGAAGAACGAAACTCTTATTCCTGACAAAAATTTTCTAAAAAAAAATATATTCTCCGTGTTAAAACCACAGAGAATGACCATTTCCGTGCTAAAATGACGGAGAATGACTATTCTCCGTTTTAAAAACCACGGAGAATTGCATTCTCCGTGTTAAAAACCACGGAGAATGACAATTTTCTATCGATTTTAATACGGAGAATGCCATTCTCCGTGGTAAAGTGACGGAGAATGGCCATTCTCCGTCATTTTAGTACGGAGAATAGCTAAGATCCATCAAGTACACGAAGAATGACCATTTTTCGTGTAATTTAGAAGTACTAAATTACACGGAGAATGGTCATTCTCCTACGTTTTAACACTGGAAATAACTATTCTCCGTGTAATTAACACGGAGAATGTCATTCTCCGTTTTAATTAAGACGAAGAATGTCATTCTCCGTTTTATTTAACACGGAGAATGACATTCTCTGTGTTAATTTACACGGAGAATGGCATTCTCCATGTTCTAACACGGAGAATAGCCATTCCCCTGCATTTTAACACTGGAATGACCATTCTTCGTGCTAAATTACACGGAGAATGCCCATTCTCCGTTTTATTTAACACGGAGAATGGCATTCTCCGTGTTTCTAAAACGGAGAATGGCCATTCTCCTGCGTTTTAACACTGTAATGACCATTTTTCGTGCTAAATTACACGAAAAATGGCCATTCTCCGTGTAAATTAAGACGAAGAATGACCATTCTCCGTGTAATTTAGAAACAGAGAATGCCATTCTCCGTACTAAATTACACGGAGAATGGTCATTCTCCTACGTTTTAACACTGGAAATAACCATTCTCCGTGTAAATTAACACGGAGAATGTCATTCTCCGTTTAATTAAGACGGAGAATGTCATTCTCCGTCTTATTTAACACGAAGAATGACATTTTCCGTGTTAATTTACACGGAGAATAGCATTTTCCGTATTTCTAACACGGAGAATGACCATTCTCCTGCATTTTAACACTGGAATGACCATTCTTCGTACTAAATTACACGGAGAATGGCCATTCTTCATTTTATTTAATACGAAGAATGGCATTCTCCGTTTATTTAACACGGAGAACGGCATTCTCCGTGTTTCTGATACGGAGAATGGCCATTCTCCTGTGTTTTAACACTGTAATGACCATTCTTCGTGCTAAATTACACGGAGAATGGCCATTCTCCGTGTAAATTAAGACGGAAAATGACCATTTTCGTGTAATTTAGAAACGGAGAATGCCATTCTTCGTACTAAATTATACGGAGAATGGTCATTCTTCTACGTTTTAACACTGGAAATAACCATTCTCCGTGTAAATTAACACGGAGAATGTCATTCTCCGTTTAAATTAAGACGGGAATGTCATTCTCCGTTTTATTTAACACGGTGAATGACATTCTCCGTGTTAATTTACACGAAGAATGGCATTTTTCGTATTTCTAACACGGAGAATGGCCATTCTCCTGTATTTTAACACTGGAATGACCATTCTCCGTGCTAAATTACACGAAGAATGGCCATTCTCCGTTTTATTTAACACGGAGAATGGCATTCTCCGTTTATTTAACACGGAGAATGGCATTCTCCGTGTTTCTAATACGGAGAATGGTCATTCTTCTGCGTTTTAACACTGTAATGACCATCTCCGTGCTAAATTACACAGAGAATGGTCATTCTCCGTGTAAATTAAGACGGAGAATGACCATTCTTCGTGTAATTTAGAAACGGAGAATGCCATTCTCCGTACTAAATTACACGAAGAATGGTCATTCTCCTACGTTTTAACACTGGGAATAACCATTCTCCGTGTAAATTAACACGGAGAATGTCATTCTCCATTTTAATTAAGACGGAGAATGTCATTCTCCGTTTATTTAACACGGAGAATGACATTCTCCGTATTAATTTACACGGAGAATGGCATTCTCCGTGTTTCTAACACGGAGAATGGCCATTCTCCTGCATTTTAACACTGGAATGACCATTCTCCGTGCTAAATTTCACGGAGAATGGCCATTCTCCGTTTATTTAACACGGAGAATGGCATTCTCCGTGTTTCTAATACGGAGAATGACCATTCTCCTGCGTTTTAACACTGTAATGACCATTCTCCGTGCTAAATTACACGGAAAATGGCCATTCTCCGTGTAAATTAAGACGGACAATGACCATTCTCCGTGTAATTTAGCACGGAGAATGACCATTCTCCGTGTAAATTAAGACGGAGAATGACATTCTCCGTGTTACTAACACAGAGAATGACTATTCTCCGTGTAAATTAAGATGGAGAATGACATTCTCCGTGTTACTAACACGGAGAATGGCCACCCTCATGCAAAATTAACATTTTCGTGTTCTAACACGGAGAATGACCATTCTCCTGCATTTTATGGTCAGTTGAAACTTTGAAGGGCCATAACTTTTGATGGGAGGTCGAAACGAGGCCCCGTTTGTCCCAAAACGAGCGTATCTTCGAGGAGCCTAAAAATAATCGCTTCTCCGTTAGACGGCCTTTCGAAATTTTAGAAACGCAAAAAAAATGATGTTTTGACATCCGTTTTAGCACTTTTGCCGTTTGTCTCGGTCTTCCGAAATTTTCCGACGAGTTTTTGAAGAATTTTGAGGAGAAAATCTAGATTCGAAAGTGAGCAGCGTATGGAAGAAGATGAAGTATCGAAACATTTTTTTAAGAGTAGTTTCGTGGGTGTTTTCAATAAATTAGAAGGAAGGGCAAAAAGGTCATTCAGAACCCTCTTTATATATTTTTTGCTAATTCTGGACACGCGATGAAAGTTTCTTTTGCGGTGGGTTTTTCATAAAACTTTTTAAATTTTTGGGTATTTCGTAAATTTGTCCTAGTCAAATTCATATTTTAAAAAAAATTAAAAGTACTTAGTGTATCGCCCCTTTTATTATTTATTTTAAAGTTACATAAGCCATACTACTAATTTTCAAAATTATGATATATTTGATATATTGACCCCATAAACTTTTAAAAAAAAAAAAAAATTTCTTTGTCCCATTAAACTCATATTTCGAACTCTATATTTATAGTTTGGTATTTTGTAAGCCCCCAGATTTTTGAAATTATTTTATTATTTAAATAATAATTTTTTGATTTTTTTAATATTTTTTAAAAAAATATTTATTGCTTATATATACTCTTAGTCATGGTTAAGTTTTGTTATGCATGTTGACTAGGAATTTTGGAATGGCTTATGTAGTCATGTGTCATGACTAGCATATTAGACATGGTAGGAATGACCTAGCCATATTTATGTCCCTTATATGAAAATAAGTCAAGTTGTGGCTTAAACCATATAATTGGATTAAATAAATATTTTTAGAGACTTTTGACTTTTAGGAGACCTGATTGTACCAAACTAGCCCAAACTTGACCCAAAGCAATAGGGAGCGGATCAAAAGCCCCCCTTGGAAAACCCCCTAAAAATCCCTCACTCTCAGCCGTCCATTTAATGTTAATATTAATGTTAATATTAATATTAATGTTAATGTTAATGTTAATATTAATTTTTATTTTTATTTTTATTTTTATATTAATGCTATATATATATATATATATATATATATATATATATATATATATATATATATATATAGTGTGTGTGTGTGTGTGGTGTGTGGTGTGTGTGTGTGTGTGTGTTTCTATATATAATTATTAATTCAAACCTTACACTATCTACTAACCACCTTTCCTAAAATACCCAAACCTTAAACTACCTACCATAGCCATCCTACACCTCAGCCCCTGCTTTGCCAAACCTATGTGGAGCAGCCAATGGTCAACCAACACCCTATATAGGCCTCCAAACAACTCCTTTTGACGTATAATGCATGCAAAACCTACATATATTCATATATTGATCAAAATCCTAACCTAACCCTAAATTATCTTCTCCAACTACTCTTCCACACAGCCGACCACACCACCATAAACCCTCCTTCAGCCGATCAACATCAGCCCCCACCCCTTTGCAACATCTCCATACATCAATCCATTATCTCCTTCATCCAAAAGCTCCCCTTTTCACCACCTTCAACCCCAAACTTCATTTGAACCCCATTAAACCATCATCTTCTCCACTAAAAACGGTAACGTCCCTGTCCCAAAATATGTAGGACTAGGAGATCATATACATGCCAGCTACGTACCAAGTGGACTCCAACTCGGCTCAAATGCGTATAAGTTGTTTTGGTGTTCTAATTCTATCTATCAATCAACTATAAACATATCTGACTCAACCCACAGAATAAGTAAATCAGGAATGCAGTATCGGACTTTAAATTTTGGGACCTGAGGCTAACTCTAAAAGTGGTATCCCAAAGCTTAATGTTCATATTTATTTTTTTCTCGCTATTTATTGGAGGCATATTTGTTTCTCTATCTATTACTGCCATGCAAACAAACAAATTTCACCAAATGTTTTATTCTAGGAGGCATGTTTGCTTCTCTAATCTAATTTGCAACATATCACGTTTCCAAATGAATAATCTAGATACGAACACTATGCAATCAAATAACATTATCATAATTTTTCAACAAATAATAATTAGTGACAAATAAACAATTAATAACAAATATAAAAATATTTTCTTTCTTAGTTTCTCTATTCGTTGATTTTAATCTCAATAGAAATAACTATGCAATCAACTGGCAAGAACATGTTTTTCCAAAAATTATAATTCATAAGTCCACCGTAATTTTAGACTTCACTTACCTGTGACTATAAAAAGAATTATGAGGCTTTACTGATGATGTAAGTGACTCCTCAAAATGTATTGTGACAACGGGAAGGCATTATTGACACAACAATTAAGAAGTAGACCCAAATATGAGTGCATCAAGCAAAATCTAAAAAGAATGTTATTCCACAGTCGACCATAAACAAGTCTCTTTGAAAAAAAATAAAATCCTGAAAAATAATCTAGTCAGCAGACACAAGACTCTCTTCTAATATTTGTCTCTTCAAATCCTAGCCACAAGAGTAGCTTACAAATTCGAACCTTTTTAGTATTCACTTGTATCTTCAATTCAAATTTGGTAAGTATAAGTCTATATGATACTTACTACTTTCTCTCCAGTCGACGGGCCATTTTAGTTGCCATAGCAACAGCAAGCTCTTTAAAATTTTAAATTCGGGCCTTTTTAGTTGGTCTTATATACACTAAATAAAATTTTGGTGCCCTCTAAAATTTTTGCTTGAGGAAACTGCCTCATGGACCTCATATTAAGTCCGGGCCTGTATGAATGAACAATATATTATGGTCTGCAGCCCAATAACATACATGTTCGATTAGACCCGAAGGACAACATGGGGTCTATAAAATTAAGATAAGAGCAAAGTATAAATAATGGATACAATATGAGAGCATGATAAAATAACTGAGTCGGATATAGCAATATGTAACGCCCCAGAACCAGAATACTGGAGAGCGGGGGCGAACATAGCCAGCTACGTATTGAAGTGCAACCCACCTTGCTATACGGTCACGGATGTCTAGATACATGAGGGTTTAACTACAAGCCATCAGTCTCTTATGGTCATGAACAAGCCTATTGTCTCATCTTAAGCAAGTAATAACAGTTATAAGATATCAGAGCACCAAATATACAATAGTAAGGCGTTCCATACATTACATATTTGGATGATCATGAAGCTAGTCGTACAAAATGTCAAGACTAGCAAGAGTTTCGGTCATACATGATCAACCCTAGGATTCGTCAATCATGTTACAGTCCGTAGGCAGACAGTAAATAAAGGTGCAATACGAGCTAACACGTGCTCGTCGGCTAAACGCCTCAAAATAATATTTATACAATAAGGTAGGAGAACAAAAGGAACCACTCATTGCCAGGGTTACGCCTGGTGGTCACCATTTGGCTGGAAGATAGGTAGATCCTCTGGAGCTGCTCCGATATCTGGCCACACAAAACCAGCTGGGTCAGACCCCAGAAAGAGCAAGTGCCACAAAGGAGGCTTCACTTAGGAACTAAAACCAGTATAATAAATAGATGTTAAAGATAATTATATATAAAGAAAACTGATAATAACCGAGCCAACAACAGTGAATTGAGTACGAGGAAACCATTCAGGTAGCCAGGTCGTAACCCTTAAACCAAACAAGGACCGGGGTGTAACCCTGCACCTGAATAGAAACCCGTCTCAAATTCTTGTTAGTAAAGTAAAACATGACGAGCATGACATAAGGTGCAATAAGACAATAAACGAAGAGAGGACACAGAACTGCTCCGGGAGCCAGGTTACAACCCTTAAACCAAACAAGGACCGGGGTTGTAACCCTTCGCCTGAACAGAACTTGGCCCCTGATTATTATTGTTAAGTAAGCATAAATAATCATGTTATTGAAGTAACCAGGTACCGGAACAGGACGAGACTTAGACTCCATTCAACATTCACTGCCAGGCAAACAAATACGGCTTGATACTTTAACTAACTAGGGTTATCACAGGCCTAGTTACTAGCAAGATGCAATAAGATTATCCCAACAGCTACAAGCCCTGCAGACCATCCAGGTTATCTAGATGCAATTAGGGGATTGAATTCATGTGGGTACATCGTCAAAGAAACACATGTACCCTTAAGTAGCTTGGTGGGTGCAACACATGACAGTGTACTGGAAATGTGCCCTACTCGACGGTAGGCTACAAATCCCATGATGGGGCGCCCAGATAACGGGATTGCCTGTAGCTGGGAAATCTCTCCATGACTACTGAATTTTCTAGTTATTAGCCTTAGTCCATTTCAGTAGGTACCCCTGACCGTGGCACTCAGGGGTCCCCGTCCTAGACATGATGCAAGACAATACTGGTTTATTTGTACAAACACAATCGTCCACGGTGTCCAGGCCAATCATTCTTGTCATGTCAAGTAGCCGTCGCAACAGCATATCAAAGTACATCATGTCAGGTTTGCTTGTCAGGAGTGCGCCCGACAGGCCACTAGCATGTTATGTTACTTGTCAAAAGTGCACCCCTATGGGTCACTATCGTGTTCATGGCGTTCTATCAAGGGACCTAAGTACACAGAGGGTCAAAAGACAAAAGTATAAATATAATAACTCAACATAAAATGCAAGGGCTATGGAAGAGTCATGCGGCTCGGAGGTTAAGGCCATGCGGCTCGGGCTCATGCGGCCAGGAAGGAGACAGGCTTATGCGGCCAGGGAAAATATGCGGGCTTCTGCGGCTATAGATGAGGGCACATGCGGCTCAAAGGGGAAGGGCTCATGCGGCTATGGGGATGGGTCTTATGCGGCCGGGATTTACCGAAGCCATGCGGCCAGAGGTCATGCGGCAGGAGAAGGAATGGCTCATGCGGCCAGGGACAAAATGGATTCATGCGGCTGAAGGAAACGAGCATATACGGCAGTGGGGGATGGGTCTTATGCGGCTGAAAATACGGGCTCATACGGCTGGAAGGGAATGGAGCGCATGCGGCTGGAAGCAGAAGTTCATGCGGCTACGGTCGAGCAGAGCATACGGCCAAGGCCATGCGGCGGAAACTGCCATACGCCAGGGGAAACTTGTCACATGAAAAGCTATGCGGCCTGTCACTGTTCTTCTTCTCCACTTTCCGAGAAGAAGAACTAAGGAACGCCATGACTTCAAAGCTCCATTAAACCTTCATCTAAAGTCAGAATCTGGACTTCCATAGGTCAAAATGGGACATAAAAAATTCTCCACAACATGGAACCATCAAAACTTGAAAATAACAAGGTTAGATAGATCAAAACCTAAAAATCCGAAAATGCTACAAGCTTAGATCTACATGAAATGAACCATGGAAATTAAAAATGCTAAGTACTAAAGTGTCATAAGATCTCGTGGAGAAGATAATGGAACAATAAAAACTAAGTTCCTCCATGAAGCAAGCTGCACTTGCCTAAGCCTCTCTCTCTAGTAGGGAAGAGTAATGGTGAGGAAGAAGAAGAGTTAATGAAGAAGTAAATGAGGAGAGAGAGTGCGTGGGCGGCTAATAAAAGAAGAGAGGGGTGGTAGGTGGGATTGGTCCACATGCAACAAAATTGAACCAAGCCGAACCAAGCAAACCGAACCGAACCAAGCAATAAATACCAAAATAAATCATACAATGAGACATGCCATGAATCAAAATACGTACACATATACCAAAATACGTAATACGAACTATGGTCGTTACAACTCTACCCATCTTAAAAGAATTCTGTCCTCAAAATTTAATTAAGAGACTAGAAGGCAAGAACAAGCTATACTAATCACAGACAAGCTATAACAAGGCAAGCAATCATTCATTCAAGCAAGGAACTGAGATCATAAGGCATAAGGAAGACATTATACCTTACGAGTCAAACAGATCGGAATATCGCGATCGGATATCATCCTCACGCTCCCACGTTGACTCACCCAAAGAGTGATGACCCCAAGAAACACGGACTAACTTGATAGTCTTGTTCTTGAGTATCTTCTCTCTCCGGTCAAATATAGACACGGGCCTCTCCTCATACGAAAGGTTGGTACCAACAACCAATTTCGAATAATCCAGGATGTGGCTCGGGTCCGGGATATACTATCGTAGTTGGGATACATGGAACATGTCATGCACCTCACGTAACGACGGCAGAAAAGCGAAACGATAGGATACATCCCTACTCGCTCCAGAATATCGAACGGCCCTATATACCTAGGACTAAGCTTTCTCCGTACGTCGAAACAAATGACGCCACGGTTAGACAAAATTCTCAGGAATACGTAGTCGCCGACAGAAAACTCAAGGGGGGTACCGATGAGAATCGGCCCAATGACCCTGGCGGTCTTGCGCTACGCGAAGATGATCTCTGACTCTCCTGACCACCTCAACCGTCTGAGAAATTATTTCTGGGCCGAGCATCTGTCTCTCACCAACATCATCCATGCTAGCGGAGATCTGCACTTCCTACCATATAGTGCCTCGAACGGTGCCATCTGGATACTGGCCTGGTGTAACACCCATAGTTCGTATTACGTATTTTGTTATTGCATGTCTCATTTCATGGTTTATTTTGGCATTTCGGTTGCTTGGTTCGGCTTGGTTCGGTTTTTGCATGTGGACCAACCCCTACCTACCACCATCCCCTCCATTTATTAATCCACCAACCCATTATCTCTCTTTATTTACTCTTCTCCTTCCTCCATTAACTCTCTCCACCGACCAGAGAGAGAGAGGCTTAGGCAAGTGCAACTTACTTCATGGAGGAACTCAGATTTTGTTGTTCCATTGTCTTCCTCATGAGATTCTAAGTCACTTTAGTATTTAGCATTTTCGAATTCCATGGCATATTTCATGTAGATCTAAGTTTTAGCATTTTTGATCTTCATGGTTTTGATCTTCTAAAACTTGGTTGTTTTTGAAATAGAGAGTTCATGTAGTAGGGATTTCGATTTCATGTAAGTTTGGCTCTGGAATGGTTGGATTTCATCGAGACTTGACCGAAATAGGGCTTGCTTGAGTTCGTGAGCTTTTACGCCTACTTGTATTGGCCATGGGGAAAGATGAAGTTTTACGCACACGTTCTAACGTGTTAGCGTAGTGTTTAGCCTTTACGCCCATATTTTACGTGACAGCATATTATTCAGCCTTTTACGCACACGTATTTGCGTGCCAGCGTACTCCGTTCTACGTCGAGTTCATTCGAATTTTACGCTCGGGGTCCTCTCGCTCGCATAAAATCGTGCTCGTAAAACCCTGGCTCGAGCACACTCTTGCGTGTGTAAAGTCTTGCTCGAGTGTTTCCTCGCGTAGAGCTTGCTCGCGTAGAGTTCCACTAGCGTAGAGCCTCGCTTGCCTACGACTTGCTAGCGTAAAACCCTGGCTCGCGTAAAACCCCACCCGCATGCACCCTTGCTTGCGTAGAGCTATCTTACCTTGTTCTTGCTAGTGTAAGCCACTTTACGCTTGAGGCCCCTTGGCCTAGCGTAGAGGTACGCACGTAGAGACTTTGAGTCCCTATGGCGTACACCTTTACCCTTTTATATCCTTACGCCTTTTGTCATGAACTTGATAATCACGAATTTATTTAATATATTTGAAATGGTAATTGTACACGGCATGGCATAAAGTTAACATGACATGACATAATATGACAAGCAAACATGATGGGAACCATTGAAAGCTGTTGCGACGGCTAGCATGACATGACAAGAATGGCATAACCAGAATGAATGACCTGGATACCGTGGACGATTGTGTTTGTACAAGTGAACCAGTATGGTCTTGCATCATGTCTAGGGCAGGGACCCCTGAGTACCACGGTCAGGGGTACTACTGAATTTGACTAAGGCTAATAACTAGAATAATCCAGTAGTCATAAAGAGATTTCCCAGCTACAGGCAATCCCGTTATCTCGATGCCCCATCATAGGATCTGTAGCATGCCGTCGAGTAGGGCATATTTTTAGCACACTGTCATGTGTTGCACCCTTCAAGCTACTTAAGGGTACATGTGTTCTTTAGACAATGTATCCACATGAATTCAACCCCTAATTGCGTCCGCATAGCCTGGATGGTCTGCAGGGCTTGTGGCTGTTGGAAATCTCATTGTATTTTGTTAGTAACTAGGCCTGTGATAACCCTAGTTAGTTAAAGTATCAAGCCGTACTCATTGCTTAGCCGTATCTGATTGGATGGAGTCTAAACTAGTCTAGTCTTGTCATGATCCTGTACAAGATTGTTACATGAACTGAATGCTTATGCCTTACTTTATCGATGAATGGTGGAAAACCAAGTTCGTTCAGATGAAGGGTTACAACCCCGGTTCTTGTTTGGTTTAAGGGTTGTAACTTGGTTATCTGAATAGTCCCATGGTTATCTTATCGTATATCATCATGATTGACCAAATCTCCAGTTTTATTATATTATTATATTTTATGCTAATTGCATGTTTTAGTTCCTAAGTGAAGCCTCCTTTGTGGTACTTGCTTTCTGGGATCTGACCCAGCTGGTTTTGTATGGCCAGATACCGGAGTAGCTCCAAAGGATCTCCCTACCTTCCAGCCAGATGGTGACCACCAGGCGTAACCCTGGCAACGAGTGAGTTTTATTTTTGCTCTCCCACTCTATTGTAAAAAAAAAATTCTTTTGAGGCATTTAGCCGACGAGCACGTGTTAGCTCGATTGTACTTTACTTACTGTCTGCCTACGGGCTATAATATGATTGACAATTCTAGGGTTGATCATGTATGACTGAACTCTTGCTAGTCTTATTTTGTATGACTAGCTTTATGATCATCCAAATATGTAATATATGGGATGCCTTACTATTGTATATTTGGTGCTCTGACATCTTGTAACTGCTATTACTTGCTTGAGATTGAGACAATAGGCTTGTTCATGACCATAAGAGACCGATGGCTTGTAGTTAAACCCTCAGGTATCTAGACAGCCGTGACCGTATAGCGAGGCGGGTTGTACTTTAATATAGGTAGCTGGCTATGTTCGTCCCCGCTCTTCAGTATTCTGGTTCTGGGGCATTACACCTGGAAATTGTTGTTGTACGAGAACTCCACCAGGTACAGGTGATCTTTCCACGAACCACCGAAGTCGAATGTACAAGACCGCAACATATCTTCCAAGGTTCGTATGGTACGATCTGACTGACCATTCATCTGCGGATGATAAGCTGAGCTGAACTGGAGGTGAGTTTCCAAACTCTCTTGTAGGCTGCGCCAAAAGTGCGACATAAATCTCGAATCTTTGTCCGAGGTAATACTGACTGGTATACCCTAAAATCTGACGATATGTCTGAGGTACATCTCTGCTAGCTGAGCTGTCGACTGACCAACTCCGAATGGGAGAAAGTGAGCCACCTTCGTGAGCCTGTTTATAACAACCCAAATAGTATCTCTACCGGCCGGGGACCTAGGTAATCCAGTTACGAAATCCATGGTTATATGCTCCCACTTCTATTCTGGAATCGGCAAGGGCTGAAGAAGTCCAGCTGGCCTCTGATGTTCAGCTTTAACTTATTGGCAAACCAAACATCGAGAGACAAACTGGACTATCTTCCTCTTTATGCCATTCCACCAAAAGTGCTGACGAATATCACGGTACATCTTCGTACCACCAGGATGAACGGAATACTGAAAACTATGGGCCTCTGCCATGATCTCTTGTCTGATATCACCACCGGGTACACAACGACGCCTTCCATATCGAAGTGTTCCGTCTTCATGAATGCATAATGTTTGCCATTGATTATCGAAAGAAAAGAACATTTTTATGGGAGGACTGGACTTTGATTCATAATACAAATTCGCTCGTACAAAGAGAGCCTAGGAATAAAACCTAGAAAAGCAATCTAAATACAATTGTTTAGTTTTTCTGGGGGGTGACGGTAGAGGCTCGGAAAAGTGATATCAACTCTGCCTTACTCCTTAGACGATCGGACATAGCTTCTGCTCTGGCGAAGAAATGCTCTTTGTGTGTGCGGGGGTTGCTAGTCTCTCTGCTCGGGCTCTGTGCATATAACTCTGTGTCCTTTGCAAAGGAATAATCCCCTATTATAGGGCTTTGTGAGTAGGGTGTACAGTAATTGCTCTTTGAAAAGTGGGCAGTTGGAGATTGGTTAAGATTAGCCTTGATCTTGTATGTTGGAAATAAATCTGGGCTGTTTATGTTGATTGCAACAAATCTGCATTGTTTGTTGGAAATCGATCTGGGCAGTTATGATGATTGCAATAAATCTGCATTGTTATGATTTGTTGGTTGCTAAATTCGAGTGGATAAGTTTTAGTTAATCTTCTGCCATGTGTCCTAACTGTCATTTATGCTACGAGCCGCATGAACGGGGCATCCTAGCAGAGCCGTATAAATGTGGTCTGCTAATTGAGCCACATGAGGGTGGCCTCACAACCGAGCCGCATGAGGATGGCCTCACAACTGAGTTGTATGAGGATGGCCCCACAACCGTGCCGCATGAGGATGGCCTCCAACTAAGCCGCATAAGGGTGGCCTCCAACTGAACCGCATAAGGATGGCCTCCAACTGAGCCGCATAAGGGTGGCCTCCAACTGAACCGCATAAGGATGGCCTCCAACTGAGCCGCATGAGGGTGGCCCCCAACTAAACCGCATGAGGGTGGTCCTCACAACCGAGCCGCATAAGGGTGGCCCCCCATCTGAACCGCGTAAGGGTGGCCCCCATAACTGAGCTGCATGGAAGTCTTTGAAGCGATCCGCATAAGGAGCTTTAGAATTGGAGGATTGTGCCAGCCATAAAGATTTTTCTTCTCTCTAGGGGCACGTCATTATGTCAGAGTCATCATTTTACCTTTATGTCAGAGTTGTCAATCTTTTGTGTCAGAGCTGCCGTATTGCGTCAGAGCATTTAATGAGCCAGCTGCACAGAGCAGTTATGGCCAGCTGTTGTGGCCAATTTTTGAATCGCATAGGGCCACGTGGCTTTTCTCGAGCTGCATGAAGCTATCGAAAACTTTCCAGCCGCTTGAAGCTTCTAAGGGATTTTTGAGCCGCATGAGGCTCTAAGGAACTTTTGAGCCGCATGAAGCTCTAAAGGATGTTTGAGCCGCATGAAGCTCTAAGGAACTTTTGAGCCGCATGAGACTCCCTCTATTTTGAGCCACATGGACTTTTCGTTCTTTTCCATGCTTCTACAAGACCCTCTTCAAAGTTTTCAATTTGTAAAATTGAAATACTTTGAATAAGAAGCATGGCTATGTCCGCATAAGCTCTTCTTACCGCATAGGCTCCTCTGGCCGCATAGGATGTTCTGACCGTATAGGATGTTCTGGCCGCATGGACTGTTCTGGCCGCATGGACTGCTCTGGCCGCATAATGGTCCTGTGCCACATAGGCGTCTCATTTAATTGTCTTTTATTTGCTTTAATTAAAAGCCGTCCTTTGGGATAGGGTCCCAAGAGTCAGCTTTAAATATTTAGATTTGTCTTAATGATTACGGGTGATCTTTTGCATGCAGGGGATAGAAATCCAAGAGTCGGCCTTATCGTCCAGGCGGCGCGTAATGCGAAGCGTCCATCGATTCGCACGCCCCTTGTCAGCCTATAAATACGAGTACTTTTGGAAGAGAGAAACTCTTTACTTTCTTTTCTCTTCAATTTTTCTTGCCTTTATTCGCCGTCTTCTCTTCCTTCTCCGATCAGCAATGGCTCCCAAAGCTTCCTCTAGCGCAGCAGCGAAGGGTAAAGGAGCGGCTTCCTCGTCGACTGAGGCACCCACAATTCATCCCGACGTCCACCCCGCCATTGATGGTAAAGATATTGGAAGAAATTGTATGAACTCAAAGCCCTAACCGTCATGGCTACGCCGCATATTTTACGCGGGCCTTCTTCGTCTTCATTGAACTATTCAAGTTCATTGATGAATCCGCATACTGTGTTGCATGTGCCGTATGTACATCTCATGTCCGAGCCGCATAGGGGTATACCCCATGTCCGAGCCGCATAAGAGTTGTCTTGTGGCCACATAAGCACTTTGCAAACTGGGCCGCATAAGCTCCCTTTGAACAGTGCCGAATAAGCTTCCTTTGAACATGGCCGCATAAGCTCCCTCGAAGTAGAGCCGCATAAGCACACTTGAACTGGGCCGCATGAGACCCCGCTAAACAGAGCCGCATAAACTCATCTGAACTCGGCCACATGAGACCCCGCTAAACAGAGCCGCATAAGCTCATCTGAACTCGGCCGCATGAGACCCCGCTAAACAGAGCCGCATAAACTCATCTAGACTCGGCCGCATGAGACCCCGCTAAACAGAGCCGCATAAACTCATCTAAACTCGGCCGCATGAGACCCCTCTAGAGCCGCATAAGCTCATCTGAACTCGATCGTATGAGACCCCGCTAACAGAGCCGCATCTGAACTCGGCCGCGTGAGACCCCGCTAAACAGAGCCGCATAAGCCCCATTAAATTGAGCCGCATAAGGACCCGCCTGATCAGAGCTGCATAAGCTCGGAAATACTAAGCAGTTCTCCCTGGCCATCTTCTGACTTGTTTCTTTTGTCCTTTTTTTAGTGAATTTGCCAGTCAATCCTACGAGAGAACCTTTGGTGGGTCACGCCCAATCTGCTGTGGGCTATAGGTTCGACCACATAGTCGAGTATGTGGTGAACCAACTTCCAAAAGACGAACCTGTAGAGAGGCTGGAAGACATTAAAAAACAGTCCTTCTTCTTTATCTCGGGGATGATGAACTCCGGGCTGCTGGGGGCAAACACTTGAAGCCTGCGTTCCTCTTCGGGGATGCCTTAACTGTAAAGAACTCCCAAGTTCTGGACATATCTGAGAGTTGGAGTTTTACTTCTGACGGGATGGCGATCCATATTCCTCTGATGGAGCGTCACTTCCCACTATCGTAGTTCAACATGTTGTCCATGGACAGGAAGATGGAGGATTCCTTGACTTCGACCCTGAACGGGATGTTTGTGGGCGAAATTTACTATAACAATAACCTGCGGTCAGTGTACGCGGGCAGGGTACCAGTCAACCGCTACATGATGGGGTTAGCCCTGGGCAGTTTCTTGAATGTGCAGGGTCCCAACTTCAAGTTCTCTCAAGCTGACACTTTCCTGAACCAGCTTGCTCGGAAGGGGTTCTATCCCGTTGGCTGGTTTTCGCTACCGAGTTGGATACACCCCTCCCTTCGTGGACCAACTTGTCCACGTGGATCGCACGGAAATACGAGACTCTCCTGCGTGAGATTGGACTCTACCATGCTATTCGGGGTACTAGCTATGGCTTGCCCATAAACAAAAAATTATTCATGGCTCTGCTGGAAATGTACAACTGCCGTACGGAGACCTTTTTTACACCCATAGGGGAGATGGGGCTTGCTCTGCACGAGATGCATGACGTCTCCAAGCTGCCTTGGGAAGATGAAGTCTTTGAGGTGTACACCCCGACGAACGAAGAGTTCGAGGATTTGGAGAAGAAGTTCCCGGGCTTTGTTGTCGTCTACCGGGAATTGCTGTGTCATCACAGCACGTGCCAGCAGCTGTCGAAGAAAAAGGACGACAGCTCAGAAGGGAACCTTCCGCATACAAAGGCCTGGCTCACTTATCTTTTTAAGCTCGGTGCCTCATGCCGGGTTTCTCCCCGAAGTCCTCGAACTCGGGAGGAGTGCAGGACCAAGTGTCAACCGCCAAGAGGGTAAGAACCACCGGTGACAGGTTCGGGAGTAAATCTGATTCTTTTTCTTATTTTATCAAGACACTCAGCCATTGTCCGAGAAGGCTCTTCTGGCCGGATTCCTGATGGTGTGGCTACGGAATTGCGTAGTTTCAGGAGGTGCTGGTTCTATTGAGAGGATCAGCCGCAACTTTATCCTTCCTGCTGTAAAGCTGGTCTTCGGGGTCAGACAAACTCTTCTTCCGGCCATGGTGTGCAGCATACATCGTGGCCTTTGTACTTTTACGTCCAAGGTCATCGCTCGTGACACGACGAAGGACTTTGAACGTATCGAGCTGCCCTATCATTATCTGATGGGGTGGCTATTGATGCATTACCGATCTTTGATGAGGCCTGGCCCCGAAGATGGCGTAACTGCTGATGATGCTTTCATCTTCCAATATCGTCGCATGCCTTGGGATTACGAGACTATGCGTGCCTGTCGGATGGCACTGGCGAGGGTGGACAGATATAATTTTTTTGTGCCTGTTCCTCAATTTACTGCTGAGGAAGTGAGGGCCGTACATCTTGATGGTATTGGGCCTCCCCACTTCTTATCCGACAAGATGCTCTTTTGGCTGCACAACATTCATCCTTCCCACCTGGTATACCGCAACCGCAACACTGTCTATTTGGAGCCTTACTTGCCCAGTAGGTTCTTCTACCAGTTTGGATATAGCCAGCTATTCTTGGACAGTCCCAGCTCTTGCCTGGGTTTTGAAGGTAGCGTCCTTGACAGTATCAGAGCCTGGCACTATTATAACACGGTTCATACCCGTACCAGCTTCTCAGTTCCTGATGCTAGGGAGTCAGGGGAGATATTATATTTGGCGGCTCTATACCATGTCAAGCGAACAAGCCTCTTGTCGATTTTGACCCAGGTACCAGCTTCATTGTTGGTACTGGCTTGGAAGAGAAGCCCAAGGGGTCCAAGGCGAGGAAGAAGAAGGAGAACACAGTTGCTGTGTCGGACTCGGAGTCTGCCGACGCGGATGAAGAGGATGACGAGCATGTTCCCGATAACTCTCTTCCTTCCGCGAAAGATGTGGTGGCAGATCAGCTGCCTATCGTGCCTGGTCCTTCGTGCAAGCGAAGCAGACGTGAGCCTGCCGTTAGCGGTATAACTTACTCCGTGAAACGGGCTGCGTTTAAGCCTCGTGGGCTGCTTATTAAGGAGAGAGGCGAGGATGACGCCGTTTCGGAGGTGAATTGAATTACAACCATCTCCTTCTTTAGCTCTTCTTTTTCCTGAACTATGTGTTGGCCCATTGGTCATGGTCAAACCTGATTTTAATAATTGATCAAACTCTGTCTCGATATAATTACAAGTCAACTCAGATATTTACCTACGACGTTTTGGACACTGCTCGACAATGGATATCAACAATGTTCAAGACTGAAGCCGTTTGCCATTCAGAATGTACTTCCTGTTAAGCAATGCAATTTTTTATTTTATTGAGTCTAGGAATACATTGTACACCGAGTCATACTGGCAAATAGGCTATCCTAAAACGTTTTTCAAAACCATCCTATTCTTTTACAAAATGACCTATGTTTTTGAAAAACATTCTTTTTATAAAAAGCTTCTGAAGGATTGTTCAAAAAGCCAAAATTTATTTTCTCCAAAAATGAATTGGCAGAACCCCAGGAGAACTCGAGCCGAGTTCGGCCATTTGGAACGTTAGTGAACATTGGGTTTTTGAACTTGGTCATCCTTCAGTTACGGTTTGTTACAAAGAGTTCTGTCCGAATTCTGCCCGAATTCTGTCAGAGTTCTGTCTTTGGAAAAACTATAAATAGAGAAGTATTTCGATCATTTCAAATCACCAATTCACTTTCAATCTCTTCTCTTCCTGAGCTTACATTCTTCCAAAGAGTTCTTAAAAGCTTTCATTTTTAAATTCCAAGCCAGTTACAATCCTCTAGTCAATTTGCCAGCGGTACGGTCTAGAAGTTTCAGAGCGATTGTAATCAGAGGCTTGATAGAAGATTCAACTCTTCACAATTGAAGTTGGTCGAGTTCTTCGTATCAAAGCTCGCATCTGTAGAAGTTGCAAGGACTTCGTATGAAAACTTGCGGGATTTTCCAATAGTGGATTTAACTGGAAGCTAGAGTTCTTCCGACTGGACTAGTCCTCACAGGAGAGAAACCAGTATAAATCTCGGTGTTTGCGTTTGCCTTCTGATCACTTTTAAATCTGTCATTTACTTTTGTGATTATTATTTTATCTGTGATCTAACTGCTAACAATTTTTTAATTAGCAATATTTCGCTGCCTACTCTATTCACCCCCCTCTAGAGTATGCTTTACGATTTCGTTCCTACAATTGGTATCAGAGCGGGTTCTCTATAAGCAGGCTCTCCATCTAGAGGTATACCAAAGCGGGTTATACAGGTAAAGCAAGGTAAAAGTGCAGTTATATTCAATTTTTATAGATCACAGCATTACATATGGCAACTGTGAAATTTACAAGTGAAGGCCAAGCCACAAACAGACCTCCACTGTTTGACGGCACAAACTACACTTATTGGAAAACACGTATGAGTTTCTTTCTAAAATCTCTCAATTTTGACTTATGGTCTGTGGTTATTGATGGCTATAAAAAGCCACCTCGTATTTATGTTAATGGTGTTTTAGCTGAAAAACCCAATGACAAATATACAGAGAAAGAAAAGAAAAAGGCCAGTCTTGACGCACGTGCTATTTACGCTTTATTTTGTGCTTTAGACAGAACTGAATTCAACAGGGTATCTACTTGCACAACATCAAACGAAGTGTGGAAACTTCTCAAAGTAATCCACGAAGGAACAACACAAGTCAAGGAGTCAAAGATCAGCAGACTTACTCAGGAGTACGAGGCGTTCAAAATGAAGCCAAGTGAATCAGTCACTCAGATGTTTACAAGATTCTTGGATATTGTAAATCCTTTGTCCTCGCTAGGCAAGGATTACAGTAACCATGAGAAGATTCGCAAACTTCTACGAGCCCTTACAAAGAACTGATTCCAAAGGCTACAGCAATCATTGAAGGAACGACCTCTCAATAATTCTCTAGAAACACTCATGGGTAAGCTACTCACTCACGAGTTAGAACTTCAAGACTTTGAAGATGCTACACCAAAGGAAAAGTCAGAGAAGACGATCGCTCTCAAGGCTCAACATAGAAGAACCATCGAAGATGATTCCGACGACAGTGACTCCGACTCTGAAGATCAAGCTCTTCTGGTAAAAAAATTCAAAAGTTCATGAGATTTAACAGAAGAACAAAGGACAGCAAAGACAACAACAACAACGAGGAAGATCCTATTTGCTACGGATACAAGAAGAACGGACACATGAAGAAAGATTGTCCCTCAGCATCATCATCAAAGAAAATAGCAAATATTACAAAGGCTACCTGAAGAAATCAACATCAAGAAAGTACGCCAACACAAACATATGGCATGAAAGTGAAGCCAGCGACTCAGAAGATGAACAATCAGATGATGCTGCAAATGTGTGCTTGATGGCTTGCGATCAGGTAATCACTAATCCTCTATTTGACCCTTATGATGATTTTACCTTTGAGCAACTAGGAGAGGCTTTCAGTGAACTGTTAGATGATTACAGGAAACTGCGTAGCAAATATGAAACCTCTAAGAAGGTACTCAAAGAGTACAAAGGTAAAATAGGAAGACTTACCGACCTACTAGATCAGGTTAGAGATAATGACTCTTCAAATGAGTCTGGTGAGCTTTCTTCTATTAAATTGTTGTTACAGGAGACTGTTACGCTATCCGAAGAAAAACCAAACTATTGTCCTATTAAAGGAAGACCTATCTAAGGAGAGAAAGAGTCTCCAGTGTGCACAGGTCAGATTAGAATCACTCATATCTGACTATACTAGATTATATGACACTTCCAAAAGTTGGAAATTAGTTTAGGAAAACGGCCTGAAGTTGCTGCTTCTTATTGTAACACGTGTCAATTACCGAATCATCGGAACACGCCCAACACTGTCAGACCAAACCATACCAAGACTATGCCCAAGAAGACTAATAGGCATGCATTCTTCTATACTAGAAAACCAAAACCTACCAATCATGCACCTCACACTACTTTCAACACTCAACATGCTAAATATCATTATTGTGGCCTCATTGATCATATATCTTCTGCATGTAGAATCAGAAAGTTAGTAGATTTAAATGTTTATGCATGGATACCGAAAACAAACCAGTCAGGACCCTATAAGAAATGGGTACCAAAAGTTTCATCTGCAAATTGTTTTATAGGTGGGACGCCCTTCACATGCTAGGAGCAAATGGATCCTCGACAGCGGTTGCTCACGGCACATGACCGGAGACGCTTCATTATTTACAATACTGTCGAAGAGGAATAAAGAAGAATACGTCTCTTTCGGTAATAATTTGAGAGGGTACATAATCGGTATCGGTGATATTGGTAAGGCTCCCTATCCAGTGATTAAAGATGTTTGTCTTGTTACTGAGTTAAAACATAATCTGCTCAGCATAAGCCATTTAGCTGATCACGGTTATGGCATTAACTTTGTAAAAGATAAATATACTATTATTAGTTCAACTGGCAGTACTATTTGAAGGTATTAGGAAAGACAATATATATGTATTCTATTTGTTGGAAGATGCTAACACAGCAGGTAGATGTTTGATGGCTAAAAGTATTGAGAGTCAACTATGGCATATGAGACTCGATCATGCAAACATAGATACAATTTCAAGATTATCTACGAAGAAGTTGGTACGCGGCTTACCAGATATTTCTTTCAAGAAGGATACGGTATGTAGTGAATGTGAAAAGAACAAAGCTACCAAATCCGCATTCAAATCCAAGAACGTTGTAAGTACCACTAGACCTTTACAATTGTTGCATATGAACTTATTTGGACCCAGCAGAATTGCTAGTCTAGGTGGTAAGTTATATGCATTTGTCATTATAGATGACTTCTCTAGATATACATGGGTTTATTTTCTTGCACGCAAGAATAATGCATTATCAGAATTCGTCACCTTTTGCAAGAAAGTACAAATGAAAAAGGGTTCATGATTACTCGTATTCGTAGTGATCATGACGGCGAATTTGAGAATGCAGAATTCAAGCAATTTTGTGACACACACGGTTATCTGCCTGAATTCTCTTGTCCTAGGACTCCGCAACAAAATGGAGTTGTGGAACGTAAGAACAAAACTCTATCTGAAATAGCTAGAGTTATGTTAAACCAGTTTAGTCTACCTAGATATTTATGGGCTGAAGCTGTAAATACAGCATGCTATATTCTCAATAGGGTTCTAATTCGACCTATATCGAAGAAGACTCCCTATAAATTATGGTTTGATAGAACACCAAATGTTTCTTATTTCAAAATCTTTGGTTGTAAATTTTATTCTTAATACCAAAGATAATTTGAGTAAATTTGATGAAAAGGCCGATGAAGGTATATTTTTAGGTTATGCAGCAAAGAGCAAAGGATATAGAGTCTTCAACAAAAGAACCATGATCATCGAAGAATCTATCAACGTCAAGTTTGATGAGCTAAATCAACACTTAGACGATGATGACAATGAAGACATAATCACACCAAGTACAGCCACTGCAAAACCTTCACACAAAGATACAGAACCATCACATCAGGCATCAGATGAACCTCCAAGCAAAGTAGCCGGAACTAGCAATCCTGAGACTACACCAAAAGAGATGAGATTCTTGGCTAGTCATCTAAAGGACTTGGTAATTGGTGAGATTACCAAAGGTGTAAGTACTCGTTCCTCTAATAATATAGCTTCTTGTGTTGCTTTTGTCTCGCAGTTTGAACCCAAAAACATTGATGAAGCATGTAGTGATAATTTTTGGTTAGATGCTATGCAAGAGGAATTAAACCAATTCGAACGGAATCAAGTTTGGGAACTTGTTCCCAAGCCTATTGATCATCCGGTCATTGGCACCCGATGGGTATTCCAAATAAACTGAACGAGAATGGTTTAGTGACTCGTAATAAGGCTCGACTCGTAGCTCAAGGATACAATCAGGAAGAATGTATCGACTACGATGAGACTTATGCCCCAGTTGCGAGATTAGAATCCATTCGCATGTTATGTGCATTTGCATATTTTCATAATTTTAAGTTATTTCAAATGGATGTCAAAAGCGTATTTTTAAATAGTTTTATAAAAAAAGGTTTATGTAGCTCAACCACCCTTTTACTATTTCAAATTTTCTGAATATGTTTTCAAGTTGAAGAAAGCTTTTACGGTTTGAAACAAGCCCCTCGTGCTTGGTACGATCGTTAAGCACTTTTTTACTCGATAACGGTTTTTCAAAGGGAAAGATTGACACTACTTTGTTTATAAAGTCTGTGAATAATAATATTCTTTTGATTCAAGTCTATGTAGATGATATTATCTTTGGATCTACTGATGAATCTCTTTGTCAAGAATTTTCAAAGTGTATGCAGAATGAGTTTGAGATGAGCATGATGGGAGAGCTAAAATTCTTTCTCGGACTGTAAATCAAACAAACCAACAATGGGACGTTCATAAATCAAGCTAAATACACAAAGGATCTATTGAAAAAGTTCGACATGGAAACAGCAAAACCACTTAGCACTCCAATGGCGACTTCAACCAAACTTGATATTGATGAACAAGGCAAATCTGTCGACATACGTAAGTACGAGGTATGATCGGTAGCTTACTATATTTGACTGCTAGTCGACCAGACATTATGTTTAGTGTTTGCTTATGTACACGTTTTCAAGCTAATCCTAAGGAATCACATTTGTGCGCAGTTAAGCGTATCTTCCGATACCTTAAAGGCACTTCTTCTGTCGGCTTATGGTATCCCAAAACCACGTCGTTTGACCTAACCGATTCGATGCTGATTTTGCCGGATGCAAAGTAGATAGAAAAAGCACTAGCGGCACATGTCATTTCCTAGAAAACTCTAGTCTCTTGGTTTAGTAAAAAGTAAAATTCTGTTGCATTATCAACAACCGAGGCTGAGTATATCGCCGCAGGACGTTGTTGTGCACAAATTTTATGGATGAAACAAACCTTAGAAGACTATGGATTGCATTTTTCACACATATCCATTTTCTGTGATAACACTAGTTCTATTAATTTGACTAAGAATCCTGTATGTCATTCTCGTACTAATAATCGAGATTCACATCATTTTCTTAGAGATCATCAACAAATGGAGATATAGACCTTGTATACATAGACACACTAATCAATTAGCTGACATACTCACAAAACCTTTAGCGGAAGATCGTTTCAACTATTTACGTCGAGAATTAGGAATTTTAGATATCAATAATAAATTAATTTTGTTTTATTAATTATTTATTTGATACTCATAAACTGTTTTCGAGACAAGCCTAAAAGAGTCTGTCTGTCACCACGACTACGGTCGAAGCGAAGCGGTATTTAAGAGTTCCCCGGTGAACCTCTGTTAGCTGGACAGTACTCCTACAGCTAATCTGAGACAGATGCTGAGTAAAGAATATTAATTTGTAAAATAATTAATTATATTACTTTGAGATTTAAAATTACTAAACTTTGAATTAAGCATTTGAAACGAATTAATAAAAAAGAATGTGGCCTCATTTGAATTATTTATATATATATATATATATATATATATAGCCAGGCAACCCTTGGCGAATTCGGCCCGAGTTCGGTCCGAATTCGGCCAGAGTTCGGCTGGGTATTTATTATACCAGCACCAACCCGAGGCTTCCTTCTTCTTCATTCTTCCCCACATCCTCAAAACAGCAGCAGCGCGCCTCCGAAACCCTAGCTTCTTCTCCCTCATTGTTCTTCCAATCCTTGTAGAGTTTCTCGTCAAAACTTTGGATTCGTGCGGAGATCGTCATCCTCTACAACATATCCAACTCTTAGAAGGTATAATCCCTTCTTTCCTCCACTTTTCAATACTTAGGGCTTCTAGAAATTTTTGGAAAAGAATGCCTAAGTTCAATCCCTTCAAGAGGAAGAAGACCAATGCCAGTGAAGAGGCATCGTCTTCAGATCCACATACGGATTGCCTCTTTTCTCCGGTCCAATCGGACGATGGTGCGTCGGATGAGTTTTACTTTAAAACTTTCGATCAAGCTTTATTGTGGTACGCCGATTTTATCATGCGTACTATTTGTACCGGATCACCGATTAAGTGGACTGTCTTTTCGGATCACCGCCCTTTTGAGGCATTAGGGTTACAACACTTTGTCACCTTACAATTCTCTATTGCCACTAATGCCATTAGATTATTCTATTGTAATTTGTGTTAGACACTTTTACAGTGAGGACACGTATCGGAGGAATTGATATCGAATTCACTGATAAAACGTTAGCAAAAATCTTGGTATCCCAAACGAAGGTGCCCCGCTCGATGACATCACTGATTTTGATTTTCCGATGGCACGACACTCGTTAGTTTCAAGAATGAACTTTGTGCGCCCGCACGCGTTCTTCCTGAAAAGTTTAAGGCTAATAACTTGAACTTGTTTAACTACGAATTATATTGCATCATCTATTCCACCTTACTTCCAAAATCTACTTCTAAAGATGATGTCACTGTACTTGAGCTTTCTGCTCTCTATCATATTCTTAAGGGGATTCCTTTTTCTGCCCCTAAGACTATCATTCAGATGATGGGTAGATGTCGCGGGAGAGACCGCAACCTATCTTATACGATGCTTATTCCTCGTACTTTTCAGAGATTTGATATTGATTTATCTACTTGTGTATCGACCCCGAGCCCAAGTTTCTCAAACTCTCTCGTCGCAGCATTGCATCTGTTCCTCCACCTACTGCACCTACTCCTCCTGTACCTACTTCTACTGCTCCTATAGCACACTGTTCCTCCTCATTCTTATCCTATGACATTTGAGGGTATCTCAACACTTATCAGATCTACAGTCTTTTTATGTTAAGACCTCTAGGGAACACGAGTTCCGTGATGTGACTCGGTTCCAGGCGATTGCCAACTCCTTCGCGATCTGAGGTTTGCGCAGACGGGTCATTCTGCTAGCTCTCTACCTCGAGACCCTTCTGTTTGGCTACCGCATTGACGAAGAGGCGGTTCACTCTCTGTTCCAGCCAGGAACGCATATGATTGGTATCGTACCGCTGGCGCCACTCCTCGCACTTCTGGCACTGGTACTTCTAGAGCTGGTGCTTCTGGACATGCTGGAGCTGCAGCTGATGACGTTGATGATGATGATAAGTTTTGAGATGTTAGATTGTTGAGACTGTTACTTTTGTCGTATGTTTACTTGGAAATGCTCCGACATTCCAAGATTTTATCAGTACTTTTTAGTTTTATCAGTATCTTTTCTCTTATGTGACTATTCATGGACATGATTTTTGATTATGCCTCAGTTTTGGCATCTTAGTTTATTATTCAGCACTTTATTTGTTTTAGTTTTATGGTAGCACTATCTTTCTTTGTTGCTTCATTCTTTATTAAATACTGCCTGTGACAAATACATGCTTGTGTTGTGTTCTCTAGACTATCTGTTTATCTTACTATGTTTACTGTTTATACCATACATGTCATTATTATTTATGTTATTGTGTTTCTTCACTGATTGTTACTTATGCATTTATTGCGGGAGAGCTTTCTCTTTTACAATTATTTTGCTAAGTGACAACGGGGGAGAAATAAGATCTAACAATTTTTTGTTCAAGTGAAATACAGGTTATGAACAAATTCTTTTGATTACTATTTTGAATTAATTCCAAGCTTAGATGTTATATCAGCAAGGTTTGTCAATTATCAAAATGGGGGAGATTGTTGGCCCATTGGTCATGGTCAAACCTGATTTTAATAATTGATCAAACTCTGTCTCGATATAATTACAAGTCAACTCAGATGTTTACCTACAACGTTTTGGACACTGCTCGACAATGGATATCAACAATGTTCAGACTGAAGCCGTTTGCCATTCAGAATGTACTTCCTGTTAAGCAATATAATTTTTCATTTTATTGAGTCTAGGAATACATTATACACCGAGTCGTACTGGCAAATAGGCTATCCTAAAACGTTTTTTAAAACCATCTTATTCTTTTACAAAATGACCTATGTTTTTGAAAAACATTCTTTTTACAAAAAGCTTCTGAAGGATTGTTCAAAAAGCCAAAATTTATTTTCTCCAAAATGAACTGGCAGAACCCCAGGAGAACTCGGGTCGAGTTCGGCCAGAGTTCGGCCATTTGGAACGTTAATGAACGTTGGGTTTTTGAACTTGGTTATCCTTCAGTTACGGTTTGTTACAAAGAGTTCTGTCCGAATTCTGTCAGAGTTCTGTCTTTGGAAAAACTATAAATAGAGAAGTATTTCGATCATTTCAAATCACCAATTCACTTTCAATCTCTTCTCTTCATGAGCTTACATTCTTCCAAAGAGTTATTAAAAGCTTTCATTTTCAAATCCCAAGCCAGTTACAATCCTCTAGTCGATTTGCCAGTGCGGTACGGTCTAGAAGTTTCAGAGTGATTGTAATCAGAGGCTTGATAGAAGATTTAACTCTTCACAATTGAAGTTGGTCGAGTTCTTCGTATCAAAGCTCGCGTCTGAGAAGTTGCAAGGACTTCGTATGAAAACTTGCAGGATTTTCTAATAGTGGATTCAACTGGAAGCTAGAGTTCTTCCGACTGGACTAGTCTCACAAGAGAGAAACCAGTATAAATCTTGGTGTTTACGTTTGCCTTCTGATCACTTTTAAATTTTGTTATTTACTTTTGTGATTATTATTTTATCTGTGATCTAACTGCTAACAAGTTTTTAATTAGCAATATTCCACTGCCTACTCTATTCCCCCCCCTCTAGAGTATTCTGCTTTACGATTTCGTTCCTACACTATGACCTAATCATTTTTATTTTTCTGTAGGCGTCAGGAGAAGGGGACTTTTGAGAGCCGACTGCTGCCTCTAAAGTCGACCTGGCTTTAACTACTCTAGTTAGAGATATGAGTGCCGGATTATTGCTGCGGGATTCTCCCAACGATGGCTGAGGTTCCTCCAGTTGTTGACGTCCTAACCCAGCGACGTGGTCTCTGCTGAACCCGTCCCCGAGACTGCTGAATTTTAGTCGGGTGACGCTGATCCAGTTGTATCTCCTTCCAGGGCGGCTGCGGCAGATGAACCAGCTGCGTTTGGGTCGGATGTTACTGGTGAAGAGACAACGGTGGCTGAGAGCGAATCTCAGCCCCAACAACTCTCTTCTGGTAAGCTAAGTCAAATTTTGACCAGTGAGGAGGTTCATTTGCTCTATCATCACATCCTTCGGGTTAAGCTGATTGATGGTTGCTCCGGACATACAGGTCCTGCTCCTTCACTGCCAACGACGAACATTATCGGGGGAGAGCTCGCCAGAGGGGATCTGGTGGAAAAGAATATGCCTTCTCCTCCTCCAGCTTATATTGAGGGGCCTCATGCTGGATCGAGTTCAGGAGAGCAAGCGACGGAACTGCCGGGGCAGGGAGAACTGGTCCCTGCACCCTCCTTTGTTCATGTGGCTCCAAAGATCGACTTTTTTGCCCTGCCAAGTCTCCAGATCCTTCGGGCTGCGGAGGAGGAATTGGTCGCTATTCAAGCATCTTTTTGGTCGGAACTTGTTTTCCTTGTGGCAGGGGCATCAGGTTCTGGTGCCTCTTCTTTGATACTGCCAGCTACTCTTCCTTTGACGCCGTCTTCTTCAGAAATCTTGGATGAATCGTCAAAGGATGTGGTTGACAGTTTCTACCACCACATGAGGCGAGGGATTGAGGCCGCCGTGGAGAGGGGGACTTCTTTTGCCTTGGCACGTCAATGCGTCGGTGGCCAAATTAAACTCCTTAGAACTCTCCCCGGTAGGGCAGGGATAGTTGAGCTCCTGGAGCCCAAATTGCTAGAGGCGGATCAGCTTGTGGCCCAGTTTCAAGTACTGCGGTAAGTTGATCTGTCTTCAACAATAGATCAGGAGCGGGCCTTCCTCATCACTGTCGTGGAGAAGGTAAGGGCTGCACGAGAAGCGTCCAAGCCGATTATAATGAAGGACCTTCGCGATCTCTCTCTGCTGTATGATCAGCTGAGCCGTCGGGGAGAGGATTGCATTGCTCGGGAAGCGGCAGCCTCTCACGGGATAATCGGCATGAAGGAGCAGATCCTCGAGCTCCAGAGGAAATTGGCTTTCTTGGAATCTGAGCTCGAGGCCTCCCGTACGGATAAGGAGGTAATTGTTCAGGAGGCCGACAAAATCACCCGAACTTCTGCCATCTTGGAGCGTGCTCTAATGAAGCTTGAGGATGGCTGGCAGGCTCACGCGCATCTGGAGGATGCGGAGCGGTTGACTCAGGAGGCCGAGCGCCGAGCCAAGCAGCGGTTTGAGCGGTCGACGGCCGTACTGAGGGACCATCTCAGAGAATTATGTATCGCCGAACCATAGTCGGCTTTTTCTTTTCTTTCTCTCTTTATGTTTCTTCATCTTTTTGGCAGGGACGTGGTCCCAAAGAATATAGTACTTTTGATTTGATTTGAATAAATGACTTTGCTTGCATCATCCTTTATCTGTCGTGCTTATACTGCATTTATGTGTTTGCCCCACTGGGGGCTTTTCTGTGGACCTATTACCCTTGGCATACCTTAGTTTTAGGTACAAATAATAAGTTTGATAGGGATACCTTGAACAACTCCGCGGTAAGGTGGATATGGAAGTTCTTGGTATCGGGCGAAAGAATGCCATAGAACAGCTGGGTTCCAGAGGCATGAGATAATGAGAAAAGAGACGCATATACTAGGGGACCTAGTACAACATTTGTGGTCAACTACGGACATTTGTGGTCAACTGTGGACATTTGTGGTCAACTGTGGACATTTGTGGGCCTATTATCCTTAGCGTACCCTGGTTTTGGGTACGGATAATAAGTCGAGAGAAAACCAACATACTCACTCAGAGGTAATGAGGATGTGGTAAATATGAGGGTTTTTCAATGGAGTCTTCCAATTCAGAGGTAATGAGGACGTGACAGGAGTGGACACCATGAAGGGTACATAGAACAACTCAGAGGTAATATGGACGTAGAACTTCTACGTGAGGGGTAGTTTATTTTTGATGGAAGTGAAACAACTCAGAGGTGACATCGACATAGTTGTTTCAAAAAATTTGTGGATCTATTACCCTGTTTATGCACTGAAAGTACGGGCACTAGATCATGAGGAAGATGCTCTTTTGGGAAGGAAGTTCAGAGGTATGATCATACATGACTTACTACCCAGAAGATGCGATATAGATTCATTTGTGATGACCAGAGTGTAAGTTCAGCGATACCTAAGGGCACATAACTTAACAGTCCGGTAGATTTAGAGGATGTCGTTTAGACATAATACTTCTTCAGAAACTTGCCGTTGATGGGCAACATGAGCAAGTCTCCGTTTTATTTTGCGAGGCGGTAAGCACCATTAGAGAATACAGCCTCGATGACAAATGGGCCTTCCCACTTTGGCTGGAATTTGTCGATGGTTTTGTGAGTCATAACCATCGTCCTCCGAAATGCCAGAACGAGATTGCCTACTTGGAATGTTCTGAGTTTAACCTTCTTGTTGAAGGCTTCCGAGATGCGTGCTTGATACAGCTCGATTCGTTGTTGAGCTAGCAGGCGCTTCTCATCTAAGGCCTCCAACTCTTGTAGCCGGCAACGGTAATTATCATTCGTCGTCAATCGATAGGTGAGGGCGACACGGAACGAGGGGATTTGAGTCTCCAGTGGAAGAACTGCCTCACTCCCATACACCAGAGAGAATGGTGTGTTCTCGGTGGCCGTCCGGACTGTAGTACGGTACGCCCATAAGCATTCGCCAAGCTTTTTATTCCAGTCGTATTTGTTGGAAGATACGAACTTCTTGAGCAGCTTGATTATAGTTTTGTTGAACGCTTCCGCCAAACCATTCGTCGCCGGATTGTATGGTGTTGAGGTAATATTTTGGATCCGATGTTTGTCGTAAAACCGATAGAAGGTGTGGCTTACGAACTGTGGACCGTTGTCGTAGATATTCTTTCGAGGCAGTCCAAAGCGATAGATGACGTGATGCTTGAGGAAGCTGATCACGTTCGATGTCTTTACTTCTGTAAGCGGGACAGCTTCCGCCCACTTGGAGAAGTAATCTGTAATTACCAGTATGAAGCAGTGTCCTCAGAACGAAGGCAGAGTGATCGGACCGATGATGTCCATTTTCCATGCTTCGAATGGCCAGGATGCCACCGTCGGATGTAAGAACTCAGATGGTTGGTGGATGAAATCTGCGTGGACCTGACAAGCTTTGCACTTTCTTGCATAGTCTATCGCATCCGCTACTATCGTGGGCCAGTAATAGCCCATCCGGCGAAGGCAGTCTTGTAGCTTCGGGCCAGGTTGATGGGCCCCACAAATGCCGTCATGAGCTTCGTATACCGCTTCTTTGGCCTCTGTATTTTATAAACACCGAAGCAGTAGTCCATCGTAAGATCGCCGATACAGTATCTTTGTCATAGTATCGTAGAAGAATCTGAGCAAACGTCTTCTAGTAGAGGTAGCTTCTTTCGGGTTCTCCAGAAAGATGCCATAGACTACGAAGTCGATAAATGGGAGCCTCCAATCCTGTGTCTCGTCGACCGTCAGGGCAGAATAGCTCTCGACAAATTGGACATTGTTCTTGGGACAGACCAGCTCATGGCCTATTACGTCCACCAAATGATGAGTATATTTTAGGACCGTCAGGAAAGCGGCCAGTCCTGCTAAGGCGTCGGCTTCAATGTTCCGGAGTCTCGGAACATGTTCTATGAAGAACCCTTTCAGAGACGTAATGATGGCGATCGCTACCTGATGATAGGGATCATGTCTTCATGACGAACTTCATATGAACCCAGGATCTGATTGACGATTAACTGTGAATCGCCATATGCCTCTAGGTATTCTACCCCCAGTTCTTTTGCGAGTTGGAGGCCGATAACCAAGGCGTTGTACTCGGCCACGTTGTTCGAGCAGGGTTCCGTAAGGGAATATGCCTGGTTGATCACCAAGCCAGAGGGAGAAATCAGTACCACTCCGACCCCAACAACATTGTTTTCCTTGGGCCGGGTTCTTGAAGCACCGTCGAAGAACATTCACCAGATGGAATTATCGGAAGCCATGTTTGAATTGGCGACCTCGTCTGGAATCTTTTTATGTATTCTGTTTAACTCCGAACTTGGATGGGCTGCTAAAATGTCTGCCAGAGCTTGACCTTTAACAGCCTTTTGCGGAACGAAGATCATGTCGTAGGAAGACAATAATATCGCCCAGGTAGCGAGGCGAGAGCTGAGTGCACCCGGCTTGGTCATGAGAACCCTGAGGGGGTTAACTCGAGATATGACATGGATGGTTTGTCCTGTAACATAGTATCGTGTCTTCTGGATAGCGAACACCAGAGCAAGACATTCCTTCTCTATGGCGGTGTATCTATGCTCAGGCCCTATCATCATTCGGCTGAGATAATAGATGGCCTATTCATGCCCTACATTATTGTTCTGTGATAGTAGAGCATCGAGGGAATGCTCCATCGCTCGTACGTAAAGCAAGAACGGCTTTCCAGCAACCGAGGCCACCAGAACTAGAGAATTTGACAGATATTCTTTGATGTTGTCGAACGCGTGTTGGCACTCTTCATCCCATACGAATGAGACATCCTTCTTCATAAGGTGGATAAATGGTTGACATCGCCCGAAAAGGTTGGAGATGAACCTCCTGATGTAAGCTAGCCTTCTTTGAAGGCCTCGGAGTTCACAAAGATTCCTCGAGGAACCCATCTCCATGATTGCCTTCGTCTTTTCCGGATCTATATGAATTCTCTGGGCAGTAATGATAAAATCCAGAAATTTTCTACTAGATACGTCCAAGAAAGATTTGGTAGGATTCATCTTCAAGTTGTGCGCTCGCATCAGGTCGAATACCGTCCTCAGATCCTGCAGATGGTCTCCCTTAGAGCGGCTTTTGACAACGATGTCATTAACATAACACTCCACGGTCATATGCAGGTGATCTATGAAGATGACTCTCATAGCTCTTTGATATGTGGTGCCGGCATTCTTTAAACCGAAGGGCATGACGGTGTAACAGTACACGCCAATCGGTGTTCGGAATGATGTATGCTTTTCGTCGTCAGGAAATATCTTGATTTGGTTGTATCCTGAGAAGCCATCCATAAACGACATGCGCTCAAAGCCACATGTGTTGTCGATCATGATGTCCGTGATGGAAAGAGGGAACTCATCTTTAGGATATGCTTCGTTTAGATTTCGGAAGTCGATGCAAATTTGAATCTTCCTATTCTTTTTGAGGACTGGTACTATGTTGGCGACCCAGTCTGGATGTTGCTCCTCCCGGATGAAGCCGTTGGCTATCAGTTTATTGACCTCAGCTTCGATGGAGTTCATGATGTCTGGACGGAACTGTCGTTGCTGTTGCTTGACCGGCTTTGCGTCTGGATGAATGTTGAGTTTATGAAGTGCAACCTCGTGGTTTATCCCTGGCATGTCATCATAGCTCCAAGCGAATACATCAATGTACTCTCCGACGAGTTGCAAAAGTGCCCCCGCTCTTCGTCTGTCAGGCTTTTACTGACGAAGATTGGCTTTGGAGAGGACTCATCGCCGAGGTCAACTTGCATCACCTCATCTTCAGTGGAAGGTTTACGAAGTTCAAAGCGTTTCTTCCACTGTGCATCTAGTTGCTGGACCCAAGGTTCTAACTCGAGAAGTTTGGGTACATCTTCGTCTTCTTCGTAGGCATCAGCAAATGCCATATTGACAGACAGAGCTTGCCTGAATACTCCCCAATGCTGACATCCGAATCATAAGTTGGTGATCCGGTTGAATGTGAATGCCAGTCACATTCCTCATCTGAGCTTTCAGGAGTTATTGCAGGTGTAACATAACCTAGCCCACATCTGGTCTTGTTGTAATGATCTTGTGGCTTCCCAACCGGGACTGGCAACTGTAAAGGTAACCGCTGACCAGTGCCGTAGTTTAAGCCTGGCGTAGTCTCCAGATCATACCCCTATTTTTACAAGAGTTACTTGGATCGGAAGCTATACAGATAAAGGGGCAGTCTTCCTGTGTCGGGTTCGAGATCAACTTCTTCTATCCTGAAGGGCTGTGGATCATTCTTCCGGCCGAAGATGATTGGATGATCCTCTCCCTCGACTATGAAGCAAGCGTCTTCCACGGGAGTAAGTTGGTTTGCGGTGTAGACATTTGTCACCTGTGTGTGTAGGTGGGTGCCTATACCGTATTCCATAGCATACATTGACAAAGCTTATTAAGCTCGAGGTATTTCAAAGATAGCCTTTTATTGATGAAGTAAGGTATCTTTTTCGATTGAATTACATCATCTGCGGACGGAACATCAGTATGAGCAGCCATATACTTGGCCAGCTCTAATTCTTCTTCGGCTACCCCCTGTGTCAATGAAGACTGGAAGGACGACCTGGGCAGCTTAATCATCAGGGGCTCCACTGGTAGAGCAGAACGTGGAGTCGTTGGCGTACTAGCGACCCCCAGTTTGGTATTCGGTACTGGGCGGGGAGTTGTTGGCTCGCTAGCAGTCTCCGTAGTGGGTCTCGGTACTTGGCCAGACCTTGGCAGTCAGATTATTATCTGTTCTTTTTATGTAGTGAGCACCGGGAGACTCGTTGTTTCTCTACGCAGAGTGGCTGTGAGAGGTGCCGTCTTTCCTAGTTTGCGGGGTTGGAGATGGATTCTCAAGGGTTCCTCTGGCCCCACAATTGCTTCTGTCTGCTTTTGAGCATCCTCCTTGATCAGGTGCCTCTTCGAGTTCTCGTATAAGCAGGAATCTGAATAGTAGGATTCAACCCCTTTGAAGGGATCGATGTCAGCGAATTCTGTTCTGACGAAGCTGTGCTTGTCGACGTACTTGAAGCACTGGTGCAATATGGAGGGCACGATCATGTAATCGTGTAACCACGGTGCCCCAGAAGAATGTTGTAGGAGGTGTCTGCGTCGATGATATAGTAGGTTACTTCCGACTGAAGGTCGTCGATTTGGCACTTCAGACGAATCTTTCCGATGGGATAGCTTCTCCCGAAATTGAAGCCGCTGATGGCGGTGCTTGTAGGAGTCAGCCGATGCATAGGGATGCGCAGATGGTAAAGCAAGCTCTTCGGAATAATACTTATCGAAGAGCCGGGATCAATGTGCATCCGATCCACCTTGACGTCGCCGACGTATCCAGTGTAATACAGAGGGCGATCTTGCAAGTTGGTCTTGATAAGCATGTCTTGCAGAGTGAAGACAATGTTGGGCATTGCACCGGTACAAGCACTATTCTGGGCATCTGCTGGCGAGCTCTCCCCTGGGAGCTTGACTTGAGCCAGATAAGCATCAGCATTTTGAAGTGCGTCACTCAGGGCGACGCGAACATCCTTGGAGAGGCTCAAAGAGCTCGTATAATAACAACTTGGCCGGTGTGTTGGCCAATTGTGCCATGATGTCAAAGTTGTAGGACCTCTCTAGCCCATGAGGTGCCTCTTTTTGGAGCGGCTTGTCAAAGCGAGTCTCCTTTGGCCTAAGCTTGTCGGTAGTCAAAGATTGAGAAGGTCCTGGAGCATCAGCAGCCGCCGGCTGATGATCTTCAGCCGAGTTACCCGGTGGGGGTTGATTTTGTGCACCGGATTGGGTAACGACAGCTGTCGCTTCTTCGATGTCAGTCGAGATTGTGCGGCAGGACTTAACTTTCCTACCCTTCTTCTTGCCGGTAGAGGGTGATGCTAGCTGGATTACTTCAGATACTAAGTCCTGGTGGACCCACGTGACCTTCCCTCGTGATGTGGTGAGGGGTACCAGACCAGCAGCCTGGTCTCGGGAGGTGGAAGATTAGCGACTTCTATTTTTGCCCGGGGGACGGGTACTACTCCATCTTGAGTCTTCGTCGAAGGAAAGCTGTCGAATTGGACAGACACCATGTTGGCCGCTATAATTACTTCCTCGAAGTCAATGGCCAGAGCCTTAGAGTCAATCAGGTTCTGGATATACCGCTTCAATTGGAAGCAGTCTTGAGTAGCATGATGGACGTAGCGGTGGTAGTGGCAGTACTTTGGGCTCTCCATCTCTGTAGGACGAGGTTCACACCTTGGAGGAGGGAGCTGAATTCGATCTCCTTGTATGAGCATGTCAAGGATGGGCTTGACATGGCTGTCTTCGAAGGAGTAAGTCATCTGCGGCCACTGCTTCTCTGTCGGCTTCGGTTTGGGCTTCGGGTCTGTGTCGGCCACTATAGCCTGTTTTCCCTTGTTGTCTCGGTTGTTGGAGGAATTACCACCGTTGTTGTTGTTGGCATTAGGGCGTTTGCCCTTGTCCTCTCCTTCCGAGATGTGCAACCCCAGTTGGCGAGCTTTCTTCAACTTGTCTTCTGCGCTAGTGGCGCTGATGATGAAAGTCTTCCAGTCCTTGAACTGACTTTCGCCCATCCAGAGGCTGATTGTGGGAAGCAGCCTCTTTTGGCAGATTTCAATCAAGGAAGAATCTGGATTGCCAGTGGGCAATTTTATTACGGTTTGTCGAAACCGCTCAATGTAGTTCCTTGTCAGCTCCTTCTCACCTTGAACAACATCCATGAGGGTGGACATTGTCACATCTTGTCCTACCTCGTAGAACCTTTCAAGGAACATGTTTTTGAAGCCGACGAAGGAATGGATGCAGTTGTCTGACAGATTACGGTACCAATCAAATGCTACCCCCTCCAATGCCTCGATGAACAACCGCGTGAGGATGGCGTTGTCATGAGGCAGATGGTCGGTTGTGACTTCAAAGTAGGTGATGTACAGGCTTGTAGATGTTTTCCCATCATATGAATTGATGTTACATGGCTTATATCTTGGTGGGAAAGGGACATCTCTCCATGCAGCAGGATACGGTTGTCATATCCTGAGGTCTTGGGAGGTTTCTCGGGCATGAAACATGGCCCGGAGCTCCTGGACCTCTCGTCTTGCCTCCCTGGCCTCGTCTGCAGCGATGGGAGCCAACATTCCAGGAGGATTGTCGCCCGAATTTGGTGCAGTTGAGTTTGAGTCCATATTGACCGCGGGACCCAAGCTTGTTTGGCCAGACGTCCTTCCTTGCAGAGCCGGTAGGGCCGCTTTGATCTCGTCCACGGACTTGACCAAGGTATGAAGTATGGCCTCCAGAGTGTCGATGCACTGGCGATCACTGGAACCGTCTTGGTCGTTGTTTGTCATGAACACCGTCCTCACATGAGGTGAGATGGAAGGAACGGTTGAGGACGTGTCCTCTGAATCATACCCTTGTACTGAGAAATCGTCGGGGTATGTAGGGATATTCTCCTCTGGTTCGGACTCAGAGGAAGTGCTACCCCCTACATAGGAGGCTGCCTCGTCTTGGGACATGTAACGCCCCAGTCCCAAAATACTTGGGACTAGATACGTATCATGCCAGCTGTATACATACGAAGTCTACTCCAATATATGAAGACTCGTATATAAACATAAGCTGTAAAATGTAGAGAACCAAGACATGCTAAATCTTATCCACAAAATATAATAAAATAAAGATAGGATCAACTTGAATAGTTATGGTACAATCGTTGGGCGGAGACAAAGTCCATTACCAACTATCTCTATGATATAAATGTACAAGAAAGCGATCGGCAAAATGATAAAATAAACCAAGCGCAATTGTCTTCGAAGGAATGGAGGAGACCACGGCCTTGGCTAGAACACCTGCAGAAAAATATGAACACACACCTGGGGAAAAATCAGGTCTTCAGAGGGACGTAACAAGACACATAATATCATGCCATAAACTGAATAGTAAGAGCTCAATAGAAAATATACATGCGTAAAGGTTCCTAACCATTCTATGTGATATACACTTTGAGAAGACAACGTTCTACGCAGGAGCTTAGGTGTTCAGCATAGATGGAGAGAGAGTGGTAGTAGGTAGCGCTCATAAGAGACACTATCTGTTGGTGCTTTCTTTACATGGAGAGAGCTTGCTCTCAGCATGCCTTGTAAAATTATAGTCCCACATTGGAAATGTACCATGAGTTATCTCAACATATATACTTGGTTGTGTTGTTGAGAGATGCACATGGGGTGGTGACCCTAAGGAGGGAACCATGTGGGTGATTTTACTAGGAGGTAAGAATAAGGCTCCAAGGATTAAGCATTAATGCTTTTGTCATTCTCTTGGATTAATTCCACTTGGAGCTAAGCCCCAACGGGGCTTAGTGACTCGGACTCGGACTCGGGCTCATGGGCTCATGAGGCGTAATGTGGGATTTTGTTGGCGTTTTGTTGGCTCATGCGGCTCATGCAGCTCATACGGCACATGCGGTACATGCGGTCCATGCGGTCCATGCGGCTCATGCGGTCCATGCGGCTCATGCGATCCATGCGGCTAGTAGGCTCATACGGCCAGGCTGCTGCTACTGCCGCATGGAGGGATCCGCTGACTGTGCAGAGTATAAATCAGTTATGGAAAGGCTGAATCAATGCGATTAAATCAGATCCTATCTTTGTGGGATTTGAATTAATTCAGATCCTATCTTTGTGGGATTTGAATTAATTTCGTGGGATTTGAATTAAATCTCGTTGCTATCTTTTGGGATTTGATTCAATCTTTCCATAACTGAAGAGGCGGTTAGGGTTTCCACCCTATCTCTATAAATACTCTCTTCTGCCCTCCTTTGTAACTACAAAAATTACAAGTTAGAAAAGAAGAAAGAGAGAGAGAGAGTTGCTGCAGCCATTGCAAGTCCATCCGAGGAGTCTGAACAGAGGTGACTTCGAGCATTCCACAAGTTCTTCAACTTGCTGGTTCCTGGAAGCAGATCGTGTGGGGCGAATCTTGCTTTGAGCAACGGTGTTTTGACACCCCAGTATTGTTCTTCTTCTCATCTCTCTCTTGTTTTATTGTAACTCGTTCTGTCCCAATTGCAACACGTTTGCAAGGAAGAACGAGAGATCTTCTCTTCTCTTTTTCCCTCCTTTAGATTGTAATTTGGCTATTTGATTTATTGTACCATCGTAGATCTTGAGTTTGATCACTGCAAAGTTTTGTGTGACATCTCAGATCTCGATTGCATTTATTTTTCATCTTTGATCAAGCCCCGGGACTAACAATCTCAAAGCAAGATCCGTATAGATGGAAAACATTAATGCTTAGCTCCTCCAATCGGACTTCTGCAAGTTGGAAAAGTTCGATGGAGAGCACTATCAAGTCTGGAAGAGAAAGGTGTACCTAACTCTTCAACTGAAAGACGTTGATCATGTTCTGTTGGAGGAAGAACCCTCTGTTCCAGACACTGGATCTACTGCCGCCATCAACGCGGCTACCAAACTCCAGGCCAAGTGGAGAAGGGAAAATAGCATCTGCAGGCTTCTCATCCTGAATGCTATGGAGGACTCCCTGGCAGAATCTTACTCAAAGAAGGAACTTGCCAGAGACATATGGGAGTCTGTGAAAAATCTGTATGAAGAAGATAAGAACAGGAGCAAAATGTTTGTGGTTGAAAAATATCACAAATTGCTCTTTGAGGACGAAAAGTCCATGCTGCCACAGGTGAAGGAATTTCTGAAGCTGCGTCAGAAACTGGAAGACGAAGAGATGCCCCTTCCCGACAAGTTTGTCGTCGGAGGGATCGTCTTAAAACTTCCTGCAGGATGGAGTACCTTCTATGCAAGGATGCACAGAAAGAAGCTAGACATTAGCTTAGGATATCTACTTCAAGAGATCCATGTTGAGGACGAGATGCGTTCTCAACAGAAGGTGGACACTCTGTCCAAACAGTTGGCTAAAGCCAATCTTGTGCAGACGAGAGATTCCAAGGGGAAGCAGGCGGCTTCTCATCCCAAGAAGAAGGACTTCGCTAATCTAAAAGTGAAGGGTCCTTCTTTCAAGCAACAGAAGACTAAGTCCCACGTGACTTGTTACAATTGAGGCAAGAAAGGCCACTACAAGAGTGAATGCAGATCTAAGCCTAAACAATCAGAGAAAGGTGAGCCTAATAAGGTTTCATTGGTTTCTAACGTTGTTGCTATGATCGGACATGTCACAACTGTGGGGGTTGACTCTGACTGGTGGATAGACACTGGAGCGACTTGCCATGTCTGTTCAGGCAAGGAATGGTTCGTCACGTACCAGCCGATATCTGAGAAGGTTGTCATGGCGAACCAGGCCCAAGCTGAAGTTCTGGGGATCGGGACCGTGGAACTGAAACTCACTTCTGGGAACACTCTGACGCTTCAAGGTGTGAAGCATGTTCCGGCGATTGCCAAGAACCTGATCTGTGGGAGCCTGCTCTGCAACGCAGGCTTGAGGATGGACATCAATGCTGGTCAGATGGTGATGTCCAAGAAAGGAACATACTTCGAGAAGGCTTATCAAACCGAAGGCATGTTTAAAATTCAGCTTGTTAACCAGTTTGAAGACATTAATGCAGTTGCATTTTCTGATTATTCTCTTGAGTTATGGCATAATAGACTAGGACATGTTCATTGTAAAAGGATTAACAAAATATCTAGTCTAGGACTTATCTCCAAATGTGGGGGTAAGGTGGAGAAGTGTGAGGTGTGTGCTCAGACGAAGATCACAAGGAAACCCTTTCATCGGGTCAATCGAAGAACAGATCTTCTGGAGTTGGTGCACTCCGATATCTGTGACTTCAAACATTTCTCTACGAAGGCCGGGATGAAGTATTTCATAACCTTCATCGACGACTTCTCAAAATACGCGTTCGTCTACTTGCTCAAGTCTAAAGACGAAGCCTTCGAGAAGTTCAGAGAGTTCAGGGCCGAAGCTGAACGGCAGACTGGACAACAACTCAAGAGGTTAAGGAGTGATCGAGGTGGGGAGTACAGGTCTCATGAATTCGCATCGTTCTGCAGAGAACATGGAATCATATGCGAGACTACTGCTCCATATTCTCCTCAATCTAACGGAGTAGCAGAGAGGAAGAACAGAACGTTGACAGGAATGATGAACTCTATGCTGCTAACCGCGGGTCTTCCTAAATGCTACTAGGGAGAAGCTGCATTGACGGCCACTTTTATTCTAAATAGAGTGCCACATGCAACTTCGGACGTAACTCCTCATGAACTCTGGTTCAAAGTCAGACCTAACTTGAATGTCATTCGAGTGTGGGGGTGTCTGGCGTATGTAAAACTCCTAGATCTGAAGATTCAGAAGCTAGGGACAAGGACTACGAAGGCGATCTTCTTGGGGTATGTCGAGAAGAGTGATGCTCGGAGATTTCTTGATATTGAGTCAAATCATATCATCGAATCTCGCGATGCTAAATACTTTGAAGACAAGTTTACAAAAGACAAAAACATTATTCTTTCGGACATTCCGGAAAATGATGGAGGTGCAAATGAGACTGAAATCTCATATGAGCCAGTAGTCCAAGAAGAAGCTGTTGTTGAGGAAACGACTCCTGTACCAGAACTCGCAGAGCCGTCAGCTAAGCGAGCGAGAAGACCGAAAGACTTCGGAGATGACTTTGTCACCTATCATGTGGAAGCAGATCCGCTTACCTATGATGAGGCGATGAAGACCAGAGATACTATCTTCTGGAAGGAGGCAGTGAATGACGAGTTTGACTCTATCACCTCCAATAACACATGGGTGTTGGTAGATCTACCTGAAGGAGAAAAGCCCATCGGATGTAAATGGATCTTCAAGAAGAAGATGAAGGCAGATGGAACTATTGACAAGTTCAAGGCCAGGCTGGTAGCCAAGGGATTTTCTCAAAAATAGGGGATAGACTACTTTGACACGTACGCTCCAGTAGCCCGGATGACCACCATCAGGATGTTAATCGCTCTAACAGCTATACATAAGTTGGTGATACATCAGATGGATGTAAAGACCGCATTCCTGAATGGGGAGCTGACCGAAGAGATTTACATGCAACAGCCAGATGGATTTGTCGTCAAAGGTCTTGAAGACAAAGTCTGCAAGTTGGTGAAATCATTATATGGTTTGAAGCAAGCTCCCAAGATGTGGCATAAGAAGTTTGACAAAGTTATTAAGTCAAACGGCTACAGAGTCAGCGAGACGGACAAATGTGTTTACATAAAGTTCGCTGATGAAAGAGGAGTCATCGTTTGTCTGTACGTGGACGACATGCTAATCCTAGGTACGGATATAGGCTGTATCACAGAGACAAAGAAGTTCCTCTCAACCAAGTTCAGTATGAAGGACTTGGGGGATGCAGATGTCATCTTGGGCATAAAGATCATCCGGACGGACACTGGAGTAGCGCTGTCACAATCTCAATACATTGAGAAGATGCTCACACGCTATGGGTATAAGGATCTTCCAGGGATCGATACGCCATACAGGTGTGATCAGAAGCTGAAGCCAAATTCAAGGGAAAGCGTCAGGCAGCTGGAGTATTCTAGCGTTATCGGAAGTTTGATGTACGCAACCACTGCCACAAGGCCTGACATAGCTTTCGTCGTGGGAATGCTGAGTCGGTTCACAAGCAACCCAGGGGTTGAGCACTGGAAAGCTGTAAAGCGGGTGATGAGATATCTCAAGAAAACTCAGACATATACACTGCACTACAACGGGTATCCGACAGTAGTGGAAGGCTTCAGTGATGCTAGCTGGTATTCAGAGGTGGAAAGCGAAAGATCCACAGGTGGATATAACTTTTCCTTGGGTGGAGCTGCTATATCGTGGAAGTCGAAGAAGCAGACTATACTCTCTCGTTCCTCCATAGAATCTGAATTCTATGCACTTGAAACTGCAGCAGATGAAGCAGAATGGCTTCGGGAGCTCATGTATGATCTTCCAGTGGTTGGGGCTCAGATACCGGCAATACCGATATACTGTGACAACCAGGCGACTGCGGCGGTGGCATCAAATGACCTCTTCAACGGGAAGAAGAGGACTGTGCGGTTGAAGCACAGGGCAGTACACGATCTTATCAAAAGAGGTGTAATTGCAGTGGTTGATGTTCGGAGTCAGGAGGACCTGGCAGATCCGTTCACAAAGGGCCTCAAGCGCTAGTTGGTCGATGACACAACATATAAAATGGGCTTGAAGGCATTCTGATAGTGTGTCTTTGTAATCCTACCATAAAGTTTTATGCTATTAGTTCAAAGAAAAATCTACTAGGCATCTAACTTTTGGTTTAAAGGAGGATCACTGACTGGGAAACTATCAGGTAACAGTGGGTACTTGTTCTCTGGAACATGGAAGGGATACGGACCCATAACCACTGTTGTCTACTATGTATTTTTCTGCGGAAAAACAGATCCTGTGGAAGGTTGGCTTAAACGCCTTAATGAGTTCTCAGGCAGAGTGAATGCCTGGTGTGCTTTACAGGAAGCATGGTAGAGTAGCACTACAAGGAGTGAATCTCCATGCTACAGGGGGGTGACTCCACCATGAGGTTCCCAGGTAGGGGTAATGCCTCGGCTTTGCAAGCCAAGTCACAGCGGCGTAGCACCGCAAATAGGCAGGTAGCCTAATGCTATATGACATAATTAAAAAGTTGTAGACAACACTACAAAGGGGAGGATGGCCCCATGTTACAGTGGCACGACACCACAATAAGGTACCTAGGTAGGGGTAAAGCCTCGGCATTGCAAGCCATGTCGTTGCGGCGTAACACCGCAAGGAAGCCATAGGCTTCATGCTGGGTAATTTGGCACTACAAAGAGGCTTGTGACCTCATGCTACAGTAGTATGACACTACGATAAGGTTCCCAGGTAGGGGTAATGCCTCAGCTTCAGGCCATGTCATAGCGGCGTAGCACCGCAAGGAAGCGCAAGGCTTCATGCCATATCTCTTTAATAAAGAACTCACCTATAGTGTATGGAAAGAGATATCAGGCCGTCTCTTGAGGGTAAACTTGTAGACGCCCAAAATTATACACTGAAACCAGGCTGGCACAGGGCCTTTAATGTACAGCCAGAAGCACACGTAACTACACTTTGTGAGTGGGAAGAATTACAATTGTGGTGCAGAATTCAAGGCGTAGTCCATTATTGTATCACATTGTTATTTAACCCATGCGGGAAGATTCAAGTCGTCAGCGACATCTATCCTAATACAAAATGGACAGTTATTGTGGGGAACGCTCAACCCTGGACACATATATATGTTGTGATATGTGGGGGATTGTTGGTGCTTTCTTTACATGGAAAGAGCTTGCTCTCAACATGCCTTGTAAAATTATAGTCCCACATCGGAAATGCACCATGAGTTATCTCAACATATATACTTGGTTGTGTTGTTGAAAGATGCACATGGGGTGGTGACCCTAAGGAGGGAACCATATGGGTAATTTTACTAGGAGGTAAGAATAAGGCTCCAAGGATTAAGCATTAATGCTTTTGTCATTCTCTTGGATTAATTCCACTTGGAGCTAAGCCCCAACAGGGCTTAGCGACTCGGACTCGGACTCGGACTCGGACTCGGACTCGGGCTCATGGGCTCATGAGGCGTAATGTGGCATTTTGTTGGCGCACTTTGCACTTAGCACGTCTGCAGTCATGCGGTCTTTATGCGGCTCATATACGGCCATGCGGTCTAATGCGGCCTCATGCGGCTCATACGGCACATGCGACTCATGCGGTCCAAGCGGCTCATGCGGCACATGCGGTCCATGCGGTCCATGTGGCTCATGCGGTCCATGTGGCTCATGCGGCTCATGCGGCACATACGGCACATACGGTACATACGGTCCATGCGGTCCATGCGGCTCATGCGGTCCATGCGGCTCATGCGATCCATGCGGCTAGTAGGCTCATGCGGCCAGGCTGCTGCTGCTGCCGCATGGAGGGATCCGCTGACTGTACAGATTACAAATCAGTTATGGAAAGGCTGAATCAATGCGATTAAATCAGATCCTATCTTTGTGGGATTTGAATTAATTCAGATCCTATCTTTGTAGGATTTGAATTAATTTCGTGGGATTTGAATTAAATCTCGTTGCTATCTTTTGGGATTTGATTCAATCTTTCCATAACTGAAGAGGCGGTTAGGGTTTCCACCCTCTCTCTATAAATACTCTCTTCTGGCCTCCTTTGTAACTACGAAAATTACAAGTTAGAAAAGGAGAAAGAGAGAGAGTTGCTGCAGCCATTGCAAGTCCATCCGAGGAGTCTGAACAGAGGTGACTTCGAGCGTTCCACAAGTTCTTCAACTTGCTGGTTCCTGGAAGCAGATCGTGTGGGGCAAATCTTGCTTTGAGCAACGGTGTTTTGACACCCCAGCATTGTTCTTCTTCTCAACTCTCTCTAGTTTTATTGTAACTCGTTCTGTCCCAATTGCAACACGTTTGCAAGGAAGAACGAGAGATCTTCTCTTCTCTTTTTCCCTCCTTCAGATTGTAATTTGGCTATTTGATTTATTGTACCATCGTAGATCTTGAGTTTGATCCCTGTAAAGTTTTATGTGACATCTCAGATCTCGATTGCATTTGTTTTTCATCTTTGATCAAGCCCCGGGACTAACACTATCGACCATGGGCAGAAAGTAGCTCTCATACGAGAACTATCGACCCCGGGGCAGTAAGTAGCGCTCATACGAGACACTATCAGCCCAAATCTATATGTGTACTGAACATGTAGCCCCTACGCTAATAACTGTCTCCCCCCTCCCCATGATACTATACATGTGTCGACTCCACGATACTGTTTAATCCTTAATAACTGCCAAGTCTTCTATATAATCTATTAGCAATCATACCCTAACGTACGGCCTGTCCGCACCGATGTACGGTCGGTACGCAAGTCCGAAACTATATGTGACTCATAACTCACACACAACCCGTAGCACATCGTGACAGTTTATGAGATGCTCTAAACATATGGTAGTCCCTTAACTCTAAGCCAATTGCATAAAGTATAGTAATTTGCAACTACATATAGTTTTGAAGAACAACATTTTATTTGCTAAAATAAGAAAAAGCATGCATGATATTGAGCAAGAAATTTAAACAGTAAAGGCAAGGTGTCTTGCCTGGTGTGTCGCCTGGTATGGTGCGGTGATCCGATAAGTTCTGTTTTGTCCAATAGCCGAGGTCGATGGGTAAGCATCCAAAATTCACGAGAAAAAGAAATGCACGATTAGTCGTGATCAAGGGGATAATTGAGGAGAATTTGTGGAGTAGATAGTGTACAAATTCCTTAGAAAAATATTTATATTACTTTTAAAAAAACATGTTTACTCGTAAAAATTCATTTACGGAATACTTTGAAAAAATGTATATATAATAATTTTTGAAAATTATATCTTATTAGTCAAATACTCTAAGTTGTAAATATGATTATGGTGGAAACTATATTTCATAATTTAAAATATCTATTTTAGATAAATATTTTAAAAATACTTCTAAATCATTTAGACCAAAAGTATAACTGATCAAATATATAAATCGAAAAGAATATTTTAGTGTTTAAAAATTAACTTAAGACTTGCTAGAAAATATTTGCTCAATTCAATTAAAATAATAGTAATAATAATAACGTAAATAATAATATTTAACAAACTAATAATAATAATATATAAATAATAACACTAATAATTTAATAATAATGATAAAAATATTAATAATAATAAAAAACTTAACCCAAAAATAATATGGTCCTCCTTAATAATATTAATAGTAATAATAATAATAATAATAATAATGATAATACAACTTATAAACTGTGTAATTAATTTACTCTAATTAATACTGTAATCAGAAATAATACTAATTAATAATAATATTAATATAACTATAATGAAAGTAACCCCCAAATCCTTTACAGTAACAGAGAGAGAGAGAGAGAGAGTGAAGAGATGGGAAGAGGGTCTCAACGGGCAGCTCCGACGTAGTCGCCGGCGGCACGTCGGACGGTTCGAGCGACAAAGCTCCGGGAAGGTGATGGAGATGCGGAGGCGCATGGTGCTCGGGGGTGGAGGAGGACCGGCGATCGGGTTTTCCGGCTGGGGCGGATCTGATGACCGGCGGTTCGAGCGGCACAAGGAGAGGAGCCCAGCGCAGATCCGGCGTTGGCGAACGTGGTCGCGGTGGCCGGCTGCGTCCTGCGCGCGGAAGAGAGGTTGAGGCGGAGGTGGTTCAGGAGGATGCTGCACCGGCTGAGGCGAGGCAGTGCTTTGGGCGGAGGCAGCGCTCGGTCTTGGCGGAGGTGGTGAGTCCCAACGGCGGCGGCGGGCTGCCGTGAGGGCGCGGCGAGGAGAACGGCTTGGGGGCGGAGATCGGCGCGGGAGCGCTGCTCCGAACGAAGGGCGCGACGGCGCGCTGACTGCTCGGGGCGACCATCGGAAATGGTAGGGAAATTTGATACCGGACCTGGGCAGCTCGGCCAAGATCAGGGCCAAGGGAGGTCTTGGCACATCGGAGAGGAATCTCCGACGTGGAGGTCGCATGCACGCGGGGCGAGGCGGATGAAGTCGACTCACGGCGGAGGGCAAACGCGCCGAGTCCGGCGAGGAGGTACGTGGCGGCGATGGTTTTAATTTGTTTATATTTTTGGTGGTGGTGAAGACGTTGGCGATGGCGTTGATGGTGATGACGGTGGAGACGGGGGTGGTGGCTATGGCAGGAAGTCGGGTTATGGACGGGAGGCGGGTCAGAGTTCAGAAGGAGGTGGGTTCGTACTATCGTGTCGGGCTCCCGACATGATAGATGAGGGATTGGGTAGTCCGGGATTGTCGGACGGGACATAGATATGTATTTGTAGAAGAAGAATATAGTGGAAGGGAATGGCGACACCGATACGATGCACATCTGGTTTGTGGAGGATTTTTGTGGGTTGTGGAATTGTTTATGGATGAGTACCTCTCCTTATATAGATGGTAGGAATTTCCAGTTGGATAGGGATTGGGAGAATTTAAATTCCCCATAGGTAAATTCCATATTAATTCAAATCGATTTAAAATCTAATTCAATATAAATAAAACTTATCTTTAATTTAAAAGCTATTTAAAATAAGGCCAATAAAATCTTTTCCAATTTAATTTATCAAAATAATTCAAATATTAAGTAAAACAAAATTTTAAATATCTTTTTCATAAATATTAAAATATAACATTAATTAATTTCGAAAATCAAGATAATTACTTAAATATTAAATCATAAAATAGCTTTTTATAAACAACAAAATATATTACTATACAATTTTCAAATTTCGCAAATATCTAGAATATATTTTATTTAAACCAAATTTTTTTTCCAAATCACTACTTATTTTTAAACAACGAACAAGGTAACTCTTTTATACAAAATAAAAATATTATTTTGAAAACTAAAATTCTTCTATATAAATAAAATCTCTAATAAAAATGTTTTACAAAAATATGTATCTCGCACATATTCGCACTCGACGAGCAATTTACGAAATACGCTGTTTGCGCTCAACGTACAATACAAAATAATAATAAAAATCAGTACCAATTTATTTAAAGAAATAATAGTAGAAATTTAGGGGTTTTACAGGACCCGTGGACGTCCTCAGGGACGTGCGAATCCACTGCATCTGTGGGGGGATTGTTTCCCCTGGTGCATCTTCTTGGAACACCGAATTGTTGTGGATGTTCGGAGGGGTGCTACCCCCAGCTTAGGCCACCCCCAGAGATGCAGATAACGAATCTCTGAGTGTTGAAGATTTTGTCTTAGAGCGGGTGCCCTGATAAACTCCTCCAGTGGTGGTTGTGGACAACCGCCTAGATAAGAGTTTCCTAGCCGCGCTAGTAGAGATCGCCGGGCTGGAAATATTTATCTTCTTCCCTGCCTTGTCGGTAGGGATCTTTCGAGCAGAATTGCAGGAGACGACATGAAGCGCCTCGTCTCCCGAGCTTTGTTGCAGGACCGGTCCTGGCTGCTACAGTCGTTGAAAGACGGACTGCCGGTCCTCTTGTACTGTCGCTTTGCTGCCGCAGCAGTTGACAATAACTTGAGTGCAGTGATGTCCATGAAAGGACTCTCTGTACACCAAGTTTTCTTCTTTTTTCTTACGTTTGTGACGAATCACATTACGTAAGTCACTCATTTTGTGGGCCCGGGAGTCCCGAGCACACGAGTGTGTTGGCACCATGTTTTTTTCCTGATTGGGAGACTCTTGGGAACCACTATGTCCGTTTGCTGTCGGGGGCTGGACACGGTCGATTCTGTACAAATTTCCATCAGAGGCCCGCCTAACAGTAAGCGGAGCTCTCTGATGGTCAGAGGTTGGGACAGTTGACTGAGTTCGACGAGCCCGCGCTGCCCTAGACTTCTTTCCTCTAGCACCCAAGGGTGCATAGTAGGATGAGTCTAAATTGTGCCGTACAGAGTCTGGCACATCCTTATAAGAGCATCTGAGATCAGGACCGCATGAGAGGCGGTCGAAGACTGAACCCGAGCCGCATGGAGCAGATGGTCTGCGGCTGGGATTGGTGGCCGTATGAGTATTCATACGGCTGGCTTTTGTGGCCGTATCAGCATTCATACGGCTAGCATTTGTGGCCACATCAGCATTCATACGGCTAGCATTTGTGGCCACATCAGCATTCATGCGGCTAGCATTTGTGGCCGCATAAAAATTTATGCGGCTGGATTTGGCTGCCGCATGGGCATTCATACGGCTGACATTTGTGGCCGCATCAACATTAATGCGGCTGGCATTTGTGGCCGTATCAGCATTCATGCGGCTGGATGTGGCTGTCACAGGAACATTCATGCGGCTGGATTTAGTGGCCGCATGAGCCTTCATGCGGCTGGAATTGTTAGCCGTTTGAGCCTTCTTCATGCGGCTGGCACCCTTATGTGGTTTCTTCCTGGACTGTATAGAGTCCCCATTTGCTTTCTCAAGTCCAACATCGTAGTGCTTTCCTCTGCCGGACTTGACAACAGCAGGGGTCTCTGTGGCCTGAAGTGGGGCCACATGGGAGTCTTCTCCGCCGTCTTGGGCAGCAAAGAATGCCTCTTCCAAAGCTTGGAGAGGAGCGAAAGTCTTGGCTTGGGCCTCCACTCCTTGCAGGCCTTCTTCGTGCGGGCTCACTTCTGGACCGGGCCAGCGCTCCCGTCGGAGAGCATTTCTTTAAACGCCTGCTGGTCGAAGCGGACGACCAGCATCTGTTGCGTGGAGTCAAGTTTGGCTGCGTCCGATTGCGTCACCAACTTCTCAACTGTGGAGAAGTTAGTCCCCAGCAGAGTCGCCATCATGTTTGCCATTGATTATCGAAAGAACAGAACAGTTTTATGGGAGGACGGGACTTTGATTCACAATACAAACTCGCTCGTACAAAGAGAGCCTAGGAATAAAACCTAGAAAAAGTAATCTAAGTACAATTGTTTAGTTTTTCTGGAGGGTGACGGTAGAGGCTCTGGAAAGTGATATCAACTTTGCCTTACTCCTTAGACGATCGGACGTAGCTTCTGCTCTGGCGAAGAAATACTCTCTGTGTGTGCGGGGGTTGCTAGTCTCTCTGTTCGGGCTCTGTGCGTATAACTCTGTGTCCTTTGTAAAGGAATAATCCTCTGCTATTTATAGGGCTTTGTGATAAGTAGGGTGTGCAGTAATTGCTTCTTGAAAAGTAGACGGATGGGGATTGGTTAAGATTAGCCTTGATCTTGTTTGTTAGAAATCAATCTGGGCTGTTTATGTTGATTGCAACAAATCTGCATTGTTTGTTGGACATCGATCTGGGCAGTTATGATGATTGTAATAAATCTGCATTGTTATGATTTGTTGGTTGCTAAATCCGAGTGGATAAGTCTTAGTCAATCTTCTGCCATGTGTCCCAACTGTCATTCATGCTACTAGCCGCATGAACGGGGCATCCTGGCAGAGCCGCATGAGTGTGGTCTGCTAATTGAGCCGCATGAGGGTAGCCTCACAACCGAGCCGCATGAGGATGGTCTCACAACTGAGCCGTATGAGGGTGGCCCCACAACCGAGCCACATGAGGATGGCCTCCAACTGAGCCACATGAGGGTGCCCTCCAACTGAATCGCATAAGGATGGCCTCCAATTGAGCCGTATAAGGGTGGCCTCCAACTGAACCGCATAAGGATGGCCTCCAACTGAGCCGCATGAGGGTGGCCCCCAACTGAACCGCATGAGAGTGGCCCCCACAACCGAACCGCATAAGGGTGGCCCCCCATCTGAACTGCATAAGGGTGGCCCCCATAACTGAGCCGCATGGAAGTCTTTGAAGCGATCCGGATAAGGAGCTTTGGAATTGGTGGATTGTGCCAGCTATAAAGATTTTTCTCGTCTCTCTAGGGGCACGTCATTATGTCAGAGTCATCATTTTACCTTTATGTCAGAGCTGTCAATCTTTTGTGTCAGAGCTGCCGTATTGCGTCAGAGCATTTAATGAGCCAGCTGCACAGAGCAGTTATGGCCAGCTGTAGAGGCCTATTTTTGAACCGCATAGGGCCATGTGGCTTTTCCCGAGCCGCATGGAGCTATCGGGGACTTTCCAGCCGCATGAAGCTTCTAAGGGACTTTTGAGCCGCATGAGGCTCTAAGGGACTTTTGAGCCGCATGAAGCTCTAAAGGATGTTTGAGCCGCATGATGCTCTAAGGGACTTTTGAGCCGCATGAGACTCCCTATGTTTTGAGCCGCATGGACTTTTTTGTTCTTTTCCATTCTTCTACACATAACTCTGGTCTTCGTCCTGCCTCACACTCTGCTCTGAGTCGCTGAAGCTTGGAATCTGTTGACTGCGCCATCCGGATCCTCTCGAGTATAGTGGACTGAACTTGCATACTGGCCATCAGTGCCACACTGGTAGGAAGGACAACTTCTATATCCATCTTCTGAAGATCTGACAATAACTCTGGCTGTGCTGTTAGGAAATAAACTTCGACTCTTCTGCTCAATGCATCTGCAACAACGTTGGCCTTCCCATGATGATACTGCAGGTTGACATTATAATCCACAAGTAGCTCTAGCCGCCTCCTCTGACGCATGTTAAGATCCTTCTGAGTGAACACATACTTCAAGCTCTTGTAGTCGGTGAAAATCTCCACCCTATCTTCATACAAGTAGTGTCTCTAGAGCTTAAGTGCAAACACTACTGCTGCCAACTCCAAGTCGTGGGTTGGGTAATTTGTCACCCCCGTTTTTCATTGTACGTATTTCCAGTATACGTATACGGAATCCTGACATGTATTTTATTTTCCTGCCTGGCTAGCTAATTTTAGTTTAATCTTGATTAGGTTCATTATGGCATGTAATGGTTTAACTTGGTTTATTTTGGGTTGGCTTGATTTATTCTTTGGTTCATCATGTTAAACCCACCATCCCCCTTTATAACCCACCTAACTTTTCTCTCTCCTCCACTTTCTCATTAACTCTTCTTCCTTCTCCATTAAACCCACCACCAACCAAGAACACCCCTTAGGTAAGTGCAACTTGCTTCCACAAGAGAACCCATTTTATTGTTCCAATAGCTTCTTCTCATGTTTCTAAGATACATTAGAACTTGTCATTTTCCATTTTGAGGCTTTGATTTTTTATAGATCTAGAAATTGGTCATTTTTGGATTTTGGTGGTTTTGATCTATCAAACTTCTTTGTTTTCAAAATTTGATGGTTCCATGTTGTAGAGAATTTCATTCTACCCAATTTTGACCATTTGAAAGTTGGATTTGGACTTGTTTTGACCAAGTTATAGACTTTTGAAGCTATGGGTTCAACCATGGAGTTCTTGCTGATTTTGGAGAAGACAGTGAGCAGTGTGCGCGAGCTTTTTAGCTTGCGCCACTGAGTTGTGCACGCTCTTTAGCGCAGCGCAGTCTAGCCTCTTGCGCAGTCTGACTCGTGCGCAGTCTGACTCGTGCGCAGTCTGACTCGTGCGCAGCCTGACTCAGGCGCAACCTGACCCAAGCGCAATCTAGCCTCGCGCAGTCTAGTGCCTGGCGCAACATGACTTGGCCTGACTCTCCCTGGCGCAACTTGACCCGACCTTGTGCATTTTAGTGATTGGCACCCCTAGTGCCTAGGCGCAACCTGATGTTCAGGCGCAACTGGACTTGACCCTACTTGCCTTGGCGCAACCTGTTACCCTGGCGCAACTTGGCTAATGCCACTTGTTGGCCATAGTACCCCTTGCTCCTCCCCCTTGGGTGTATTATGTCCCCATATTCCCCTTTTTATGATTTTTGCACCCATTTTATATCCTTACGCCTTTTTGATGTAAACTCGACATGAACCCGATGTGATCATGACATTATTTATGAATGTGAATCTGAACACGGCTTAGTGATGGAATTACATGATCAGTGACCCATTGTGGTGCACTTGCATAAACACGAAATGGTATTATGACCTTACAGGATAACTCTTGATAGTGACCCGCCGTGGTGCACTCTTGACAAGTAAATTGACATGATAATTCTTGATGATGGTCCGTTGTGACGCACCCTTGCCTTGATAAGTAATCTTGATAAGTAACATGACATGATGGTGACCCGCCGTGGTACACCCTTGACAAGTAATCTTGACATGATAACCTTGATACGCTGTTGCGACGGCTAACCTGACATGCTAAGTGAATTCTTGACACCGTGGGTGAATGTATTGAATATGCTTGTATAAGCAACCAGTCTTGTCTCGCATCATGTCTAGGACATGTATCCCTGGTTACCACGGTCAGGAATTCATACTGAATCTGACTAGGTTAATGACTAGATTGATCACGTAGAGCATATAGAGAGGTATTCCGGCTACAAGCAATCCCGTTATCTGGGCACCTTCCTTGATGGACTTGTAGCCTACCGACGAATAGGGAACATTTCCAGCTCACTGCTATGTGGGGCACTACATGAAACGATTACTATGCATACTGTCATGTGTTGCATCCAAGTCACCTAACAAGGCATGATAACTCTAATCTTGAACCTTGCATCTGGATAACCTGGATAGTCTGCAGGGCTTGTGGCCGTAGGCGTACCTCATTACATCTTGCTAGTAACTAAGCTTGTGATAACCCTAGTTAGTTAAGTATCAAGCCGTACTCTTGCTTGGCCGTGAATGATGGATGGAGTCCTATCTTGTCTAGTCTTTCCCAGATTCAGTGCATGGATATCTCCGGACATGCTTGTTTATGCTTTACCTTATCGATAATTGGTTCGAGGCTAAGTTCTGTTCAGGTGAAGGGTTACAACCCCGGTCCTTGTTTGGTTTACGGGTTGTAACTTGGTTACCAGAATAGTCCTCTAGTTATCTTATCGTTTATCATCCTGTTTTCTTTAACTCGTGTCTTATGTTATTTCACCTATGACTTTATGTGCTGACATGCTGGTTTTAGTTCTTAAGTGAAGCCCCCTTTGTGGCACTTGCTCTTTCTGGGGTCTGACCCAGCTAGTTTTGTATGGCCAGATTTCGGAGCAGCTACCGAGGATCTTCCAACTTTTCTGCCAGATGGTGAACACTAGAAGGAATCCCGGCAACGAGTAGGTTTTTATTTTGCTCTCCCACTCCCTTGTAAAAATATTCTTTTGAGGCGTTTAGCCGCCGAGCAAGTGTTAGCTCGTTTGCAACTTTACTTACTGTCTGCCTACGGGCTGTAGCATGATTGACAAATCCTAGGGTTGATCATGTATGACTTAAACTCTTGCTAGTCTTCGTATTTTGTATGACTAGCTTCATGATCATCTGAATATGTAATGTATGGGACGCCTTACCTTGTATGTCTGATGATCTACCATCTTGTTATATCTACTTGTTGCTTGAGATTGAGACACTAGGCTTGTTATTGACCTTAAGAGATTGATGGCTTGTAGTAAACCCTCATGCATCTAGACAGCCGTGACCGTATTACGAGGTAAGATTCACTTCAATGTACGTAGCTGGCTGTGTCTGTCCCCCGCTCTCCAGTATTCTGGTTCTGGGGCGTGACATAATTCCTCTCATGATCACGAAGTTGACGTGACGTAAAAGCTATTACCTTCTCATGCTGCATCAAAACACATCCTAAACCTCTGCCGGAAGCATCACAATACACTGAGAATCCTCCGGTCCCATCCGGAAGCGTGAGAATGGGTGCCATCATCAAGCCTCGCTTCAATTTCTCAAAAGATTCCTGATATTCTGCTGTCCAAGCAAACTGCACACCCTTGCGGGTCAACTGGGTCAATGGCGCCGAAATCTGAGCAAAGTCTGAAACAAATCGCCGGTAGTAGCCGGCCAAGCCAAGAAAACTGTGAACTTCTGCAACTGTGCTGGGTGCTGGCCATGTCTCAATAGCCACGATCTTCTGGGGATCCACTTCGACTCCTCCTCTGGTGATGATATGACCTAAGTACGAAATACGATCGAGCCAGAACTCGTATTTACTGAACTTGACATACAACTGGTGCTCTCTGAGAATCTGAAGGACAACTCTGAGATGCTGCTCATTCTCCGCTTCACTCTTGCTGTAGACCAGGATGTCGTCTATGAATACAATCACAAACTGATCCAAATAAGGCATGAAGATACGATTCATGAGATCCATGAATACAGCCGGCGCATTGGTTGTTCCAAATGGCATAACAAGGAACTCCCAATGCCCATATCTAGATCTGAAAGCTGTCTTCGGGATGTCCTGCTCTCTGACTCTGATATGATGGTATCCTGACTGCAAGTCTATCTTCGAGAATACTGCTGCCCCCTTGAGTTGATCAAACAAGTCATCTATCCTCGGAAGAGGGTATCTGTTCTTGATTGTCACTGAATTCAAGGTACGATAATCTACACATAACCTGGACGTACCATCCTTCTTTTTCACAAGAAGCATCGGGGCTCCCCAAGGCGATCTACTAGTACGAATGAATCCCTTGGTTCTAAGTTCTTCAATCATCTTGTACAATATCTATAACTCTGACGGTGCCATCTGTAGACTCTCTCTGACACTGGGGCTGTCCCTGGGATCAAGTCGATGGTAAACTCGATCTCTCGCTTTGGCAGTATTCCTGGAAGATCTTCTGGGAAAACATCTGGGAACACCTCGACTATCCGGGGTAACTGCACTGCTACTACTGCCATCCGCAATACTGGAGAAGAAGATTCAACTTCGCCTCAAAAAAAGGAAAACTTCGGCTCGCCTGGAATGCTAAAAAAACCCCTGCCAATATGGCAGTCTATCCTAGCATACTGGTTCCTCAACCAATCCATCCCTAAGACCATATCATAATCGGCCATCGATAACTCTATCAATCTAGCGAGGAATTCTCTACCGCTAACTACGATCTGACACAAGGAAAAAACTCTATCTACTCCCACAAGACCGTTACCAATAAGTATATTGAGGCTTACTAATAATGACTTGGGCTCCAGTCCTATCTGTGTCTCGAATCGGACAGACATAAATGAATGCGATGCACCAGAATCAAATAACACTGAAGCCAGAAGGTGTTGACGAGAATAGTACCTGCCACTACCTCACCTGGTGCCAATCCTTCTTCTTCCATGGTCAAAGCCAGCACTTGACCATGTCCTCTGGGTGCGGGTCCCCTCTGCTGAAAACCTCTTCGACGATTCTGGGTCTGAGCTTGGACTTGGGCATACTGCTGCGGTCTCTGCTGCTGGAATGCTTGGGCCTGAGGCGGCAAGGGCCTCGGCAACGGGTACTGCTGCTGCTGCGGCTGCTGGACTGGTACTGGAACTGGTCCCCTAACTGAAGGACTAGAGAAGGTTGATGAAGATGAAATCCCCCTGTTCGGACAGTTCTTAATCCTGTGGTCTGGGGTACCACAAACCAAGCACAACCCCTGTGCTCTACGACACTCTGATAGCACATATCCTGGCTTCCCACAGTATGAACATCCCACTGCGGAAGGGTGCTTCTGCTGCTGAGGGTACATCAGAGTTGAATGTTGAACCGACGTCACTGAGGCCGCCCGCCTCGGAGCTCCAATGGTCAAAGCCCTAGCTGTCGGGGCTGGTACTAAAGACTGATTCATCTGGCTGTAGGATCGCTTCCGATCCCCGGTCCTGTCCATGATCCTCTGGGAGGTATACTCATGCTTCCTGGCTGCTCTCAACACTGCATCAAAAGTCTGATGCTCAAACTGCTCTACTGCCAATAAAATCTTTAGATGGAGCCCCTGCTGGAAACCGCTGGGCTCTGTCGAACTCGGTCGCCACCAAGGTAGGAGCAAACCGACTACGCCTGGAAAATTTGGTCGTATATCCGTCGACCGTCCTGCCCATCTGCTTCAGATTGGTGAACCTCGTCTATAAGTCGTACCGAGCTACAGCATCGAAGTACTTGGTCTAGAATCTCTCACGAAACACTGTCCAAGCAATAGGTGCCACTAATCCAACGGCCTGCGCCGCCCACCAGCTACGGGCTAGATCCAATAACTGCAGGCGTACTACTGCCACATTCTCATTCTCTGGAGTCCTGGCTGCTTCTAGAATAACCTCTTGTATCCTGAACCAAGCGTCTGCGGCAATAGCATCTTCACTGCCGTCGAAGAAGGGAGGGTTCAAGCGCTTGAAGCTGTTGGCCGCACTGTTACCTTGATGACCTCCTCTGGTCAGAGCATCTGTCACTGCCTGGTGCAATACATCGCCTCGACGATCTTGAGTAGCTAAAAATGTCCTGATGAGACCTACCAAGGTGCCATCATTAGGCTCTGCAGGCTGGACGGGCTGAACTGGTAGCTCTTGACCCCCAATAGGCAGGACTCTGGAGGCTACTCCTGAATGCTGGGCTTGATCTCCAGGTTGCTGCTGGTCCACGGGAGGTACTCCGCCATGCCGATCGGTAGGACCAGGAACAATGCCGCTGAAGAAGACGACATAGGGAACAATAAGGAAGGACCAGGACAGATCAAAGTTACAAGCATGTGATCAGGTCAAGATTCCAGAGATTTAGAGGATACGAACATAGATCAAGGGCGAGTACTGATTGAGACATCTATTCGTAAACCCTCACATATCTTGATTTACAAGACCTGCATGAGCCACCACTTAAACCATGTAACACCCCAGAACAAGAATACTGGAGAGCGAGGACGACATAGCCAGCTACGTATATTGAAGTGCAACCCACCTCGCTATAGTCACGGCTGTCAGATACATGAGGGTTTAACTACAAGCCATCAGTCTCTTATGGTCATGAACAAGCCTATTGTCTTAATCTTAAGCAAGTAATAACAGTTACAAGATATCAGAGCACCAAATTATAATAGTAAGGCATCCCATACATTACATATTTGGATGATCATGAAGCTAGTCGTACAAAATATCAAGACTAGCAAGAGTTTCAATCATACATGATCAACCCTAGGATTCGTCAATCATGTTACAGCGCGTAGGCATACAGTAAATAAAGGTGCAATACGAGCTAACACGTGCTCGTCGGCTAAACGTCTCAAAAGAATATTTATACAAGAAGGTGGAGAACAAAAGGAACCCACTCGTTGCCAGGGTTACGCCTGGTGGTCACCTGGCTGGAAGATAGGTAGATCCTATGGAGCTGCTCCGATATCTGGCCACATAAAACCAGCTGGGTCAGACCCTAGAAAGAGCAAGTGCCAAAAAGGATGCTTCACTTAGGAATAAAACTAGCATATAATAAATGGATGTTAAAGATAATTATATAAAGAAAACTAATAATAACCGAGCCAACAACAGTGAATTGATTACGAGGAAACCATTCAGGTAGCTAGGTCGCAACCCTTAAACCAAACAAGGACCGGGTTGTAACCCTTCACCTAAATAGAAATCCGTCTCAAATTTTTGTTGGTAAAGTAAAACATGACGAGCATGACATAAGGTACAATAAGACAATAAATGAAGAGAGGACACAAACTGCTCCGGGAGCCAGGTTACAACCCTTAAACCAAACAAGGACCGGGGTTGTAACCCTTCGCCTGAACAAAACTTGGCCCCTGATCATTATTGTTAAGTAAGCATAAATAATCATGTTATTAAAGTAACCAGGTACCGGAACAGGACGAGACTTAGACTCCATTCAACATTCACGGCCAGACAAACAAATACGGCTTGATACTTTAACTAACTAGGGTTATCACAGGCCTAGTTATTAGCAAGATGCAATGAGATTATTCCAATAGCCACAAGCCCTGCAAACCATCCAGGTTATCCAGACGCAATTAGGGGATTGAATTCATGTGGGTACATCGTCAAGAAATGTATGTACCCTTAAGTAGCTTGGTAGGTGCAACACATGACAGTGTGCTGGAAATGTGCCTTACTCGACGGTAGGCTACAAATCCCATGATGGGGCGCCCAGATAACGGGATTGCCTGTAGCTGGGAAATCTCACCATGACTACTGGATTTTTAGTTATTATCCTTAGTCCATTTCAGTAGGTACCCCTGACCGTGGCACTCAGGGGTCCCCGTCCTAGACATGATGCAAGACAATACTGGTTTATTTGTACAAACACAATCGTCCACGGTGTCCAGGCCAATCATTCTTGTCATGTCAAGTAGCTATCGCAACAACATATCAAAGTACATCATGTCAGGTTTACTTGTCAGGAGTGCGCCACATCGGGCCACTAGCATGTCATGTTACTTGTCAAAAGTGTACCCCTATGGGTCACTATCGTGTTCATGGCATTCTATCAAGGGACCCAAGTACACAGAGGGTCATAAGACAAAAGTATAAATATAACAACTCAACATAAAATGCAAGGGCTATGGAAGAGTCATGCGGCTGGGGGTTAAGGCCATGCGGCTCGGGCTCATGCGGCCAGGAAGGAGACAGGCTTATGCAGCCAGGAAGGGGCGCATGCGGCCTGGGGAAAACATGCAGGCTCCTGCGGCCATAGATGAGGGCGTACGCGGCTGAAAGGGGAAGGGCTCATGCGGCTACGGGGATGGGTCTTATGCGGCTGGGATTTACCGAAGCCATGCGGCCAGAGGTCATGCGGCAGGGGAGGGAATGGCTCATGCGGCCAGGGACAAAATGGATTCATGCGGCTGAAGGAAACGAGCATATGCGGCAGTGGGGGATGGGTCTTATGCGACTGAAAATGCGGGCTCATACGGTTGGAAGGAAACGAGGCGCATGCGACTGGAAGCAGAAGTTCATACGGCTACGGTCGAGAAGAGCCATACGACCAAGGCCATGCGACGGAAACTGCCATACGGCCAGGGGAAACTTGCCGCATGAAAAGCCATGCGGCCAGTCACTGTTCTTCTCCACTTTCCGAGAAGAAGAACTAAGGAACGCCATGACTTCAAAGCTCCATTAAACCTTCATCCAAAGTCAGAATCCAGACTTCCATATGTCAAAATGGGGCAGAAAGAAATTTCCACAACATGGAACCATCAAAACTTAAAAATAACAAGGTTAGATAAATCAAAACCCAAAAATTTGAAAATGCTACAAGCTTAGATCTACATGAAATGAACCATGGAAATTAAAAATGCTAAGTAGTAAAGTGTCATAAGATCTCGTGGAGAAGACAATAGAACAAAAAAACTGAGTTCCTCCATGAAGCAAGCTTCACTTGCCTAAGCCTCTCTCTTGGTAGGAGGAGAGTAATGGTGAGGAAGAAGAAGAGTTAATGAAGAAGTAAATGAGGAGAGAGAGAGAGTGCATGGGCGGCTAATAAAGGAAGAGGGGGTGGTGGTGGGGTTGGTCCACATGCAACAAAACTGAACCAAGTCGAACCAAGCAAACCGAACCGAACCAAGGAATGAAATGCCAAAATAAACCATACAATGAGACATGCCATGAATCAAAATACGTACACGTATACCAAAATACGTAATACGAACTATGGTCGTTACACAATAGCTCAATGAGCAGCAGATTAGCTCAGCAAGACCAACTACCTGGAGATATTACCAAGTCCTGGGACATAGCAAGGTACAAAAAAATATGTCAATGTAACAGTAAAAATAAATAAACGAAGGGTATCTACTATAACCAGTCTAAGTGAAAGTATGCAGTTGAGGACAATCCTAATACCAGGTCCAACCGTACATGCAATACCCATGGCACTGTGCTGTGATACCGATGGACAAATAATCAAACAATACCATAGCTCTGCTATAAAGACCATGACCAAAAGTACAATAACCAAGTCCTAAATATGGAAGCATGATCACGAGCCGAATATTTTGGTAGAGTCCTTCCCTCCATGCTCTAAAACTATCCAGTCAAGTCACGTATGAATCATGTACCACTAACAAGTCACACGAGCAAGTACTACATGCTATCACAGAGTCTATAGCCACAAATATCTTATGTCAGACTCCGTATCATATCATTATCATCCATCGTGTCTGTGTTCTTTAGTTTGTCGTGTCAATAAACACGAATATGATATCGTAATGCCTAGGGTTGATACCCAATATCAATATACTGACATCAACTAACTTGGACGCTAAGTACCAACTGATCCTACGTCCAAATGTCTATAACAAGAAATAAAATATGACAATAAATAAAAAATATACTAGAACATTGGTAAGGTACACTTGTTTGTAACCTTTGTCTGCGTGTCTGTCTGACCAACTCCAAAGTCCTCGCTACTTCCGTCACGTACGCATATAATAAATATTCTATTATTAATAATACACTAATAATTACTATATATAGACTTGCCATATAGACCTTAATAATATATTTATACCAAAACTAGTCATATTGACTACTCTACTTAATATAACTTATATGGTATTAAATCTACTTATAAAAGTAATATATTATTAACGTAAATATCAATTTTAATTCTAGAAAATATTTATAAATATTATATAATAATAACTAATATTTTATTCATAGAAAATATGTGTACAAGTCTTGTATTGATTCTACATCAATATGCATAGACTTATTAAACGGTTTGGCTCCCGAAACGACAAATTCTTAATAAATATTAGTTCTAAAATACTATTAATTATGTAAAATAGGTTTTTCTTATCAAAACATGCACAACAATTATTTTGGTAATGGTATGCAAGTTTTAGATCAATTGGACACGTAGAACTCATTGATTTCGGTGTTTCGATATTACGGTAAAATATCTGAATTTAATAAATAGAAAACAAAACCAAAATGCTGCAAAAGTATAAGAGTTGGAAAGCTTAAGAAGTCTAGTTTCTTAAAAAAATATACAGAAGATCGAAGTGGTCCGAAAGTAGATAAAAATTGGCTCGCAACATAATTGGTCTATTCTGGACACATTTTCGTAGAACGTACGCTCCGGCCAAATTGTTTGAAACTATGTGGGTGGACAATTGGATATGAAAATAGACACAGATATCTTTCAATAATTTTGGTTTCATAAAAAATGAGTGGAAAAGTACACAAAATCCTAGATGCAAAATAACTTACCTGCTGGAACAAATTTAGACTTGGATCCCGAACTTTGGTTGACTTGTAGGGCTATTTTGGTGTACTATAAGGATTATAAATATAGGGGAGTTAATAGAATTATAGAGGGTCGCGTTAGCTTCACAATGAATATTCGTGGAGGGTCAAGGAGGTTGGAAAGGGGTCGAAACTATCGGTACGCCACAAAGTACTGTCGGCGGCCAAGGCTGGGAGAGAATATCGAGATTGAAACTTTTGAGTGGAGGTGGCAACTAAAATATAAGGTTTGAGGCTTATATATGTTAGGGTTTATCTAAGGACAATTTTAGAAAAGTTTGGTGAGATTTGGTTGTACCATTTGAAAGATATGCATATTTGAATCAATAGGTAATTAATTTAGAAAGTCAATGGTTGGTTGTTTCAAATCTATTATGACTGTACAAAATCTTCTAAAACTCAATGTAAATTTATTCTAATTAGTTATGGTAACCTATTATAGGCTCAACCAAGGTTAATTGAACTAGTTCTAGGCCTATAGGGTTTATAGAATTGAAATTGACTCCGAAAAGCTATTTAATGGCTCTTGTGTGACATTTGAAAATAAATAGCACATGAGAACTCAATTAAGTGGGACACCAATTAGCATGTGTATAGTAGGCTCAAAATAGGTCAAAATCATATATTGGGTCGAATGGTTTGGATCGATTTGGGCCTCAAATCGAAATTGGAAAATACATCTAATTTGCGGTAAGGACTAAAATAATCATTTTGATCCCAAAGTTGTACAAGAAATATGTAGTACATGAAAATATGTTTGAGTGAGACATGATATAACAAAATGAAGGTGGATTCTCTAAAATTTAGATTTAAAAAATCGATAATTGTTGTGCTTCAAAAATTAAAGCTACGATAAATTACCTCTATAGTCAATATTTATTTAAAATATAGTTTAATATTAAATATCTATGTTAAATAAATAAAATAAAATAAAATTATTATCCAAACAAAATTATGGGGCTTATAAAAACCCATCAACCCACCATTAGTATCCTTTTCAACCCATCAATAGAGGAGTAAAAAATGAAAGGACAAGCAATGAGGAGTGGTTCTTGGACAAGAAGAGGCACCACTATCCAAACCTTCAAAGTTTTCAATAAAGATTTGAGCTTTCCTTCTCAAATCCCCATGCATGTTCTCTTCCATAAATTTAGGTGAACCCATTAGTTTAGAACCCGTGCTTTGCCATCTTTTTGCCATTTTAAAATCCATATACGTTGCATGTTAGATTGATGATAGATTGTATTACAGTAGAACTAGTTTGAGCTTTTTTGGGTATATTATTTGAGAGTTTGATATTAATTTTTAAAATTGAATTTATTGAGATTGTATTACAGTAGAACTAGTTTGAGCTTTTTTGGGTATATTATTTGAGAGTTTGATATAATTTTTAAAATTGAATTATATGTTTATTACTGTAATTAAAGTATTTTAAACTTATTTTTATGGTATTTTTATGTCAAAACTGAACCCTAAAAATATGGACCATTAGGCTAGGTTTTCAGTTAAATTTATGGCATAATTTGGCTCATAAATAGGGGCTGATTTTGGTATTTAAAAAGAATATAAATTAGTTTCTGAGTTTTAATCAGGTTTTAATAATTTTTATATGAGATTTTATAGATATTGGTCATAACCATGATTTGGTAGTATCTTGGACAATTTTCGAAGAAGACTAGTAGGTATAATCTAGACATAACCATAAAATACACCTAAAATTCTAAATCTAGAATTCAGAGGTTAAAATCAGTATAAATCATGTTTAAATTATGTTTTTATGATTTTTATATGATTTATATGCATATCCTTGAGTTGGGGACTTAACTTTGAATTTCGGAGATCAAAGACTATAAACTAGGTCTAGGAATCTTAGAAGCATAGACTTGTTTGTGTAGAAACCCATGTGTCCTAGGTTTAATTAGAATATTAGTAATAATTTTTTTTATTAATGTGAACTCTTGATAGGCTTTGGTATTGTGGATTAAGCGGAGAATTAGACGACAGGCAAGTATACCTTGCCAACTCGTAGAGTATTTACATGTTTTTTTTCTACTATTATCTTTGTCATATGGTTGCATGCTATTTCGTATTCATACTTGGTTTATCATCTACTTCTTTACATGTTTTCTAGCTTAACGTGCACGTATATTTTTGTTATTTTTATTGCTTGTACATTGGTCTTCTTCGGGTCCACCTATGTCTTGTGATAAAGTTGTTTGGTCCTATGACACATCCCTTGATATAACTTGACTTGATACAATATTCCTGTTGGTCGTACTTGATTTGAGTTGACTTGACTGGGTACCCGTGTAGTTCATTGATACAGAGAGGACAGTCACTAGGCACGCGGGCTATGTGATAGTATTCTGTTGGCCAATAGTTCGGATGAGCTTCGGTTGTGTTGATAATTATGTTGCCCGTTAGCTTCGTGCTATGGTTTTGATACTCTGTTGCCATTAATCTCAGATGAGATACAATTGTGTTTATTCTGTTGGCCGTTAGTTTCGGAAGAGTTATGGTTGTGATGGTATCTGTATCTGTTAGCCCAACTGTTGAAAGTTGTCCTTGATATTGTATTTTTATGTAGAATGTCTAGAAGAGAGTGCCCTATTCATGTTATTTCCTTTATGCATGTTTATTACGGTTATATTGTCATGTATATTATGTACGTATTTTGTTATGTTCCTTTTGAACCTAATGATCTCTCTAGGTTATTGCTGAGATCTGAAATAGGCATAGTAGGTGCTACACTTTCGGATCTTCTGGTATCTCTAGTGATGCCTTATATTTTGTTCTTTCCTAGTTACATCTTTTCATAGCCATTCTGTAGTTACTGTTGTGGATATTATTATGATTACATGGACACATGTTCTGATTTACACAACTTATACGTATTTGAATCGGACTAGAATCTGGTTAAATTCGTAGCTGGCATGTTGACGTATCCTAGTCATATATATTTTGGGACTATGACTTGACATATTTTTGTGGTGGCCCATGCAGGTCGAAAGTTTGTAAAAATATGCGAAATCGTGGTGGTACCTAGGATAATCATACTACTACGAGCCTGAAACCCATTGAGGAATAATATTTGAGAACATCCACAACTAGGATCATATGCTTCTCTAGGACTCCTCAGCACGATTGCTTTCATGTTATCTTTTTTCTCAACATGATTGTTTTTGTGTTCTTTCCTTGTTGTGATTTGACTAGACCCTTTAGTGTTGACTTCTTGAGCGATCGTTCTCATTGCTTTCGCTAAGTTGTTAGAAAATGTCTTATAGATTGGTTCAAGAAAAAGTTAAAGAAATTATTTTATCCTTGTATTACGAAATCAAAAGTTTTTGCAGCCAAAGAGATACTGACCTGGCAGGACTTCATATAATAGCATCATGGTTACATATGTTTCTCGGGTTCTACTTGAACCACAGCCAATGCATTTGATTGACCTCTTCTCCTTTATTCTACAAAAAACTTAATTTAGAAATATTTTATGGATTTGGCTAAGATAAGTTTAAAATCTGTATTATCTGGCATGACAGATGTACACTGTAGTCATCCGTCGTATTATGGAATAAGAAAGTTATTTGCAGCCAGACAGTAACTTTACGTGACATAATCACAGAGGTGTACGGTTCTCGAGTTTTACCTATACTAGATTATATGTCTCGTCTGGCTTCATACTATTCTTGGAAATATTTCGACAGTCCTTCCTACTTTGCTTGACCCTAACGTTGTTCGATAATGGTATGGTTTGCTTGACCCACCCTTTGGTTCCAATTACCTTCTACTTTTTAAATAACTAAACTTGGCAAACCTTATAGTTATATTATAGAGTATAATTAAGATAGGTCATTGGCGTGATTGTGATGTTGGGTAGCCAAAAATGGGTAAATTTTTTAGAGATGGATCCTAATGAGATTATGCGCTGAGTATGAGTGCCTGTATATCGGATGCATAGAGCCTATTAGGAGTAATTTCTATGAGTGAACTGATGGATATCATTGATAATAAAGTAGGTTTATAATATTATGCCTACGATAGAATGGTACAACTATAGCTATTCAATTGCGAATAAGAGAAAATTTGGATAGCCAGACCATATAGATAGAATCTTAGTTATAATTATTGCATGGCTTAACGTTTGAGGACTAAGGGTATATTTCTTGGGTCTAGATTATGTATGCTTGACAGTCAGTCCTCAGTACCACTTCTCATCCAATTATACTCGACAAAGTCATTCTCTTCTGTCTTGTAGAAGATAACCTATATATAAGAAATACAGATTTAGTAATTTCTCTTATAGAGTTGTTGTAACGCCCCAGAACAAAACCCCGGAACCAGAATATTGGAGAGCGGGGGCGGACATAGCCAGCTACGTATATTGAAGTGCAACCCACCTCGCTATACGGTCGGCTGTCTAGATACATGAGGGTTTAACTATAAGCCATCAGTCTCTTATGGTCATGAACAAGCCTATTATCTCAATCTCAAACAAGTAATAACATTACAAGATGTCAGAGCACTCAATATAGAATAGTAAGGCGTCCCATACATTACATATTTGGATGATCATGAAGCTAGTCATACAAAATGTGAAGACTAGCAAGAGTTCAGTCATACATGATCAATCCTAGGATTTGTTAATCATGCTACAGCCCGTAGGCAGACAGTAAGTAAAGGTGCAATCGAGCTAACACGTGCTCGTCGGTTAAATGTCTCAAAAGAATATTTTACAATAGAGTGGGAGAGCAAAAATAAAACCCACTCATAGCCAGGGTTACGTCTGGTGGTCACCATCTGGTGGAAGGTAGGGAGATCCTCTAGTCCTACTCCGGTATCTGGTCATGCAAAACCAGCTGGATCAGATCCCAGAAAGAGCAAGTGCCACAAAGAAGGCTTCACTTAAGAACTAAAACCAGCAATAGCACAAAACATATTACTATAATAAAAGAAAACTGGAGATATGGTCAATCATGATGATATACGATAAGATAACCATGGGACTATTCAGAAACAAGTTACAACCCTTAAACCAAATAAGGACGGGGTTATAACCCTTCATCTGAACGGAACTTGGTTTCCCACCATTTATCGATAAAGTAAGGCACAAGCATTCAGGTCATGTAACAATCTTGTACAGGATCAGGACAAGACTAGACTCCATCCAATCAAATATGGCTAAGCAATGAGTACAGCTTGATATTTTAACTAACTAGGGTTATCACAGGCCTAGTTACTAACAAAATGCAATGAGATGTTCCAACAGCCACAAGCCCTGCAGACCATCAGGCTATCCGGACAATTAGGGGTTGAATTCATGTGGGTAAATTGTCCAAAGAACACATGTACCCTTAGGTAGCTTAAAGGGTGCAACACATGACTGTGTATTGGAAATGTGCCTAATCGACGGCAGGCTACAGATCCCATGATGGGGCGCCAAATAACGGGATTGCCTGTAGCTGGGAAATCTCTTTATGACTACTGGATTATTCTAGTTATTAGCCTTAATCAGTTTAAGTAGGTACCCCTGACCATGGTACTCAGGGGTCCCTGCCCTAGACATGATGTAAGACCATACTGGTTCACTTGTACGAACACAATTGTCCACGGTGTCCAGGCCATTCATTCTTGTCATGCCATTCTTGTCATGTCATGCTAGCCGTCGCAATAGCTTTCAATAGTTCCCATCATGCTTGATTGTCAAGTCATGTCATGTTATGTTTACTTCATACCATGCCGTGTATAATTATCATTTCAAACATATTAAATAAATTCGTGATTATCAAGTTCATGACAAAAGGCGTAAGGATATAAAAGGGTAAGGGTGTACGCCATAGGGACTCAAAGTCTCTACGAGCGTACCTCTATGCTAGGCTAAGAGACCTAAGCGTAAAGCGGCTTATGCTAGTAAGAGCAAGGTGAGATAGCTCTACACGAGCAAGGGTGCATGCGGGTGGGGTTTTACGCGAGCCAGGGCTTTACGCTAGCAAGCCGTAGGCAAGCGAGGCTCTACGCGAGTGAAACCCTACGCGAGCAAGCTCTACGTGAGTGAAACACTCGAGCAAGACTTTACGCACGCGAGAGTCTGCTCAAGCCAGGGTTTTACGCGAGCACGATTTTACGCGAGCGGAAGGGCCCCGAGCGTAAAATTTGAATGAACTCGGCGTAGAACGGAGTACGCTGGCACGCAAATACGTGTACGTAAAAGGCTGAATAATACGCTCACGTAAAACGTAGGTGTAAAGGCTAAAACTACGCTAACACGTTAAATGTGTGCGTAAAACTTCATCTTCTTCCCATGGCCAAGACAAGCAGGCGTAAAATCTCACAAACTCAAGCCAGCCCCATCTCGGTCAAGTCTCGATGAAATCCAACCATTCAAGAGCCAAACTTGCATGAAATCGAAATCCCTACTACGTGGAACTCTCCATTTCGAAAACAACCAAGTTCTAGAAGATCAAACCATAAAGATCAAAAATCTAAAACTTAGATCTACATGAAATGAGCCATGGAATTCAAAAATGTTAAATATTAAAGTGACTTAGAATCTCATGAGGAAGATAATGGAACAACAAAATCTGAGTTCCTCCATGAAGCAAGTTGCACTTGCCTAAGCCTCTCTCTCTGGTCGGTAGAGAGAGTTAATGGAGGAAGGAGAAGAGTAAATGAAGAGAGAGAATGGGTTGGTGAGTTTAATAAATAGAGGGGATGGTGGTAGGTAGGGGTTGGTCCACATGCAAAAACCGAATCAAGCCGAACCAAGCAACCGAAATACCAAAATAAACCATAAAATGAGACATACAATATAAGTCAAAATACGTACACGTATACCAAAATACGTAATACGAACTACGGGTGTTACAACTCTACCCACCTTAAAAGAATTGTCTCGAAATTTAATTAAGAGGCTAGAGAGGCAAGGACAAGCTATACTAATTACAGGCAAGTTATAACTAAGCAATCATTCATTCAAGCAAGGAATCGAGAGTATAAGACATAAAAAGGACATTATACCTTATGAGTCAAACAGGTCGGGATATCGTGATCGGATATCATCCTCACATTCCCACGTTGACTCACCCAAAGAGTGATGACCCCAAGCAACACGGACTAACTTGATAGTCATGTTCTTGAGTATCTTCTCTCTTTGGTCCAATATGGACCCGGTTCTCTCCTCATACGAAAGGTTGGTACCAACAACCAATTCTGAATGATCAAGGACATGAATCGGATCCGGGATATACCGTCGCAATTAGGATACATGGAAGACATCATGCACCTCACATAACAACGGCGGAAGAGCGAGACAAATGGACACATCTCCTACCCGCTCTAGAATGTCAAACGGTCCTATATACCTAGGACTAAGCTTTTCCCGTACGCCAAAATGAATGACGCCATGGGTAGGCGAGATCCTCAGGAATACATGGCCGCCGATAGAAAACTCAAGGGGACGCCGATGAGAATCGGCCCAATGACGCTGGCGATCTTATGCGACACGAAGATGATCTCTAACTCTTCTGACCACCTCAATTGTCTAAGTAATCATTTTCGGACCGAGCATCTGCCTCTTACCCATATCGTCCCATGCTAGCGGAGATCTGCACTTCTTACCATAAAGTGCCTCGAACGGTGCCATCTGGATACTGGCTTGAAAACTGTTGTTATACGAGAATTCCACCAGGTGCAGGTGATCCTTCCATGAACCACCGAAGTCGAGTATACAAGATCTCAACATATCTTCCAAGGTTCGTATGGTACGTTCTGACTGACCATCTGTCTGCAGATGATAAGCTGAGCTGAATTGGAGGCGAGTTTCCAAACTCTCTTACAGACTGCACCAAAAGTGTAACGTAAATCTTGAATCCCTGTCTGAGGTGATACTGGCTGGTACACCGTAAAATCTGATGATATGCCTGAGGTACATATCTTCTAGCTGAGCCGTCGACTGACCAACTCTGATCGGAAGAAAGTGAGCCACCTTCGTGAGCCTGTCTATAATAACCCAAATAGCATCTCTACCGGCCGGGGACCTAGGTAATCCCGTCACGAAATCCATGGTAATGTGATTCCATTTCCATTCTGGAATCGGCAAGGGCTGAAGAAGTCGAGCTGGCCTCTGATGTTCAGTTTTAACTTGTTGGCAAACCAGACACCGAGAGACAAACCGGGCTATATTCCTCTTCATGCCATTCCACCAAAAATGCTGTCGGATATCTCGGCACATCTTTGTACCACCGGGATGAATTGAATACTGAGAACTGTGAGCCTCTGGTATGATCTCCTGTCTGATATCACCACTAGGTACACAAAGACGCCTCCCATGCCGAAGTGTACCGTCCGCATGGATACATAAATCTGGTCTTCGTCCTGCTACACACTCTGTCCTAAGCCGTTGAAGCTTAGAATCTGCTGACTGAGCTAACTTGATCCTCTCAACTATACTGGACGAACTTGTATACTGGCCATCAATGCCACATTGGTAGGAAGGACAACTTCTATACCCATCTTCTGAAGATCTGCTAACAACTCGGGTTGTGCTGTTAGAAAATAAGCTCCGGCTCTCCTGCTCAATACATCTGCTAATACGTTGGCCTTTCCAAGATGATATTGCAAATTGATGTCGTAATCCACAAGTAGCTCAAGCCATCTTCTCTGACGCATGTTAAGATCCTTCTGAGTGAACACATACTTCAGGCTCTTGTGGTCGGTAAAAATCTCCACCCTATCTCCGTACAAGTAGTGTCTCCAAAGCTTAAGTGCAAACACTACTACTGCCAGTTCCAGGTCATGGGTGGGGTAATTCCTCTCATGATCACGAAGCTGATGTGACGTATAAGCTATTACCTTTCCATGATGTATCAAAACACATCCTAAACCTCTGCCTGAAGCATCATAATACACAGAAAATCCTCTAATCCCATCTGAAAGTGTGAGAATGGGTGCCGTCATCAAGCCTCACTTCAACTTCTCAAAAGATTCATGATAATCTGCTGTCCAAGCAAACTGCACATCCTTGTGGGTCAACTGGGTCATGGGTGCTGAAATCCGTGCAAAGTCTGAAACAAATTGCCGGTAGTAGCCGGCCAAGCCAAGAAAACTGTGAACTTCCGCAACTGTGCTGGGTACTGGCCACGTCTCAATGGCCACAATCTTCTGGGGATCCACTTCTACTCTACCTCTGGTGATGATATGACCCAAGTATGAAATATGATCGAGCCAGAACTCGTATTTACTGAACTTGGTATACAACTGGTGCTCCCTAAGAATCTGAAGAACTACACGGAGATGCTGCTCATGCTCCGCCTCACTCTTCCTATAGACTAGGATGTCATCTATAAACACAATTATGAACTGATCCAAGTATGGCCTGAAAATACGATTCATGAGATCCATGAATACAGCTGGCGCATTGGTTGCTCCAAATGGTATAACAATGAACTCTAAATGCCCATACCTCGATCTAAATGCTGTCTTCGGGATGTCCTGCTCTCTGACTCTGATCTGGTGGTATCCTGACCGTAAATCAATCTTCGAAAATACGGACTCCCCTTTGAGTTGATCAAACAAGTCATCTATCCTCGAAAGAGGATATCTGTTCTTGATTGTCACTGACTTCAAGGTACGATAGTCAACACATAATCTGGACGTACCATCCTTCTTTTTCATAAGAAGCATCGGGGCTTCCCAAGGCGATCCACTAGCACGAATGAATCCCTTGGTTCTAAGTTCTTCAATCATCTTGTACAAGATCTCCAATTCTGACGGTGCCATCCGGTAGACTCTTTTCGACACTGGTGCTGACCCGGGAATCAAATCTATGGCAAACTCGATCTCTCTCTCTGGTGGCATACCTGGAAGCTCGTCGGGGAAAACATCAGAAAATTCTTCTACAATTCTGGAAAACTGAACTGCTACTGCGACTGCCATCCGTATCACTGGAGGTGAAGGTTCTACTCTGCCTCGAAAGGATAAAAACTCTGGCTCACCAGGAATACTAAAAATAATCTTACCAATATGGCAATCTATTCTAGCATACTGGTCCCTCAACCAATCCATCCCTAAGACCACATCATAATCGGCCATCGGGAATTCTATCAACCTAGCGAAAAACTCTTTATCGCTAACTATAATCTGACACGAGGAAAAAACTCTATCTACTCCCACAAGACCGTTACCAGTAAGTATATTGAGCCTTACTGATAATGACTCGGGATCCAGTCCTATCTGTATCGTGAATCGTGTAGACATAAATGAATACGATGCACCAGAATCAAATAATACTGATGCTGGGAAGGAGTTGACGAGAATAGTACCTGCCACTACCTCACCTGATGCAAACTCCTCCTCTATGGTCAAAGCCATCACTTGACCGTGTCCTCAGGGTGCTGGTCCCCTCTGCTGAAAATCCTTCTGGCGGTTCTGGGGCTGAACTTAGACTTGTGCATACTGCTAGAGGTTCTGCTGCTGAAATACTTAAGCCTGAGGCGGCAAGGGCCTCGAAAACGGGTACTGTTGCTGCTGCTGGACTGGTACTGGGGCTGGTCCCCTGACGGATGGATTAGAAAAGGTCGAAGAGTTAGAACCCCCCCTATTCGGGTAATTCCCAACCCTGTGGTCTGGTACACCACAAACCAAGCACAAACCCTGTGCTCTGCGATACTCTGACACCATATGCCCTGGCTTCCCACAATGAGTGCAACCCATTGCTGAAGACTACTTCTGCTGCTGCTGGGGATATGCCAGGGTCGAATGCTGAATCGACGTAACAGAAGCCAACCGCCTCGGAGCTCCAATGGTCAAAGTCCGAGCTGCCAGGACTGGTGCTGAAGACTGGTTCATCTGGCCGTGAGACCTCTTCCGACTCCCGGTCCGATCCACAATCCTCTGGGAGGTATACTCATGCCTCCTCGCTGCTCTCAATACTGCATCAAAAGTCTGATGCTCAAACTGCTCTACTGTCAGTAAAATCACCAGGTGGAGTCCCTTCTGGAATCGCTGAGCCCTGTCGAACTCGGTCGCCACCAAGGTGGGAGCAAACCGACTAAGTCTGGAAAACTTGGCCGCATACCCATCGACCGTCCTGTCCATCTCCTTCAAATTCGTGAACCTCGTCTGTAGATCATACCGAGCTACAGCGTCAAAATACTTGGTCCGTAATCTCTCACGGAATACTGTCCAAGCAATAGGTGCCACTATTCCATCGGCCTGTGACGCCCACCAGCTGCAGGCTAGATCCAGTAACTGCAGGCGAACCACGGCCACCTTCTCGTTCTCTGGGGTCCTGGCTGCTTCTAGAATGATTTCGGTATCCTGCAGCCAAGCGTCTGCGGCAATAGCATCTTCGCTACCATCGAAGAAGGGAGGGTTCAAGCGCTTGAAGCTGTTGGCCATACTGTTACCTGGATGACCTCCTCTGCTCAAAGCATCTTGTACTGTCTGGTGTAATGTATCACCCCGACGATCCTGTGATGCAATCAACTCTCGAATGAGTCCAACCAAGACTCCATCATCCTGCTATACAGGCTAGGCTGGCTGTACTGGGGGCTCTGGACCTCCGAAAAGCATGACTCGGGAAGCTATCCCTGAGTGCTGAGCTTGATCTTCTTGTTGTGGGGGTACTCGCGGAGCTTCTTCTGGCTGATTGACAGGACTAGGAACAATTCTGCTGAAGAAGACGATATAAGAAATAATAAGGAAGGACCAGGACAGATCAAAGATACAAGCATGTGATCAGGTCAAGATTTTCAGGGATTTAGAGGATACGAACAGAGATCAAGGGAGAGTGCTGATTGAGACATCTATTCGGTAAACTCTCACATATCTTGATTTTAAGACCTGCATGGGCCACCACTAAAACCATGTAACGCCCCAGAACCAGAATATTGGAGAGCGGGGGCGGACGTAGCCAGATACATATATTGAAGTGCAACCCACCTCGCTATACGGTCACGGCCGTCTAGATACATGAGGGTTTAACTACAAGCCATCAGTCTCTTATGGTCCTGAACAAGCCTATTGTCTCAATCTCAAGCAAGTAATAATAGTACAAGATGTCAGAGCACCCAATATACAATAGTAAGGCATCCCATACATTACATATTTGGATGATCATAAAGCTAGTCATACAAAATGTGAAGACTAGCAAGTGTTCAGTCATACATGATCAATCCTAGGATTTGTTAATCATGCTACAGCCCGTAGGCAGACCGTAAGTAAAGGTGCAATCGAGCTAACACGTGCTCGTCGGCTAAATGCCTTAAAATAATATTTTTATAATAGAGTGGGAGAGCAAAATTTAAATCCACTCGTTGCCAGGGTTACGCCTGGTGGTCACCATCTGGCTGGAAGGTAGGAAGATCCTCTGGTGCTACTCCGGTATCTGGTCATACAAAACTAGTTGGGTCAGATCCTAGAAAGAGCAAGTACCACAAAGGAGGCTTCACTTAAGAACTAAAACCAGCAATTAGTACAAAACATATTAATATAATAAAAGAAAACTGGAGATATGGTCAATCATGATGATATACGATAAGATAACCATGAGACTATTCAGATAACCAAGTTACAACCCTTAAACCAAACAAGGACCGGGGTTGTAACCCTTCATCTGAACGGAACTTGGTTTTCCACCATTTATCGATAAAGTAAGGCACAAGCATTCAGGTCATGTAACAATCTTGTACAGGATCAGGACAAGACTAGACTTCATCCAATCAAATTACGGCTAAGCAATGAGTACGGCTTGATATTTTAACTAACTAGGGTTATCACAGGCCTAGTTACTAACAAAATGCAATGGGATGTTCCAACAGCCACAAGCCCTGCAGACCATCCAGGCTATCCAGACACAATTAGGGGTTAAATTCATGTGGGTACATTGTCCAAAGAACACATGTATCCTTAGGTAGCTTGAAGGGTGTAACACATGACAGTGTACTGGAAATGTACCCTACTCGACGGCAGGCTACAGATCCCATGATGGGGCGCCCAGATAACGGGATTGCCTGTAGCTGGGAAATCTCTTTATGACTACTGGATTATTCTAGTTATTAGCCTTAATCAGTTTAAGTAGGTACCCCTGACCGTGGTACTCAGGGATCCCTGCCCTAGATATGATGCAAGACCATACTGGTTCACTTGTACAAACACAATCGTCCACGATGTCCAGGCCATTCATTCTTGTCATGCCATTCTTGTCATGTCATGTTAGCCGTCGCAACAACTTTCAATAGTTCCTATCATGCTTGTTTGTCAAGTCATGTCATGTTATGTTTACTTCATACCATGCCGTGTACAATTATCATTTCAAACATATTAAATAAATTCGTGATTATCAAGTTCATGACAAAGGCGTAAGGATATAAAAGGGTAAGGGTGTACGCCATAGGGACTCAAAATCACTACGCGCGTACCTCTGCGCTAGGCCAAGAGGCCTCAAGCGTAAAGCGGCTTACGCTAGCAAGAGCAAGGTAAGATAGCTCTACGCGAGCAAGGGTGCATGCGGGTGGGGTTTTACGTGAGCCAGGGCTTTACGCTAGCAAGCCGTAGGCAAGCGAGGCTCTACGCGAGTGAAACCCTACGTGAGCAAGCTCTACGCGATTGAAACACTCGAGCAAGACTTTACGCACGCGAGAGTCTACTCGAGCCAGGGTTTTACGCGAGCAGGATTTTACGCGAGTGGGAGGGCCCCGAGCGTAAAATTCGAATAAACTCGGCGTAGAACGGAGTACGCTAGCACGCAAATGCGTGTGCGTAAAAGGCTGAATAATATGCTGTCACGTAAAACGTAGACGTAAAGGCTAAACACTACGCTAACACGTTAGAACGTGTGCGTAAAACTTCATCTTCTCCCCATGGCCAAGACAAGCAAGCGTAAAAGCTCACGAACTCAAGCAGCCCCATCTCGATCAAGTCTCGATGAAATCCAACCATTCAAAGCCAAACTTGCATGAAATCGAAATCCCTACTACGTGGAATTCTCCATTTCGAAAACAACCAAGTTCTAGAAGATCAAAACCATGAAGATCAAAAATGCTAAAACTTAGATCTACATGAAATGAGCCATGGAATTCAAAAATGCTAAATATTAAAGTGACTTAGAATCTCATGAGGAAGACAATAGAACAACAAAATCTGAGTTCCTCCATGAAGCAAGTTGTACTTGCCTAAGCCTCTCTCTCTGGTCGGTGAAGAGAGTTAATGGAGGAAGGAGAAGAGTAAATGAAGAGAGAGAATGGGTTAGTGAGCTAATAAATGGAGGGGGATGGTGGTAGGTAGGGGTTGGTCCATATGCAAAAACCGAATCAAGCCGAACCAAGCAACCGAAATGCGAAAATAAACTATGAAATGAGACATGCAATATGAGTCAAAATACGTACACGTATACCAAAATACGTAATACGAACTACGGGTGTTACAGTTGTTGATCCAATAACACCATGGTAGTACTTAGATTTCTTAGAGAATCTATGACTACTGTCAGAAATACATAACCTTCTTTAAATATTCTTGGAGACAGACCTTTCCATGAATCTTGTAAATAGTTCATGACGATACTTTTCACTCTCAACTTGATTCCTATAAGTAGGCTAGTGTCTTGAGCAAGTGCTCTCTAGCCTTAGAATGTCATATCAAACTAGGATCTCATTGGTAACGTCTACATCCTTTGAGAAATTTGGTACAACTAGTCGTATTTGGTTTCTTCTGCAGTAAATACTTTTATCCCTTTTCTTCCTAACTTATTTTTAATTCCGAGGATGATTTTTTAAGGTGGGTAGAATGTAATCCCCCAGATGTTTAAATTATTTTTATTATTTAAATAATTATTTTTGGATATTTTATTTTTAAAATAATATTTATTTCATATATATAGCCTTAGTCACGGTTAAGTTTTTTTATGCATGTTGACTATAAATTTTGACATGATTAGTGTAGTCATATGCCATGACTATCATATTTTCCAATGTAGGGATAACCTAGCTATATTTATGTCCCTTGTATAAAAATAAGTCAAGTTGTAGCTTAAAGCATATAATTGGCTTAATTAAATATTTTGAGAGAGTTTTGACTTTTTAGGAGACATGGTTGTACCAAACTAGGCCAGATTTGACCCAAACCCATGTAGGCTATAATATATATATATATATATATATATATATATATATATATATATATATATATATATATATATATATTTGGAATCAGGTAAAAAAAAAAAAAAAATATATATATATATATATATATATATATATATATATATATATTTGGAATCAGGTAAATTATTTCTGGAATCGCTCCCACTGGGATTCGAACTCCTGACCACTCGGGGCAGATGCATCTCTCTTAACCACTAGGTTAGAGGTCATTTGCATATATATATATATATATATATATATATATATATATATATATATATATATATATATATATATATATATATATATATAAATATATATATATATATATATATATATATATATATATATATATATATATATATATATATATATATATATATATATATGATAAAAAAAATTGATACGTTTCTATTTATAGAAAGTATCTATAGGTGTAATCCTAGTTGGCAACACCTTAACTATCCAAAATCCGAATCAAATCCAACGCCAAATAGGCATATATGGTATCTAAATATTCCATGTGTATTTTTTTTATACATTGAGTTTAGATTGATATATTTCCATATATAGAAGTTTTCATATATAGGGTGCCTTATATACATATAATCATAGTTAGCAAACCTACGCTTGATCCAAAGTCAAACTAAATCCTAATTAGGCATGTAGTTTATCTATTGTATATTCATGCATATTTGTGGGGGATTTATATAACGGGATCAGATTATATATATATATATATATATATATATATATATATATATATATATATATTTTTATATATATATATATATATATATATATATATATATATATATATATATATATATATAGAAATTATTAATTCAAACCTTAAACTATCTACTAACCATCTTTCCTAAAATACCCAAACCCTAAACTACCTAAAATACCCAAACCTTAAACTATCTACTAACCATCTTTCCTAAAATACGCTCAGCCGTCGCCTTCCGTCACTTGTTAGTCGCATGTCCGTCGCTAACTGGAAAAGTTTTGAAGTTTTTTTTCTTAAAACAGAGCATTCCCTGTTCGTACAACATCCGAAACATCGAAACATCATAATATGCATCACACCTCACACAAACCAACAAACTAATATACATCACACACCAATATACAAATATCTATCACAAATATATTACACAAACCAACATACAACAATGAGACACGGAGCAACCCTCCGTTGAATTTCTATATAATAAAAGTCTAGATAATAGCATCCAAAAATATCCAAGTCTAGAAAATAACCATAGAAACCCGAATTGACTCGAATTGAACCCATAGGAACCCGAATTGAACTCGAATTGAACCCTTCCATAGGTGAAATTGACTCAAATTGAACCCATAGGAACCCAAATCGAACCCTCATGACCCGAATTGAACCCATAGGAACCCTTCCATAGGTGAAATTGACTCTCTAATGCTAGATCTATGTGTTAGAAACCTTTAATTTGGTAGATCTAGGTTTTTACCATGATGAATGATAAATTCTATGCTCAATTTGTGTTATTTACGAATTTTGACCATCAAGTATTCGATACGTGTTTCCAAAGGAATTTTTTTGTCCAATTTGAGTTGTGATTGTGTTATTGTGTCCACAATTAGATATTGAGTGGTTCGGTCATGATACACCATGATGTGTTTCGGAGCCTATTTTGTGTCAATTTCTCATTATTATTCTAGATCTAATTATTATATATATATATATATATATATATATATATATATATATATATATATATCACAATTATCTTTATATGGTTTGGATGTTGGTGTCATAATGGTGTTGGTGTAGGAATAGAGGGGTATTTGATATTTGTATCTATGATTGAGTTAGTGCATTGGTGTTGTGCTTGATAAGGGAAGTGTGTGTTGTGTGTGAGAGTGTCATTTATGGGTGATGTTTATAGACATAAAAGTGTGGTATCAATTAAAATTTAGAGTACTTGGTATTACTGTGTATAGATGGTGTGTAGGAGTGTTGAGTGTGTGTGTGTGTGTGTATACATATTAGTGTGTGTGTGTGTGTGTGCATGCATGTGCATTGAGATTTGTAAGGGAGTTACTGCTGATAGGCTTCAGAACAACAGTGTATATATAGCTTATTGCAGCTTATTATGAGTTACTAGCGTGTGTGTGTGTGTGTGTGTGTGTGTGTGTGTGTGTGTGTGTGTGTGTATATATATATATATATATATATATATATATATAGGGGGGAAATATATATATATAGGGGATCGGGAGCCCGTCGTCCTCAACCGTTGGATCGAACGGGCGCACATGCATATTCCACGCAGCCCGTTCGACCCCACGCAGACCCTCCCCTCCCCCACCCCCACCCCGGGCCCCCACCGCCCCTCTTCCCCCCCGACCACCAAGACCCCCCGGCCCCCCTCCGCTCCCCTACCCTACCCTCCCGCAACCTCCCCACCCGCCAACCCCCAACCTAAACCCCCCCCGTCGACCCCCAACCTAAAACCCCCCCAGCCTGGCCCCCACCCCCTCTCCTCCCCCCCTCGACCGCCAAGACCCCCCGGCCTGACCTTCCCACCCGTCGCCCCACCCTAACCCCCCTCCTCCTCCGCCCCGACCACCAACACCCCCTGACCCCCTCCCTCCGCTCCCCTACCCCCCCACGACCTCCCCACCCGCCGACCCCCCTCCCTCCGCCCCCCTCCCTCCGCTACCCTAACCCCCCTCCCGTGGCCACGATTCCCCACATAGGGTGCACCCCCCGACCACCAAGAGAGAGAGAGGGAGAGAGACATACCTGAGTGAAAGAGAGAGAGAGAGAGAGAGAGAGAGAGAGAGAGAGCGTATGCGAGAGAGAGAGAGAGAGAGAGAGAGGTGAGAGAAAATTTTGGGGGAATGAAAAATTTCCTCCCGTCAGTTTGTTTTATGTTAGGGCACTGTATTTAGCGACGGATATATCCGTCGCCAGGTCGTCGCTATACCCCCGCTAGTTTGCCGACGGATAATCCGTCGCTATGTGGTCACCAAATTTTGCACCAATATTTTCTAACATTTTCTCGCAAAATATTGACAACTGGGCGCGACATAGCGACGGGTTACTTGTCCGTCGCTATATTTTCGATGATATAGCGACGGATTTTCGACCGAGAGTTATCCTTAAAATTAAAAAAAAAATAATTGGCTACAATTGGACAGAAGACTATCGTTGTTTCGTCGGTAGTCCGTCGCTATTAGCGACGGAATACATCCGTCGCTAAAGCGCTATATTTTGGTAGTGAAAAGCTTTCCTTTTCACCATCTTCAACCCCAAACTTCTTTGGAACCCTATTGAACCATCATCTTCTCCACTAAATTCCATCAACCCTTCATTAATATGCTCTTCAAGCCATAAATAGAGGAGGAGAAACCAAAGGACAAGCAAGGAGGAGTGGTTCTTGGACAAGAAGATGCACCACCATCCAAACCTTCAAAGTTTTTGGTAAAGATTCGAGCTTTCATTCTCAAATTCCCATGCATGTTCTCTTCCATAAATTTAGGTGAACCCATTAGTTTAGAACCCATACTTTGACATCTTTTTGCCATATTAAAATCCATATAGGCAGCATACTAGATTGGTGATAGATTGGATTATGGTAGGACTAGTTTGAGCCTTTTTCGGTACGATTATTTGAGAGTTTGATATTAATTTTTAAAACTGAATTTATATGTGTTTTATTACAATAAATAAAGTATTTTAAACTTTTTTTTGTAGTATTTTATGTCAAAACTAAACCCTAAAAATATGGGCAATTAGGCTAGGTTTTCGGTTAAATTTATGGTATAGTTTGGCTCATAAATAGGGGCTGATTTTGGTATTTAAAAAAGATATTATTTTTTGAATTTTAATCAGATTTTAATATGTTTTAATATGAGATTTTATAGATATAGGTCATAGCATGATTTGGTATTATGGACAATTTTGGATAAGAGTAGTAGGTATAATCTAGACATAACCATGAAATATACCTAAAATTCCAATTTTGGAATTCAGAGGTTAAATCAGTATCATGTTTAAATTATAATTTTATGATTTTTACAAGATTTAGATGCACGTACTTGAGTTGGGGACTTAACCTTGAATTTTGGAGGTTAAAAACTATAAAACTAGGTCTAAAAATCTTAGAATCATGTAGACTTGTTGTGTAGGAAACCATGTGTCCTATGTGTAATTAGAATATTAGTAATCATTCTTTTATTATATGTGAACTCTTGATAGGCTTTGGTATATATTGCATTCATCAGGGACTTAGACGACAATTAATTAAGTATACCTTGCCAACTCGTACAGTATTTACATGTTTCATTTTCTACTGTTATTTCTTTTGTCATATGGTTACATGCTATTTTGTGTTCATACTTGGTTTATCATCTACTATTTTACCTGTTTTTTAGCTTTACATGCACGTATATTATTTTTTGTTATTTTATTGCTTGTACGTTGGTCTTTTTCGTGTCCATCCGTGTCTTGTGATAGAGTTGTTTGTGTAAGCCCCTGTTTTTTTTCAAATTCATTTTTAATTAGTGCTAATTAATTTTAATGTTAATTTTAGCCTTAAATAATTATTAGGAATTTTTAGGAATTTTCTAGAAATTTTAAATGATTTTTAAATGATTTTTAAATTATTTTTAAATACAAAATGTTGATCTGTAAATTTATAAAATGTTTTAAATATCATTTTGCAATTTTTGAAATGATTTTATATCAGTTTGTAAATAGAAAATTGTTTTTAATTAGGGGATGCAAATATTATTTTGCATTTTATATGTGTTAAAGCCTTTATGTAAAATCCTAATTCCTAAGGGCCCTAGTGCAAAACTACCAACCCCCCCCACACGACAGCTCTCTCTCTCTCTCCTCGGCCTCACCCACTCCACTGCCCCGACTGTCCCGAGCTGCCACGCCGCCCTGCCCCCGCCTTTTCCGGCCAAGTCTACCGCCTTAACTCCCCCTATTTAAACCCCCACTCTCCCTGGCCTGACCTAAACCCTAACCCTAAATTCTCCCCACAGCCACCGACGACCCCAATTCTTCCCCGAAACCCTAGCTTCGGCTAACCCCCAACCCAGCCCCACCGTCGACTTCCACCGCCCCCAACCACCATCAGTCGACGCGCGGCGACGAGACGACCGCAGCGCCACTGAAGCGCCGCCGTCCCGACGTCTCCTCCGTCGTCCACAACCCTCGAAGCTCTCTCGACTCGCCGGACACGTGAGTAGCGGGATCTGATTCGTGTCGTGCGTGTCTCGTCTTCACACACGAGACTCGCCAGGACACGACGAGCTCAGTGCTGTGCTCGGACACACGAGACTGAGCTCGTACGTGTCGTGCTAAGCGAGGACACGTGGATACCTGTGTCCTTAACTGTCAGGACACATGACAGTTGTTTTTATTTTTTTTATTTATTAATCTACCCTATACTAAATAAAATAAACGGAACCTATACTCTAACAAAACTAACGGGCTGACCCCCTGGCCAGCCCGACTCGGCCTAAAACCCCCCACGCTGTGTTGGCTCGAGTTCGAGCCCCCCCCTCTTCTTTTTATTTCCTTTTTCTTTTCTTTTCTGTTTTCTTTTTCTTTTTCTTTTTTCTGTTTTATATATATATATATATATATATATATATATATATATATATATATATATATATATATATAAAATATATATATATATATATATATATATATATATATATATATATATATATTAGTATATATATATGTATATACTGTATTTTGACAGTATTTTATATATATATGTATATATTTATAGTTAGTAAGTTTCATGTATATATATTTGTATATATATAAATATATGTATTGTTATACATACTACTTTATATATATAAACTGTTTTTATATATATATATATATATATATATATATATATATATATATATATATATTTCAGTTTAGTATTTTATAAATATATATATATGTATGTATGTATATATATATATTTATGTACATATATGTATATATGTATATATTTTTCTTGTGTGTATATTTTCATAGTTAGTAAATATTATATATATATATTTGTATACATATATGTATATATATATTTTCATATATATATATTATTATACACTTTATAATTTAAATGTCTCCTTATATATATATATATATATATATATATATATATATATATATATTTTTTTTTTTTTTTTTTTTTAAATGTCTCCTTATATATATATATATATATATATATATACATATTTGTATATATATATATATATATATATATATATATATATATATATATATATATATATATATATATATATATATATATATATATATATATATATAAAATAAGTATTTTCCTTATACATAGATATATGTACCTTTTCATGTGTAGGTATATAATTATTTTGTATAACTTTTCCATATTAAAATAATAATATTTATTTGGCACTATTACCAAATTGTATTTTTAGTGTATTTAAATTACTGCAACCATTTGGTGTCCAAGCCTAGCATGGGTATTTGGGCCCAAATGTGTTTTCACACATTCAAGACCTGTACAAGTCATATTGGACTTGATTCATGGCCTTGGGTCCTGTATTTGAACTTTGGTTCAAATTATATACATGGACAAAATACGCAGATAATTAATTACTGTGTGCAATGCTGTTTTTGATTTTCTAAAAATACTTAAAGTACTGCTAAAATTATGAAAAAATAGTATTTAGATACTATGTTAAGTTAGCTAATTTAGTATAATTTTTGTAGTATTTAATTTACTGTTTTGCCACTAGTTTGGCATATGAAACCAAAACTCATTTTCTGTATACTTAGGAAAACTGATTTTTATAAAATATTTGTAGTGGTTAATAAATTCCAGAAAAATTATAATAAATTTTTATGATTAACAAGGATCACCTTGGTACTTTACTTTAAGAAAAACTAGGCTTTTTGTCTACTTCAAAAATTGTTAGAACACAATGGTCTTTTGATTTATTTATTGATTAATTACGACTTGTAGCTTTTTGTGTTATTTTGAGTTTTAGCCGTGTTGAACCCCATCCCTCACTAGTGTAAAGACCCTAGAAAGTTAGTTAAAGTAGTGTGTCACCCCACATTGGTCCCCTATGCCAACGTTATCATTTTGGCTAGATGCCCAGTCACAAGTCGTGTCGCACCAATTAGTGTCCTAGTATTTTAGCTTAGTGTAAAAGCTAAGTTATTGTATTTACTTCTACAGCGACGAGTTACCGGACATCTATAGCACTGTTATCGCAGCTTGTTTTGTTTTGCTTTGCTAGAGGCAAGTACTTTCTACGAACTTTACATACTGCTAGAACAATAAACTGCGACTTACCAACCATGTTAAATGCTGATCCTTGGGGTAGCAAGTTAGAACTTTACATGTTGTATTACTTTCAGTCTCTACCATGTTTAGGACAGTATCTCATATCTCTCACATGCTTTATATCGTTCTCGTATCTCCCATATGTTATTACTGTTTTCATATCTCTCACATGTTTAAAATAACGGGTTAAGGGGAAATTGCTAGTAGTGTACGTGATCATGACCCCCTTCTCCGTATGTATTTACCGCACTCGGGGATATTCTATATGTAACCTTGCAGTAGGTTCTGATCTCGCGTTTGTATATAGAAATACACCGATACCGTTCGTGCACGTATGTACATGCCAGAAAAACTTGATATGTGCCGCTGTACATCCTATTCACCTATTGACCGATTCACATACATGCTACAGTTTTAAACTTTTAAACTATATGTTGTCATTCCTAAAAAGAACCAATTAAACCATGATATGCCATGATTCCAGTTTATTACCTTCCTGTTCATGCTTTGTATATTTAGTTTGCTAGAAAACAGTACTTGCTCCCGTCCTGACAGGATAACGTTGTAGGTATACTTACTGAGGAGGAGTTGCTCTGTGATTCGTATTATGGAGTCACTGCCGAGGACCCGGTTTTGCCATGCGAGGATGTTTCTGCGGGAAGACTCGCCTAGTTTGCGTAGTCACTTGGGATACTTAGTGTAGTTATGTATTAGACTACGTATTTTGTAACTGGACATGTATCCAGTTTTATATTTCAGGCTTGTACTTTGGACTTATTTCTATATATGAGATGACTTTTGTGTTTGGAGCATTTATGATTCTTCTTCACTTATAGAACTGTTAGCACATTTAGTCTTATCCTGTTGTCTCTAGAACAGCTTACTGCGCTTTATCTTAAGCGTAGGCTGGACATGGCTCGGCCCGGCCCAACAATTTAGGTAACGGGTCGTGACATATTTTTTTGGCGGCCCATGCAGGTCCTGACTAAACTGTTTGGTTACGTTATTGTACCAAGCATGCATGCAATTAGGAACTTAAGGTAATTAGACAACATTAGGAAAGACGCTTAGAACACTTAGAGGAATGCTAGGATTGCAACATAGGAAATATATCACATGTTTGCTATTATAATTAGATTTTCTTGCATATGATTGCTTACTTTAAACAAGTCCTTATAAGTCTTTTTATGTGTAATTTAGATGGTGCTTACTCGTTCATCCCAGTATGTTACCCCCGAGAATGGGGCCCTCCATATCCAGTCAGCTGACCAGTTGACTGATACATCTCCACCTACCACATTCCCCCACTCCACAGATCCACAGACCCAGATACCACCTTCCACATCCCAGGCCCGGCAGGACCCGATACCTCCACCACCCCCTATCACTATACCCACCCAGGCTTCCGTCACACTCGACGGGACGCAGCTGCTCACACTGATCCAGGGGTTCCTAACAACCCATCAGGAGCAGACTACCCTACTCCGCCAGAGCATGGAGCGTTCTGAGGGACGTCCCGTGGTCCCACCACATGTAGAGCCACGGCAGAAAGCGGAGACGATCAAGGACTTTATGGGGTCTGAATCCCAAGGAGTTCTCAGGGACTGAGGGCATAGTAGTAGCTGATGACTGGCTAGATTCGGTAGAGAGGAAGCTTCTCGGAGTCAGGATGCCGGATGACCTCCAGGTCGAGGCAGCGGGATTTCTGCTGATAGACTTAGCAGGAGTCTGGTTCCGGAATGAGCCGTTGTTTGCGAGAGATAGAGCCACTTGGAACCAGTTCAAGACCCAGTTCAAGAAGAAATTCTTCTCGACCACTGCTAGAGTAGCCATGGGGCTACGATTCCAGAACATCCAGCAAGGGAACCGTTCTGTTGACGAGTATGCGGCAGAGTTTAGTCGCCTGAGCCGTTTCGCTCCTAGTCTGGTTGCTGATCCAGAGGAGATGACCCGTAGGTTTTGCCATGGTCTAGTTCCAGACATTGGCATTCTTATAGTGGCAAACGGTATGACTGACTACTACCAGAGCCTAGAGTTGGCCCGGAGTATTGAGGAGCGTCTTCTGCCATGCAAGAGGCCGGCTTCTGTACATCATGAGGGACCGTCCAAGCGTCAGGCTTTCCAGCAGAGAGCACCGACGCCACCCCAGCAGACTTACCGTCCTCCTACATCACATCACCCGACCCAGCCAGTTAGAGCCCCGGGACCTCAGCAGCAGCAGAAGGGGACTATATGTTCATTCTGTAGAAGGGTAGGCCACGACGCTTTCGTTTGTAGGAAGAGGTTGGGGCAGTGTTTAGCTTGTGGGTCTGCCATCCATCAGATTCGGGACTGCCCAGTAGCCAAGGGACCCCAGGGAAAGACTTATAGCCTAGTCCTTGAGCCGGAGCCGGAACAGATTTCGGGAGGTTAGTTTTGATCGTAGCCTTAGTCATTTGTTGCATTGCTTGCTATGTTAGAATATTGTCGGGTCTTCAATCCTTGTGAATTTCGAGGACGAAATCTTTCAAGGAGGGAAGACTTGTAAGCCCCTGTTTTTTTTCAAATTCATTTTTAATTAGTGCTAATTAATTTTAATGTTAATTTTAGCCTTAAATAATTATTAGAAATTTTTAAGAAATTTCTAGAAATTTTAAATGATTTTTAAATAATTTTTAAATACAAAAATGTTGATCTGTAAATTTATAAAATGGTTTAAATATCATTTCACAATTTTTGAAATGATTTTATATCAGTTTGTAAATAGAAAATTATTTTTAATTAGGGGATGCAAATATTATTTTGCATTTTATATGTGTTAAAGCCTTTATGTAAAATCCTAATTCCTAAGGGCCCTAGTGCAAAACTACCAAACCCCCCCCACACGACATCTCTCTCTCTCTCTCCTCGGCCTCACCTACTCCGCTGTCCCGACTGCCCCGAGCTGCCACGCCGCCCTGCCCCCGCCTTTTTCGGCCAAGTCCACCGCCTTAACTCCCCCTATTTAAACCCCCCTCTCCCCTGACCAAACCCTAACCCTAAATTCTCCCCATAGCCACCGACGACCCCAGTTCTTCCCCGAAACCCTAGCTCCGGCTAACCCCCAACCCAGCCCCACCGTCGACCTCCACCGCCCCCAACCACCATCAGTCGACGCGCGGCGACGAGACGACCGCAGCGCCACTGAAGCGCCACCGTTCCGACGTCTCCTCCGCCGTCCACAACCCTCGAAGCTCCCTCGACTCGCCGGACACGTGAGTAGCGGGATCCGATTCGTGTCGTGCGTGTCTCGTCTTCACACACGAGACTCGCCAGGACACGACGAGCTCAGTGCTGTGCTCGGACACACGAGACTAAGCTCGTACGTGTCGTGCTAAGCGAGGACACGTGGATACCTGTGTCCTTAACTGTCAGGACACAGGACAGTTGTTTTTTTTTTTTATTTATTAATCTATCCTATACTAAATAAAATAAACGGAACCTATACTCTAACAAAACTAACGGGCTGACCCCCTGGCCAGCCTGACTCGGCCTAAAACCCCCCCACGCTGTGTTGGCTCGAGTTCGAGCCCCCCCCTCTTCTTTTTATTTCCTTTTTCTTTTCTTTTTCTGTTTTCTTTTTCTTTTTCTTTTTTTCTGTTTTATATATATTTATATATATGTATATATATAAACATATTAGTATATATATATGTATATACTGTATTTTGACAGTATTTTATATATATATGTATATATTTATAGTTAGTAAGTTTCATGTATATATATTTGTATATATATAAATATATGTATTGTTATACATACTACTTATATATATAAACTGTTTATATATATATATATATATATATATATATATATATATATATATATATATTTCACTTTAGTATTTTATAAATATATATATATATGTATGTATGTATATATATGTATTTATGTACATATATGTATATATGTATATATTTTTCTTGTGTGTATATTTTCATAGTTAGTAAATATTATATATATATATTTGTATACATATATGTATATATATATATTTTCATATATATATATTATTATACACTTTATAATTTAAATGTCTCCTTATATATATACATATTTGTATATATATATATATACTTTATAAATTAAGTATTTTCCTTATACATAGATATATGTACCTTTTTCATGTGTAGGTATATAATTATTTTGTATAACTTTTTCTATATTAAAATAATAATATTTATTTGGCACTATTACCAAATTGTATTTTTAGTGTATTTAAATTACTGCAACCATTTGGTGTCCAAGCCTAGCATGGGTATTTGGGCCCAAATGTGTTTTCACACATTCAAGACCTGTACAAGTCATATTGGACTTGATTCATGGCCTTGGGTCCTGTATTTGAACTTTGGTTCAAATTATATACATGGACAAAATACGCAGATAATTAATTATTGTGTGCAATGCTGTTTTTGATTTTCTAAAAATACTTAAAGTACTGCTAAAATTATAGAAAAATAGTATTTAGATACTATGTTAAGTTAGCTAATTTAGTATAATTTTTGTAGTATTTAATTTACTGTTTTGCCACTAGTTTGGCATATGAAACCAAAACTCATTTTCTATATACTTAGGAAAACTGATTTTTATAAAATATTTGTACTGGTTAATAAATTCCAAAAAAATTATAATAAATTTCTATGATTAACAAGGATCACCTTGGTACTTTACTTTAAGAAAAACTAGGCTTTTTGTCTACTTCAAAAATTGTTAGAACACAATGGTCTTTTGATTTATTTATTGATTAATTACGACTTGTAGCTTTTTTTGTTATTTTGAGTTTTAACCGTGTTGAACCCCATCCCTCACTAGTGTAAAGACCCTAGAAAGTTAGTTAAAGTAGTGTGTCACCCCACATTGGTCCCCTATGCCAAAGTCATCATTTTGGCTAGGTGCCCAGTCACAAGTCGTGTCGTACCAATTAGTGTCCTAGTGTTTTAGCTTAGTGTAAAAGCTAAGTTATTGTATTTACTTCTACAGCGACGAGTTACCGGACATCCACAGCACTGTTATCGTAGCTTGTTTTGTTTTGCTTTGCTAGAGGCAAGTACTTTCTACGAACTTTACATACTGCTAGAACAATAAACTGCGACTTACCAACCATGTTAAATGCTGATCCTTGGGGTAGCAAGTTAGAACTTTACATGTTGTATTACTTTCAGTCTCTACCATGTTTAGGACAGTATCTCATATCTCTCACATGCTTTATATCGTTATCGTATCTCCCACATGTTATTACTGTTTTCATATCTCTCACATGTTTAAAATAATGGGTTAAGGGAAAACTGCTAGTAGTGTACGTGATCATGACCCCCTTCTCCGTATGTATTTACCGCGCTCGGGGACATTCTATATGTAACCTTGCCGTAGGTTCTGATCTCGCGTTTGTATATGGATATACACCGATGCCGTTCGTGCACGTATGTGCATGCCATAAAAACTGGATATGTGCCGCTGTATATCCTATTCACCTATTGACCGATTCACGTACATGCTACAGTTTTAAACTTTTAAACTATATGTTGTCATTCCTAAAAAGAACCAATTAAACCATGATATGCCATGATTCCAGTTTATTACCTTCCTGTTCATGCTTTGTATATTTAGTTTGCTAGAAAACAGTACTTGCTCCCGTCCTGATAGAATAACGTTGTAGGTATACTTACTGAGGAGGAGTTGCTCTGTGATTCGTATTATGGAGTCACTGCCGAGGACCCGGTTTTGCCATGCGAGGATGTTCCTGCGGGGAGACTCGCCTAGTTTGCGTAGTCACTTGGGATACTTAGTGTAGTCATGTATTAGACTACGTATTTTGTAACTGGACATGTATCCAGTTTTACATTTCAGGCTTGTACTTTGGACTTATTTCTATATATGAGATGACTTTTGTGTTTGGAGCATTTATGATTCTTCTTCACTTATAGAACTGTTAGCACATTTAGTCTTATCCTGTTGTCTCTAGAACAGCTTACTGCGCTTTATCTTAAGCGTAGGCTGGACATGGCTCGGCCCGGCCCAACAATTTGGGTAACGGGTCGTGACAGTTTGGTCCTATGACATATCCCCTTGACATGACTTCACTTGATTCTATATTCCTGTTACTCGTACTTGATTTGAGTTGACTTGACTAGGCACTTGTATAGTTCATTGATACAGAGGGGACAGTCACAAGGCACGCGGGCTATATGATAGTATTATGTTGGTCGATAGTTCGAATGAGTTTTGGTTGTGTTGATGATTCTGTTGGCCGTTAGCTTCGTGCTACTGTTGTGATATTTTGTTGGTTGTTAATATCGAATGAGGTGCGTTTGTGTTTATTATGTTGGCCATTAGTTTTAGATGAGCTACAGTTGTGATGGTACCCATATCTGTCAACCAAAGTGTTAAATGTTGTCATTGATGTTGCATTTTCATATAGATTTGTCTAGAAGTAGAGTGCCATATTTTTGTCATTTCCTTTATGCATGTTTATTACTGTTACATTCGACATGTATAATATGTATCTTGCTATGTCCTCTGAGGACCTAATGATCTCTAGATTTTTGCTGAGATCTGAAATAGTCATAATGGGAGCTACATCTTTGGTCTCTAGGTATCGTTAGTAATGCCTTCTATTATGTTCTTCCTTAGTCATATATTTTCATAGTTCATAATGTAGTTACTGTTGTGGATGTTATTATGATTACGTGGACACCTGTTCTGATTTACACAACTTATACATATTTGAGTCAGACTAGAGTCTGCTTAAATACGAGCTGGCTTGTTGACGTATCCTAGTCCTACGTATTTTATGACTAGGATATGACATATTCATATTATTGTGTTGTAGTGATGCTTAGAATACTACTATTTCTAGGCTTGGTTTGCTTAAACAGTTAGCTTCCCTAATGAGTGATAATTTATAATTAAGGTACCTTCTTGAATTGCTTAATTACATAGAATTTGCTAATTGGGTCTAATTCATTTGTTAATCACTTATAAAATGCACCTACGAACATTAATATCACCTTTGACCAAGATTGATCCAGCACATAGCCTAGAAACAGACTATATTGCCCAAAAGGTGCCAATACTAATTTTACTTGGCATGATAAACGACGATCGACAAGCCATGACATGAGCATACGAGCAACATGTGCAATTATGTTTTCGAGTCATGTTAAGACATAACATTGAAAGTATTTTGGTATTATATATAATAAAGGTTGGGGGATACGATGTCACATAGGAATGAGCTTCTCTTGCCAGCACTAATACATTCTTGATACATGTTATGCCATGATCAATACATGTCAAGCTACGCTATGCTAGGCGGTGTTTTTATTCTACTTTTAGTACCCACATCATGCTATACTCAAGTCAGAGAAGTTGGGTACAGTGCAACACCCTAGAGAATAGGTTATTATCTAGATCGACTATATAACACGAGTTCGAGTAGTTGTAGTTGACATGCGGGAGTTGGGTACAACTACCCTTATCAACACCATCCTTACATTTTACATCAAAGTAGGACGTAGTCGTGTGATGCTGTATCAAGTTGTCCTGTAGTTGCACTATACATGTTTATAATTCTTTCTATATCGACACAATTATACATGCATGTCTATATACCTTATAACCGGTGGGGACGGATATATGGACCATGTGTCAATAGTCTTCTCTATATTGAATCTTGACCCTTATGCCACGTTTGGTTCACGGAATCATGGCCTTGGGAAAGAAAAGTCATTCATTTCCTATGTTTGGATGCATAAAAGAAAGGGGACCGGAGAAAAGAAAAATGATTCCTAAATGAAAGAAAATTATAAAGGAAAATGGTTCCCCTCCCCTCCCCCAACCCAAGGATTCACTTTTCCACACTAAGGATTCACTTTGGCTCCTAATTTTTTTGACATTTCCAAACACCGAAAAGGAAAATGGGTAGCATAGCATTTTCTCCAATGGAAAGGAAATAACAAGGAATTGATTTTATTTCCTTTCCATTCCATGAACCAAATGAGGCCTTAAGATCTGGTTGGTAACGGTATTTTCACCGATTTTAGTGTATTTTTGAACAGACCGTTTATAAAAATTCTAGCTTATTAATTTTTTTTGAGGCACTAATTTTGGTCGGCTCAAAACCCTCCAAAATTAGTTTAATATAATTTGGGTGGGTTTATAAAACGCCCAAAATGGGTAGGTTTTGAGGGGTTTTATTATTTTATTTTTCATCGCCAAAATTATATAATTATAACTACTAATATCCTACCCTATTTTTTTTTCTTATTTGTGTCTCTCTTCAATTTTCTTCTAAACTATGGCTACTTTTTCCGGTAAGTTTTTAAAACCTTTCTCTCATACTTTCAATTGGTATTTTTATTATCATTATAAAGAAGAGATGCTTTTATAATGCTAATAATATTATAATTCTTTATATAAAATTATTATAAAATTTTGAAAACGTCCCCAAATATAACACTTTTGATAAGTATTTGGCATATTATAATGCTTCTAAATACAAGCGTTATATATGTGTGTATCTTTTATAACCCTTTTTTACACAAGCGTTATAAAAGGCTCCAGTTTTTTTTTAGCACTCCACTCTGTGAAGGCACTATATAGACAAATAAATCGAATTGTTGGCTCGAGAGGAAGCCTTTACAATGAGCTTTCTTGTTGGAATAGAAGACGATTGATCTAGGTGAGTGGACGAGGACTTCACTTTCTAATTTTTTTTTAGGATTAATAAAGAATCCATAAGATTGAATGTATAATTGCATAATGAAAGAATTCTTGTTGTACTAAGTCTAGATAAAAATATTTCATGCTAAAGTAGACTGTCAGTATAATTGAAAGAACCATTTCCATGGTTAATAAGACAAGGAAGAGAATGGTTACATGCCTCTAAATCGTATGCTATCAAGAGTAGATTCCGTGCTTAATGTTATAGAATTGTTAATATGCTTGTAAAAGATGAATGATTTCATGTTTTCTTTGATAGCACCCTAGAGGGGGGGGGGGTGAATAGGGTCAACCTAACTAATCAAGCACTAAACGACTGCTAATAGTCAATTTAAAGATTAAGAGTGTAAGAGAAGAAGCAACAACAATATCGACACCCGATGTATCCTGGTATTCTCCCAAGGGGCAATTTTGTCCCATAACTCTCTCCGGTTTTAATCCACTATTATAGCAAATAGTACAATGTGAGATTTATCCGAAGACTCACCAACTTCTTGCACGTAAGGCCTCTCCGACTTTAATACAAGGCTTTGATATGAAGACTCTCCAACTTCACGAGGACTTCTATCCGAAGACTCTCCAACTTCAACATTTCACAAGAAAGCTTTGATCTCCTTACAACAAGATGAAGATCTTACTCTTAGAACTCAAGAACACTCTAACACAATTTATGGATTGGCAAATGAAAGCTTTGGTGGAGTGTTTGTGGATAAGCTTTGGTATATTTGAAATTTTTAGGCTCAAAGCATCAACCTTGAATGAAGGGGTTCAAGGCTATTTATAACCAAAGCAAAGAGAAAGTGAAAATAAAAAACTTTCTGTCGGCAGTCGGAAGACCCGTCGATTTTTTGCGGAAGTCCGTCGGATCAACCGCATGCATATGACAACGGCTATAAAAAGAGCCATTGGGCTCACTGATGGGGCAGATCCGACTGTTGGATCCCAAACATTAACAATTCGAATTATTCGTCGAATTTTTGCGGACGTCCATCGGATAATCCGAAAGTTCACAGAAGCTTTTCTGTGGTCCGTTCGAATCATCCTTCGGATTTCCGCGAAGATCCATCGGATCATCCGACTATCTGTCCAACAGTGGTCCATGGTTACCCTAGCTTTCGATTTTGCCATCCATTTCTTGCATTTACAATTATTTCTAAGACTCATTACAAACTCCAGATATACTATAATAGGTGTAGACACCTTCAGAATCTTGAAATGATGATGGTATGTCTTGGCTTCTTCCCTTGATAGATGATGATATTTTTTCTTGACGGTAGCTATCTGAAGATACCAAGTTTGTGAAAACTGAATACCTTTCGGGGGCTTCGCCTCTGAATCCCTACGGGGTCACTACCTCCTCGATCCTGTCGCTGATCGGGTAGCGAAAACCTCGAGTGCGTGGCTCTGGAGATGTCGTCGGGCGGTTTAGAGAATTCTTGTGGAATACCGTCGTCTTTGGCATAATTTCTTCATTTACATATGTCCACGTTGATCTTGCTTATTACTTTTTAAAAAATACATATTAGATGAACAAAAGCAATATACATAGAAGCAAGTATGATAATTTTAATGTACATTAGGACAATGCTAAGTTTAAGTATAAGTACAATAGTGATAGCATGACTATTAGTGATATCATAATGTTAAACTTAATCGAATAATCATAATAAAAAATTATAATTAGATCATTGTGCTAACATTCTTACTGTTGCTGCAATAGATAAAACTGCATGAATGAACTTGATTGTTGTAAAAGAGTACAATACCGTTTGTCTGTATAGAGAATAGAGAAGAGCTATTGGCTCTATGATATGGAAAGAAGAGAAAAGATGTAATATTTGTATATTGATAAACTGTTGCATCATAGAGTTTTTATCTGATAGAAGTTGCATTCATGCATCAGTCTCGGACAAGTAGTACTTGTGGACAAGGGCAATCCTACGGCCGGTTCCAAGGCACCGAGATCGCTTGGCCTAGGGAGGATTAGAGGAACACCCTGAGATAAATAAAACCTCGCTATGAGAGGGGTGTTTATGTCTATTAGTGAGATGGACTTGTCGTCCCAACTGCTAATCATGGAAAGTCATCCATGAACAATCATGTAAATAGATGTTGATTAGTAAAGAGCCGAACCCTGAGCCACAACTGTTAGTATGTGTGTATATTAGTGAAGAGTTGAGGTATGAGTCACATCTACTAGTATTAGCGCATACTGATAAAGATCTGAATCATGAGTCACAACTGCAGGTATGTACATGTATTAGTGTAGAGCTGAACCTTGAGTCACATTCATATATAATGATTATTGGAAGCCTAACAATGCAGAGACAAATAGAAAATATATTGTACATATTCAGTTTATTCTAGTCCTTATTTTGTGCAGTGATGGATCGTCGGTTGTGGGTAAGGTTCACTGGATAAGTGATGTTCTCTAATTATTATATCTTCTATCATGAAATGCTCCTAAGAATAATCTATTTCACATGAAATATTGTTGTCTTGATTATAGATGTAGGACTGTGCTACTCATATGCTCCTCTATATTCATAAGAAGAAAAGAGTATGATACGTTGATGCTAATATCTCTATTGAATGTGGCTCATGAAACATATTGGACATGTTTAGATAAAATGAATTGTTGAAGTGCATGGAATTGACCCTATCATATAGTTTTCGATTGGGTTTTCAAAAGAAGTAATATGACCCTTATCATGTACTGTATAAAACGAACATAGGTAAAACATAACAAGACACTCATAGAGCAACATATTCTCATATGAATACATGGTGATCATTTCAGTATGTGTAGCCTTTATTTTTCACCAGTATAGAAATGTATTGACCCCCTAAAAATTTGCCTGCAGTTGTAAGATATTCAGTTGCATGTTCCGAAGTGATAACATATCATCATCCTCAGGTGCTGAAAATCAAAAGAAAATGCTAAGAGATGGTTTTCTATATAAAGGGATGCAATGTTGGAACGATTTCATTGTAATTCTGTATAGTTCATGAGGGATGTAAGTCAACTATGTCATGTATCATATAGCTATTGAGAGCCTTGTAATCGATTTAGAGTTATTGATGAAGAGAATGTTTCCATACATCAATGTGTTCAATTTTTGGTTTTCTGCAATATTATCCGATGCTTCTTACTCCAATTAGTCTATTTTGTTATTGTACAACTCCTGGCCTTATGCAAAAGCAACTTAGGCTTGCACTACATCACGCCTATGCGAGAACGATAGGTTCTACGAGGACATGACAGTTATTTCTCCGAACTCAGTTCGGCCCGCTCTTTCCTTTAAACTGCATAAAAAAAATTTCCTCCAAAAAATTCACCCTCCATCAAAACCCTCTCTCTCTCCCCCCCTCATTCTTCTTCTCCTCCTCTTCATCTTCTTCTCCTCCTCCACCTCATCTTTTTCTTCTAAGGCAATTGAAGAAGAAGATGAGGACATCTTCTCATTCCTCTCTCTTTCTATATATACACACACACATGTATATATATATATATATATATATATATATATATATATATATATAGTCAATTAGTTAGAGCTAAATGCATCCAAATTGTTGGATTGTATCTCGTTTTCGGTTGAACCATCAAAAGGGGAAGGGGGATGACAATGGAGTTGGTAATTTAGTCCTACATCAAATAAGATGTGGTATCATGAGGTATAGATAATTGAAATTGGTTCAGGTTGTACATGATAATTCTCTTTTAAGGCATCTGGATACTGTCCAATTAATATTGTACCTCGTGAGCCAACTCTGGTTTGGGTCGCACCGCGTTTCCAATGTGGTATTAGAGCCCATGGTTATGGGACAGGCATGGGCGGCTCTAATTGGTTCAAGACAGATGGTGCTGAACATTCATGCGTATAATCAGATTATAAGGGCTCTTCCCAAGGTAGAGTTTGGAGCATCCTCCATAAGATGGTCTGAATGTCAAAAATTTGTAGGCGAAGGATGGATCTGACCTAATGTTGGAGGCAACTACACGAATTGACTTCAATGGTGGTCCGACACGCCTAAGGTGGAACAAGACGTTGTGGTTGGCACATAAATTATAGTATGGATGAATGTGTCAGTTTGGTTCTGTGGTCGAACAGACCGAAATGATAATATCTTGGATCTCCTGGGTGTTCGACTGGAGGTAACGAGTAAGGTGCAGTGCTCGGGTAGCGGGAACGAGCAAGGGATTCTCGGCTAGCAAAAACGAGCAAAGATACCTGGGGTGTGCTTGGTTGCTCGATCATCGAAAACGAGCTAAGGTGGAGATTGTTGGATTGTCTCTCTTTTTCGGTTGAGCCCTCAAAAGGTGTAGTGCCCCGCTCCGCCAAGGCACTAGATAGACAGAAAGATCGGATTGCTGGCTCTGCAACAGAAGACGATTGATCTGGTGAGTGGACGAAGTCTTATTTGCTGATTCGCTTACGCCTAATAAGAATCTGGGTTTTTGATTGAATGTTATTGTTAATAACAAGACAGTAAATCATCGAGTACGCTTTAAGAGAATTCACATGTTGCCATGCTAAGAAATGAATGTTGCCTTGATCAAAAGAACCTTGTCATGCTAATAACAAGACAGAAATCAGTATGTATGCTTATAAGAGATTTTACATGTTGTTATGGTAAAAACAAGAAAAGAAATAATCTGCATGCTAATAAGAAGACTTGTTGCCTGCTAATAAGAAATGATATGATGCTTGTCATGCTTGATAGGATAAGAGAAGTCAAATGAATCGAATTGATTGCTTGATCATTGCTTGTTGCTAAGTATGCTTAAGATTTGTAGACATGTATAGACGGACTTGTACATGTTGATATGAATAAAAGAAAGGCACGGATAAAACGTATCGTATATCTGCAAAGACATGAAAAGAACATGTCGTACATCTGATCACAAATCTGTCTCATCTGATAGAACTGCTAGAGCATGCATATGGTCTCGGACAACTCGTGCACGAGTAAAACTTGTCTCTATGGTAAAATCTGGGGGCGCCTGGACCATTCGGCCTAGGAGAGATTAAGAGCACCCTGGGTAAAAGAGACCCATGTTAAAAGGGCACCCGATATCTGAGTCCTTAGCGACGAGCTGAACCGGAGAGTCACAGCGGCTAATCATAGGATTTTCTATATATGGACCATCATATAGATAGGTGTTGGTTGGTACAGAGCTGAACCGGAGAGTCACAGCTGCCAATTGAGTCTGCATGTGTCAAAAATGTTTGCTAAAATCTAACAATGCAGAGACGAACAGAGAACAATATTAGTATTATCATGTTTATGCTAATCCTTGTCTTGTGTAGGGATGACCGTCGGCTATGGTAAGAATCACTAAAAAAGTGATACATATGTATTGCTTGAGTTTGCTATATGAATTGCTTGCAGAAATTAATCTGTTTCAAAGAAGTGCTTGCTTGTAATCTGACCCTTAGAATGTCTTGAATCAAAGAAATGAATGCTAATGCTATTGTCCCAAATGAAATGAAATGATATGCTAATAAAACATGCTGTGCACTGCACATGAAATGAATAGTCATCGTGCTTGAATTGAATAGTCCCTTGTATGCTTCAAATAAAATGGATTGTAGCTTTTCAAAGATGTTTTCAAAGAGATGTAAACTGACTCTGTATGCATGAAATGAACTTAGGTAAAAAGTAACAAGATCACATCACAAGAAACGTTTTCTCACTGAATGAACAGTGATCGTTTCAGACAAATGTAGCTCTTTGTTCACAATCACCAGTATGCTGATATACTGACCCACCATCAGTCTACATGCAGGTGCAATATGCATCGAGAAGGATAGTCCGAAGCGATAGTCCGAGCCTCATCCTCAGGAGCCAGAAATCAGAAGAGATGCCAAGAGATGACATCTGTTGCAAGAGTTTGGTTTTGTATATAAAGGGATGTAATGTATGGGAACGGGATCATTGTAGTCTGTAAAGTTATGAGAGAATGTAACATTGTATAGGAGAGAATCGAGAGCTTGTAATCTGTTCAAATGAAATCAATAAAGAGAATTGTTTCTTGTTACCATTGTGTTCAATGTGTGTATTCTGAAATATGTTCGCTGCTGCTTCAATTATCTGCAATATGTTCCGCTGCGTATTGTCAATCTTGTCTATCTTGTTTTGTTACCGGTCTTGGCCTCGTGCAAGCGCAACTTAGGCTTGCATGTCATCACGCCTTAGCGAGGACGAACGATCTCAAAGAGTCTGAAGCGAGGACGAAAGGACTCTGCGGGATCGGGACGTGACAAAAGGAGTGATAATGAAGTTGGTAATTTAGTCCCACATCGGAAGGAGGTGGGATCATGAGGCTTAGATAATTGTGATTGGTTCAAGACTTAATAATCCTTCTATTCTAGTTAGAGAGACAAAAAAAATGAACATATAATTTCATAAATATACTTAATTAATGTTTTAGGTATAAAGACAACAAATAAACATATATTTCCACAACTTATGTTTTAAGGCACAAAATAATAATTCTAGCTTATTCCACAACCAAAATGATCGTATGGAACCCACGGACCAGGAGAGTCCAAAAAAGTACTTGTATATATAACCTTTTATAATATGTTAAATTTTAGTATTCATACAATATAACATAATGATCTATCTAGTGTAGTTTGTTTTCACTTAAACTTTTTTTTATAAAAGCGCATGGGTTCTATGCCCTAATGACTTTTTTTTAAAAAAACTTTTTAGTTTTTTTACGAAAGGACATCATTTAAAAAGGAACACCATTTTAATTTTTGTCATGAACTTCTAGAAACTCTGGACATTGGTTATGTACCATGGTTGGAAAGTTGGAGGGGCCGTACAAAATTTCCGGGTCCTTATTATTATTAATTTTTCCCTTCCTCACGTTTAAGCCCAACTCAAATTTTGAATCTATACCCAGCTGCCCTGAGTTCGTGCATGCCTTACTCATTTTATGTGAAATCAATGTGCTAGTGCATTGTCCATAAGGATGAAAGTAGTAGAAGATTAATTCATAGAGTTTCTTGGATGAACACACTACTACCATTGTACATTCCCAACAAACATCAATTCAAATCCAGGATAGACGTAATCCATGCATGAAGATCGTCATGACCGACCGAGCATGATCTGGTGTGGTGGTCTGAGCTCACTTGCCGGGGACGAAGTTGGTTGCGAAGGCCCAGGCATTGTTGTTGACAGGATCCACAAGGTGGTCGGCCAAGTTCTCCAAGGGCCCCTTGCCGGTGACGATGGCCTGAACGAAGAACCCGAACATGGAGAACATTGCCAGCCTTCCGTTCTTGATTTCCTTCACCTTGAGCTCCGCAAACGCCTCCGGGTCATCGGCAAGTCCCAACGGGTCGAAGCTACCGCCCGGGTACAGAGGGTCAGTCACCTCCCCGAGCGGGCCACCGGCAATGCGGTAGCCCTCTACCGCGCCCATGAGCACGACCTGGGTGGCCCAGATGGCAAGGATGCTCTGGGCATGCACCAGGCTGGGGTTTCCCAAGTAGTCCAGGCCGCCGTCGCTGAAGATCTGAGCGCCGGCCTTGAACCACACCGCCTCACCGAACTTGACCCCGTTGCGGGCGAGCAGCTCGGGGAAGACGCAGCCGAGTGCGCCCAGCATCGCCCACCTGCAGTGGATGACCTCGAGCTCACGGTTCTTGGCAAAAGTCTCGGGGTCCGCAGAGAGGCCGGCGGTGTCCCAGCCGTAGTCCCCGGGGAATTCTCCGGTGAGGTAGGACGGGGCCTCGCCCGAGAAGGGTCCTAGGTACTTCACGCGGTCCGGGCCGTACCACGGGCTGGTGGAGGAGACCGGCTTGGGCCTTCCGGCGGTCTTTCTCATGGTCACCCTGCCCTCTCCGACGATATTGTTGGAGGCCGACGAAGGGGAGAGCTTCACCGCTTTGCCGGCGAGGGACGGGGAGGAGAGGGCCATGGTGGAAGCCATGTAAGGAGGGCGTTTGAGGCTGGAAATGTAATCAAGTGGTAGGAACGGGAAGATTTTGATGTTTTGAAGTTGGAGGGAAGGTTTGCTTTAAATAAGGAGCTTTGGATACGTACACCTATCCAATGGATATATTTCCCTCTCTTCTGATTGGTTGCTTCTGTCCCGGGTTGATCTGTGCCTGATCGTCTTCAGATTGCTAACCCTCTTTTAGCCAATCTCATTTCTCCATGACGAATCTCCATGATCAGATCTGGGTCTAGAGGTGAACACACACCCAATAATGAAAAAGGGGAAAGACTAAAGTTATGCAGCCCAGAGTACATGTTTGGTTTGCGGTTTGTTTCGTAAAATCAGAGTCTTGGAAAAAGTACTCTGTGTTTGCATAGATGTCAAAATAGAAAAGTAACAACAAAGAAAAATGTTACCTATCCATCTCAATGATTTACTTTTCCAATTTTTGTATCTATTCTAACTATATTTTAGCTTTTCCAAATATGAAAAAAAAAGATAAAAGTTACAACTCCATTGAAAGAACAAAGTACTAATTTTCTTTACTTCTCGCCAACCAAACTAGGTCAAAGTGTATATCTAGGCTACACACATTACTATAATACTAGAGCAATGTCAAAATGCAGCAAAACATAATGTAGCTTATACATGATTAGTGTAGGTAATTACTTGACCGGGGGTGACTTCTTCCGTAGTGAATGTGAGGGATAACTGAAAGTTTCTGGATTTGAGCCATATCTAAAAATATGATGAGCGCAAATACTTTTCCCAGTTAACATGTTAGAAGATTTCACAGAACTCATCTTAGTTTTCGACTTTTTAGAAATATGTTGGTTGATGAATTAGTCGTTGATGTTTTTGTTTCTTTACACTACCAGAATAAGTTATTTTAGCGACGCCTAAAGATAAAGACGTCGCTAAAACGCCTAAAGACGTCGCTAAACTATTTTAGCGACGTCTTTCTCTTGTCGCGGAAACCTTAGTCGCTGTTTGGAAAGACGTCGCTGATCGTCGCCAACACCGACGTTTACCGACTCAAATATACGTCGGTAATATACCGACGTTTACTGTCGTTTCGTCGATGAAATAACGACGTTTATGATGTCGCTATACGTCGGTATTCCCTGGGAAAATTACCGACGTTTGTGATGTCGCTATGCGTCGGTATATATTACCGACGTTTTTGATGTCGCTATACGTCGGTATATCCTGGAAAAATGAGGTAAAATTCTGGGAAATTTAGCGACGTATACCGACGGTTACTGACTCATACCGACGAAACTGACATCGCTATACGTCGGTAAACTGGCAATATATGCCAGTTTAGCGACGTCTACCGACGCAACGTGCCGTCGGAAAGAGTCGGTAAACATCGCTAGACGTCGCTAAATTTGAAAAAAAATAAAAAATAAATTGCAGTATGCAGTTTTCTCTACAGAATCATTTTTTTCCTGCAGTTTAATCTGAAACACAATACACTAGCACATTTTATCCCTGGGTTCGCCGACCCCTTCGGTGGAACACTCAACACCGATAAATTAACATCCAAATGAAACAAATAACAACATAAAATAACCAAAGTCCACACAACATATATAAACCAATATCCAAATTGTCATGGGTCTACACAAGCAATAACCAATGTATCTATGCAACCAACAAACAAGTGTCACAAACAAATAAGTGTCACAAACAAATACAAATACTCAAACACTCAAACACTCAATACAAACAGTCCTAACTAGGACTACTGGGGATCTGGAGCAGGAGGGGGCACGCCGCGACGAAGGGCTAAGAAAAGCTCATAGTCCTCCTGTGAAATCGACACCGATGAAGGAGGTAGTGACGTCGGTGGAGTCGGTGTCGATGAAGAAGGCAGTGGCGCCGACGGAGTCGACGACGATAAAGCTGCACCCGGAGGACGATAACGCTCCAACGCTGCAAGTCGCTGGTGGTATGAATCCATGGTAGATAACATTCTATCACTGCTATCAGCCACTGAATCCTGCACCAATCTCAGCCTCTCGCCCATGGTCATCTGTGATGCCTGCAGATCCAATACGCTGCGCTCCGTCGACGCTCTAAGATCGGTGACACTCCACTCTGTCCGCTCAGTCACATTCCGGAGCTCCATAATGCTGCGATCGAGCGCATCCATTCGTGCTATAAGCGCAGGCTCATCCGACTGGTGCTGAGACTGGTCCTGAATCCGTCGTAGTAGCTCGTCCCGGAGAGACTCCATCATCTGGTGGACTCGGCCAGACTTCTGGGACGGCTGTGGACCATGCACACTAGCGGGGGATGCCCTAGAGGACTGGCTCGCAACTAGGGCGCCATAGGATTCCGTAACGTAGTATGTACCCCTACGGAGGCGACCAGCGGCGGTCATCCACAGCTCGTCCGCCGACGGAGCTTGAGTGGGCTGCGAGGAAGTACCGGCCTCTCCTGCAGTAGGTGCAATTGCAGTCTCCCGGTCCCGAAGCCTCTGATACTCAGCCTAGAAAGTATGGATAGTACTCTATGATTTCTAATCGATATCTCTAATTAATGTACTTATTATTACTAACTACATGAATATTTATTTGTATGCATATTTACTAAGTTATATTAAAATTAACACGAAGTATTATAATTAACAAATAGTATTGTAATACTTACATAGGCAAGCTCGGCCCTCTCGTCAATAAGGCCTTCGCCCTTCCGATGGGTAGCCAGGAAGACGGTCACCATGTCGACGTTACCGACCTTCCTTACCTATAATTAAATATATTATCTTAGTAATATTTTATCGGATTTGCATTAAAATAATATTTCTGAAAGAAAAATACATACCAGACGACGGAAATGTTTCGTCATCGGAATCGACCCATCGTACCACTTCGAGGCATGCTGGCTAGCCGCCTTGGCCTTCTCGAACTTTTTCTTGTACCTTGGCTCATTGAATCGAGCCTTCCTCGCATCCCACTGATCAGGGGTGATCCAACCTTGGATCGGCTTTTCGGCATGATCACGAGCCTTCTGATCATTGATAGCATCGCAGATCAGCTTAGCAGCGACAGTAGGAAACATCCCTTCGATCAGTTCGGCCCGGTGCGGTGGATAGAAAAACATATCCTAGAAGAGTACGCAAACCAAATATTTTTCATTAATATATAATATGCATAAATCAAATGATTCATGTTAAAAGTAAATCTATTTTAACCTTGAAGCACGCAAACCTGTAGGCCTTCCTATCGTCCGGAGCATTCGAGTAGTTTATCCAAGGACCACCATAATTTTGCTTCAGGAGCTGGCCTAGGCGTCTCTGTACCGACGGGGGACGATATCTATACAGATATACTATATTCATGAGAAAAGTTGATTTATGATAAATACAGAAAAAATGATAAACCAAAATACTTACTTTGTACCGTCGGCCCAGATCTTCGTCATCGTCTCCTCCGGAGGTGCGCAGGCATCATCTGCCTGATACTGGTCGGCCGTCGGCGCAGCCTCCTCCATCTGCTCATCTGCCTCCATCGTCGTATCAGCAGGAGGAACGCTACTCTCGGGAGCAGTCTCAGGCCTGGAACTACTCATCCCAGGAGATATACCACGTAGCATCGTGGCGGGCAGAGCTACTGTCCGATACACATGAGTACTGGGCAACGAGGATCCAGAGCCGGTACCAGTAGGAGGTACCGAAGAAGAACCCCGTCCTCTAGCAGTACCACCAGTAGGTACCGAAGGAGTACCCTGTCCTCTGCCAGTATCAGTATCCCGTGCCCCATGTCGAGAAATGCGGAACGATCCGCGACGATCTGTCATGCCTGATAACAACATATGATGAGATACAACAAAGACAACAAATAATAGAGACTAGAAATATAAAAATGCAACAAAGACAAGATAATAACCAAGACAACCTATGATGATACATTTTACAATAAACATCTAAGTCCATATAGTATATTTTATAAAAAACATCTACGCTTGTAGTTTATATCCACAAGACCATGCTTGTCAATTTTCCAACCTTGATTTTCAGTCGGATCGAACCATTCACACTTGAACAACACGATCTTTGCAGGTTCTCTGCCATAATTATACGTCAACTCCACAATCTCTCGTAAGATGCCAAAGAAATCATTTCCTGGATCGACGTCTTTGTAGTTCGAAGATTTGATACACAAACAACTATTTTTCGTGGAATCAAGATCCAAGAAGCTGTCTCTGATCGGAGCATTTGTCGACTTGAACCGAAAGCCATTGACACAGTAATGTAGCCATATTTTAACAAAAGTAATTGGTCCCTTGGCAAGAGTTCTCATTAATTCAATCTCGGAATTAGACGATCGACCTGAATACCAAAGAAGAGATAGTAAGTTATTTATTGCGCAGTTGCATTAAAAGAGGCCATTAATTATCGGACTGCTTACATATTCGCTCAACCAAGAAGGAAAATGAAGTCTCATTTCTTGTTCTAATGCTTCGTCTGTTAGGTAACTGACCTTAACTCAGCATTATATGTGATGAAAAATAACGAAGCAACCGCCGATTAGTACAATAATATTAGCTTATACTATTACATTGAGATGATGTAAACTCATCATTAATTACTTATCCCTCTAGCTTCTCTACTTCATCCTCGTCGTAATTGAGTAATACATACAACTAAGCAGCCCTTAGCTCTTCGTCATTCAAATATCTCTTCTTTATTTTCCCCGAAGGCTTTTCGGATGCATTGAATACTTTCAGTATTCCATCATTAGATTCATGATAACTGTCGTCGTTTCTCGGAGCCCTCGTTCTATTCGTAGCAATATGAGGTTTGAAATACGTCGAGCAGAAGTTTGTAATCTCCTCGAGAATATAGGCTTCACAAATAGAACCCTCGACCCGAGCCTTGTTTTTCACCTTCCTCTTTAGCGGGTTCAAATGCCGCTCAAACGGGTACATCTAACGATAACCAACGGGCCCACCAACACGTGCCTCGTAGGAAAGATGAATTGGCAAATGCTCCATGGAGTCGAAGAATCCAGGAGGAAATACCTTCTCGAGCTTGCATAGTGTTACCGCAATATCGTTCTCCTGCTTTTCTAGACGATCGACGAGCAACTTACTAGAACAAAGATCTCTGAAGAATATGCTAAGCTCGGTCAATGGATCCCAAACAACCGGGGGTAAGAATTCCTGAAATACAATCGTAATTAACCTCTCCATGAATACGTGACAATCATGGCTCTTCATACCTGTCAGTTTGTTCTCCTTGAGGTCGACGCATCTTCTCAAGTTCGAAACATACCCGTCTGGAAATTTCAGACCTTGAATCCACCTACAAAGTCTCACTTTATCCTCTTTCTCCAGTGAGAAAATTGCCTTAGGCTGCTTCAACTTCCCATTTTCGTCCTCTATTAAATGCAATACAGGACGTCTACATATTTCTTCCAAGTCCAATCTAGCCTTTGGATTGTCTTTCGTCTTCCCCTTTACGTCCATTACAGTATTAATTATGTTGTCAAACACATTCTTCTTGATATACATGACATCAAGGTTATGTCTAATCAGATTGGTGTATGGCAGATCCAAGAATATACTCCTCTTCGTCCAGTTATGAGTGCGACCAAATCTATCACACTTGTAGCCCGTAGCAGGCTCTTCAATAGCTTTTGGTAAATCTTTTACCTCTTTCCATATCGTGTATCCGGGCCACCTTGGCGGGGGATTAGCCTTCTCCACAATGCCAGCACGAAAAGTATTCCTGTTCCTCCGATACGGATGATCCTTCGGCAGGAATTGTCGATGACAATTGAAGAAGCACGGTTTGCCTCCATATTTCAAACGGAAAGCCTTAGTGCGGTCCATGCAATACGGACATGCAAGACGACCATGCATGTTCCATCCAGATAACATACCATTGGCCGAAAAGTCGTTGATGGTCCACATAAGTGCTGTCCGCATCTGAAAATTTTGTTTTCTAGATACGTCGTACGTGTTGGAACCTACTTCCTACAGCTGATTCAACTCATCAATCAATGGATGTAAATACACATCGATGTTCCTTTTTGGATTGTTCGGACCTGGGATAATAACGGTGAGGAACATATACGGAGTCTTCATGTACATCCAAGGCGGTAGATTGTACGGAGTGGCGATCACAGGCCAACACGAATACTGGGATCCCGAAAGTCCGAATGGGGTAAAACTATCGGAGCAGAGACCCAATCTGACATTATGTGGAACAGAAGCAAAATCTGGATACTCTCGATCAAAGTGCTTTTATGCTTCTCCATCAGATGGGTGATCCAACAATCCTTCGGTCTGTTCCCGCTTATGCCAACTCATGTTTTTTGCAGTTTCCTTCACCATAAACAACCGCTGCAACTACGGCATCAACGACAAGTAGTACGTCAAATCGGTAGGCTTTCTGGCACCGATAGACTTTCCTCTACCACTGCCCTTGTAGCGATCGGCACCACAAAATCTGCAGGCGTCTTCATCCTTGTCGTCTTTGTAGTACAACATGCACCCGTTGCGACATGCATCGATTTTCTCGTATCGCATACAGAGCGATCTCACCATCCTCTTAGACCGGTAGAAGTCTTTAGGCAACTTAGCACCCTCAGGCAATATTTCTATAAGCAACTCCATAAGACGGTTGTAGTAATCTTGCGACATGTTAAAATCGGACTTGATGCTCAACAATCTTGTAACCACCTCCAACGGCGAATGATCCTCACAACCAGGATATAATGGAGTCCTTGTATTCTCCAGCAACTCCATGAACTGTGCAGCAACGGCGTTCGGTGTCTCCTCAGGTGCATCATGATCGTCCGGATCAAAACTAGGCCCCGCCGCGTCAAAAATCATGTTCACCAACCCATCGTCGTAAGCAGCATTATTGTGGACATCATCATAAGGCTCATACTCCGATGCTAAAGACACAAGTTCTCCGTGTGTGCTCCAATGATAGTAATTTGGCGTGAAACCCTTCGAGTATAAATGATACGTGACTTCCACTTCTGGATGATATTTCAAGTTGCGACATCTCACACACGGACACTTAATTTTGGTACCGTCCATGTACTGAGGGAACGTCTTGGCGAACTGCATGAACTACTGTACACCCTCTATGAATTCATCACGCACACCACACATGTCATCAGGATGACGGTTGTACATCCATGAACGATTCCGTAAGTAGTAATTCATATCCATATCCTATTAAGGATAATTCTGTAAGATAGATACATGCACATTGCAGTCAGTGAATGGATGTTAAGGCAGTTTAGATATGGATGCACAATTTTGATAGAGGTCAGTTTATACATGCACATTCCACATATTATAAACAAAGAATTTGAAGGAAGAAACAAAAACAACTGTGTTGGGACTAAAACAACTGTCTTGTGTCAAAGTGTCGTATCCGATAGGCCGATACTAATCCGATACGGTCGATACTAACTACATACGGTCAAGGAGGTGGATCCGTTGGTACATCCATGTACGATCAATAAAGTAACGATCTATTACAGATTGGATGTAAAAATCTGTATCGTAAGACAAACTAAACAGAATTAGTTCGATACCGATACCGATTCTGATACTAACCCAATTTCTTCCCAATCTCTTGTAAAAAAGGTGTCTGGCGAGATATAATTGTACTTGTAGGAGTACACGACACCAACTGTCCAATATCGACCCTTTGGGTCTATACACTACACCAAAATAGACATTTATCGACAGACCAAAACTGTCGTAAATTACGATAAATGACAGTTTGGCCTATTAGAGCATTCATCATTAATATTTCATCCCAAAATATAAATGACAGTTTTTAACTGTCGTTGTCAAGCTGACAATAACAACAGTTATTGTATGTCAAATAAAAATGACTGACAAAAACTGTCAAATTATCTATTAATTAGTCGGCCACTATCTTTTCCTTTTTAACAGTTAAGATATGTCATTTTTTGGAAACAAAATTCAAAAAATTTCAATTCATCTATATCAAAGATAATTAAACTTGTTCACCCTTTTCATAAACAGAAATACATCTGAAAATGAAATTTCATATAAACATCAACAATGAAAGAAACACAATCAAAATTATATTAACTAATAAATGTTTCGAGTTTACATAACAATATTCCATCGAAAACAAAAGGAAACCTAATGTTGGTAGCTCACAATGACTTAGTTCTCATAATGAACAAAAAAGAGAGAATGTTATTGCTAGCTTACAACCTCAAGTATAGTAGAAAAAAGAGATTAAAATCTCACAAACTGAACTAAATATTTTGGCCAATTAATCATTTCCCCAACCCTAATATCATCAAACTTTCCGTCTGTGTCGAACAACAACTCGTTGCCATAAATTTTTTTTATCGATAATGATATTATAAGCTTCATCTTTCGGCGGTGCATCTGTATTCACACGTCCAATAATAATGGCTTTCTTTCTAAAATTCTTCAAAAGAAACGTCTTTATGGGCAAGGTAGACTGATCATGGCTTTCTTCCTTGCTCCGAACCTCCCAAGGAAAACTAAACTTTATTAGACATAGGAGAAAGGTTTCTACTGCTGTCAAGATTAAAAGCGGAGCAGCGATGTAAATGGTACCTCCAATCTTTTAAGATGCTCACCTCCTTACAAACTAATTAAGTTGTGTACCACAAGTGGGCTAGAAGTTGGCCTGGGTTTTAGTTTTAAACCTAGTTTTACGTTTCATCTTTCGGAGTTCAATCAGAATAGGTTCTGAATTTGGTTTGATCTATGTTGGCACGAATAGGGAAATGTACAAAAAATATCAAACGGGTACAATAAGTAGTCACCTGTATTGCACAATAAGGACACAGATACACGTACAGACATTACATATGGAATCTATTTTACTATCCCTGCAACATAGGGTTCAAGCATACAGAACATTATAAAACTAAAGCAGAAATAAGGATTTATAAGGCCAAGAACTCATTATAGAATGTTTCATGGTTGTGGTTATAATAGCACAATCCCTGCTCCACTTCGTGATTTTTCTGTGTCCGTGCAACATAGGGTTCGAGCATACAGAACATTACAAAACTAAAGCAACAATAAGGAAAATATATTTTTTACTGCATTTTCCTTGCAATACATACATAACCACCGTTCCATTTAGGATCTATCATTGATGTGATTCCTGGATCACCTGAACTTGCCTTCCGTAAAATCCGTACTATCATCAGGCCAGAAACAAGCCCTAGCATTCTGTATCTAGTAAACCCTACATCAAGTCGCATCCTTCAACTAATACTCGATCGAAGAACGCTGCCTTCTTGGAACTGTAACTTGTCAGTGGAAGAAAAATTTGAAACAATAATGTTGAACGGAAGAAGCTAAATCTTTGGTACTCAACATATCAGTCATAGGAAAGACGACTATCGCTCTAGATATAAAGCAAAATAGACGAAGCAACCTTGATGGAAAGGACTTTACTAGATGGGAAGTGGCAAAGACCGAGGTGGTTGGGTGGTTAGACCATTGCAATAGTAAAGTTGAGGGATAACAGAACAATCGGTAAAACCATATTTGAAGTCCCCTCGATATTATAACTTGCAAGGTTTTGTCGGGTCCCAATGATACAGATAATAATATTGGAGTCTTGAAGGTCCAAAATGTATCTTCTTCATCTGTCGCTGAGGCTGCAAGGAGGGAGCCGTCTATAACAAGTTCTAAGGAGTAATCTATCGTGATCCGAATGATATAACCAATAAGGTTTGTGGTATCGGTATCTGTCACGACCCGATCCCAACGTAGTGGATCTAGTCGGATCATGCCCAGCCTATACCGTTGTGAGACGACGACAGTAAGCTGTATCAAGCAGTGAAACATAATATGCAAATACATCTAACAGAAATAAAATATTTTATTCAACTGGGAAAAATCTGAAAATAAAACAAACAACTACAATATTCATTTTATTACAAAAGATTTTGAAAGGAAAGTAAAGGAAAGTGCTAAGCCAACATTCTAGGGTTCAGGGGTTCCTGGTTCAGCCTCTGCGGGACCCAAGTCTGTCCCGTAGAAAGTGCAGTAAGGCAGCTCCTCTTCGTCGGAATCACCTAAAAATGTTGTCTCCAGTCAGGAGAGAGAAAATACATATTTCATCCACATCTAACAATTTTAAATTAATAATAAATATAAAATACGAGACAGTTAAAGAAATAATATATATTTTTGTATTTAATAGTAAAAAGACCAACAAGCAAGATGATGTCAATGTCCAGAATGATGCAATGCCAAGCTAGTGTTTGAGTATATAACAGGGCCTGTGACCGGCTGGTGAGGTAATATGTATACTAATGTTTCGGCCGAAACGAATAGTATATGGTACGGCTTAACCCCCTGTGTGGTAAGGGTTAGCGCGAGGCAATAAACGATCAATATTTGGCTTTGGTCACAGACGTTATACTACTCCCCCAAGCAATCCCCAAGTCAATGAGTCAATAATCAATAATCAATAACTAACATGTCAAGATAGCCATCCAGCAATCCATCAACCTATGTGGAGTCCGAGAGGGATCCATGGTGAATCAGTGTAACTATACTACATGTAACTAACTGATGCATACATTTAATTATCAAAATAAAATGCAGACATGGAATAGATATGAAACTTGCCTCAGAGTATTTTTCTGACTTGACAGCAACCAGAATGTAACCGCTAGGGTTTTATCAATCAGAACCTACAAGATCGTAATGCCAGTTTTAGTAACCAGAATTACGCCCTAAATTCTAAGGTACAAGCCAGGTCAAGTCTATAGGTGGGTGTTCCTAACCGAAGTCATATGTACATAAATAGGTTTAATTGCAAATCTAACATTAACGTAAAATCGTTTTGAAACAACATAGGTTTTGTCGTAAAATAAATAATTTTTAAGAAAATTACTAAAGATGTATTTCTTTGAATTTAATAATTTTGTAGGAAAATAGATTTATCTTAATAATATTTGAAAGTAGAATTTATTTATTGGGATTAATAATTAACAAAATGATTTTCCTTAGAAAATACCTTTTAACCCTTTTTCGTAATTTAAAAGAGAAATTAACTTTTTAAATACTAAAATAACACCTTTGCATAAAAATAAGATTTTCTTGCCAAAATTATTATTTTAAAATAATACAAAATATTTCGATTATTAATACTAATTAACCATCTTTTTACCAAAAACTAATTATTTTAACAGATAAAACTCTTTTATGAAAATTACTCAGCTTTTCTTTATTAATCTATTTACCAAAAACCTTTTTGATTTAAAAACACTTAAAAGGAGAATATATGTATAAGAAATTAATTATACAATTTTACCTACAACTTTTACATAAAGAGTATTAATTTTAACAAAACTTTATTTACTAATACTTTAATAACACTAAAACTTTTGTTAACCATTTACTAAATGATTATTAGTTTTTTAGAAGTACAACCCAGTTTATAATCACATAATTAAACAATCTAATTCATTAATCCACATTTTAATTAATTAAAGATTAAACAACAGCAACCTAAACAAAGTTTCCTAAAATGTAATTATTACAAACCATGCTACTAATTAACACAACAAAACTAAAACAACAATTCTACAAAAACTAATTAATCCATGGAACGGTCTCTAAGGCCAGAATATGAAATATGGGTTCTATGAAGAAATGACAGAAAGAAAGGGAAAGGATTTAGCCAAGGCTTGCACGAAGGAGTACCGAGGGGAGGCCTCGGACTCGAACAACGCCAGGAAACGACGAGCACGGACACGTGCGCGCACACGGGCGGACACGTTGGCGAAGGTGCGCGAAACCGGGGCGCGCGTGGGGCTGGCGGACGGCGATGGGCGGCCAGCTATTGCTAGGCGGGCGGCGGTCGGTTGCTCGAAAATGGAGAAGTAGGTCTGGATTCGGAGAGGGCGGTGAGGGGAGCGCGATGGCGGTCGCGGATTTGGATTTGGTGGAGATTTGAGAGAGTTATGGAGTTTTTTAGGAGAAAATAATTTGTGAAGCTTCTGGTGTTTCTTCTCTACTGGGGGATATTATGGGAGATGAAAAAGGAAGAAAAAAGAGGACGTGGGTGTGTGCGCGGGATGAGTGGATCTGAGAGGGAGAACCGGTGAGTGGGAAAGAATGGGTTTTGGATTGGGTGAACCTAGTGGGTTTAAATCATTGGGCCAAAATGGTTGGGCTGTGTTTAAGGCTCACAAACAATAATAAATAAATAAAATACACAAACAAAACATGGGTCTTACAGCTTGGGTTTAAGTCATTGGGCCAAAAGGTTTTGGGTTTAACCAAATAATTAATAAATACAATAAAATTACAAGCATGGGCTTCACAACCTTCCCTCCTTAGAAAATTTCGTCCGCAAAATTTCAACAAATAATGAAAGAGAGGGGATAGAACATACCTAGAAAAGATGAGGATACCTTTCCCTCATATCATCCTCTCGCTCCCAGGTAGCTTCGCTTGGAGAGTGGTGACGCCAAGCTATCTTCACTAGAGGGATTATTGCACGCCGCAATCTCTTCTCCATGCGGTCGATGATCTCCACTGGTTGCTCTAGCACAGTAAGTCTAGGCCCAATCTCCAATCCTGAATGATCAACTACATGGCTCGGGTCCGGTACGTAACGCCTCAGCTGCGATACGTGGAAGACGTTGTGCATGCCTTGGAGACTGGAAGGTAGATCCACCTTGTATGCTACCTCTCCGATTCTGTTCAAAACTTCAAAAGGAGCGATGTAGTTGGGACTCAGCTTTCCAGCTTGGCCGAATCTGATTTTGCCCCTGGTAGGTGATATTCTAACAAATACCTGATCTCCGACCTCAAATTCTAAGGTTCGACGCCTGCTATCCCCCCAATGCTTCTGGCGGTCCTGTGCAATCCTTAGTGCCTTCCCTGATCATCTTCATCTTCTCGGCCACATCTGCAATTATCTCTGGCCCCAACAAGACTCGATCTCCAACATCGTCCCATGCTAGAGGGGTGCGGCATCGACGTCCATATAAAGCTTCAAAAGGTGTCATCTGAATGCTGGCCTCGTAGCTGTTCGTTGTAGGAGAACTCTACCAGGTGTAGGTGATCTTTCCCAAGATCCACAAAACTGCAGGACGCATGATCTCAACATGTCCTCCAGCGTCTGAATGGTTCACTCTGACTGGCCGTCTGTCTAAGGGTGGTACGCCGTGCTAAACTTCAGCTGCGTGCCCAAGCTCTCCTGTAAGCTCTTCCAGTAATACGAGGTAAACCGGGTATCCCTAGTCGGATACGATACTGACTGGGACTCCATACAACCTGTAAATGTTCCGCATGTAAAGAGCTGCTAACCTTTCCTGTGGATAAACCAACCTTGAAAGGAATGAAATGGGCAGACTTGGTCAGTCTGTCAACTATCACCCATATAGCATCCTTCCCTCCTTGGGATCTGGGTAATCATGTCACAAAATCTATAGTAATATGTTCTCATTTCCACTCCGGAATGGGAAGAGGTTGTAACAAACCTACTGGTCTCTCGCGGTCTGCCTTCACCTGCTGGCAGATCAAACATCTGGAGACGAATTTTGCCACGTTTCACTTTATTCCAAGCCACCAAATATGAGTCCTCATTGTCTTTGAACATCTTGTTAGCTCCGGGATGTATAGAATGCTGCGACTGGTGTGCCTTCTTCATCAGTTTCATTCCTCAGTTCGCCAATAGGCACGCAAAGTCTCGTGCCATGCCTCAAAGCTCTATCTCCAGCTATAGAGAATCCTTCAAGTATTCCATCTAGCACTCGATCCCTTAACTTGTATAGTATCTCATCTTGCAATTGCGTCTCCTTGACTCTGCTGATCAGACTGGACTACACTTGAAGCTGCATCATAGGCGAGTCCACACATGATACAACTATTTCTTTCCCAAGCTTCAATATGTTTTCCTCTGGTAGCACGATCTCCAAACCTAGCTTCTCCATGTCTTCCAGTAAGTGACGGTTCTTTGTCAAGAACATAGCCATCGGGTACCTGCTAAGTGCATCAGCGACCATATTAGCCTTACCCGGGTGGTACTGCAGGTTGATGTCGAAATCTTTCATCAGCTCCAGCCATCGCCTCTGGCGCATGTTGAGATCCTTCTGAGTGAAGACATATTTGAGACTCTTGTGGTCTGTGTATATGTCCACCTTCTCGCCATAGAGATAATGCTTCCACAATTTCAAGGCGAAGATGATTGCTGCTAGCTCCAAGTCATGCGTCGGGTAATTCTTATCATGATTCCGTAATTGTCGGAAGCATAGGCAATTACTTTACCACTCTACTGTAGTACACACCTAATCTTTTACCCGAGGCATCACTGTAGATGGAAAATTCGTCTGATCTAGATGGTAGCGTCAAGATGGACGCTGTTGTCAAGCCTTCTCTTCAGCTCCTCGAATGACGCCTGGCACTCTTTAGCCCAAATAAACTCTTCATTCTTTCGGGTCAGCTTCGTCATAGGCTCCGCAATCCTTGCGAAGTCCTTCACAAACTTTCGGTAGTATCCAGCTAGACCCAAAAAGCTTATGATCTCTGCAACTGAGCTGGGGGCTGTCCAAGATTCAACTACTGCTATCTTTTTGGGGTCCATAGATACACCTTCTCCTGTGATAACATGACCAAGAAATTCTACCTTATCCAGGAAAAATTCACAGTTGGACAACTTACCGTAGAGCTTCTCCTTCCTCAGAGTCTCCAAGACAATCCGCAGATGCTTCTCGTGCTCCTCCTGGGTCTTTGAGTAAATCAGAATGTCATTGATGAAGATGACGACAAACTGGTCCAAGAACTCATGGAAGACCTTGTTCATGAGATTCATGAACACATTTGGAGCATTGGTGAGACTGAAGGGCATGACCAAGAATTCATACTGACCATACTTGGTGTTGAATACCGTTTTTGGGATATCCTCCTCTCGAACCTTGACCTGATGGTATCCTGATATGAGGTCAATCTTTGAGAACACCCTTGCTCCATTCAGCTGATCGAACAGATCATCGATCATGGGAAAAGGGTACTTGTTCTTGATGGTGATGTTATTCAGCGCCCGGTAATCAATGCACATCCGCACGGTTCCATCCTTCTTGGGCACGAACAAAACTGGTACTTCCCAGGGTGAAGCTCCATCTCTGATAATTCCTTGGGCCTTCAGCCATCAATCTGATCCTTCATCTCCTTAGCCTCCTTGGGGTTGACTCTGTAGCATTCTCGAGAAATGGAGGCAGAGCCGGGAACTAGGTCAATGGTAAACTCCATACCTCGATCCGGGGATAAACCTGGAAGATTGTCGGGGAAGACGTCTAGGTATTCTGCTATCAAGGGATGAGGTGGTCCAGAATCTACTGTGATAGAAGTGTAGGAAACACATCCCATGCTCTCAGGTGCTCGAGCTATCTCAAACTCTGGTCCTCCAGGTGGACTAAAGATAACACAGCCCCGACGACAATCTATCAGGGCGTGTTGCTTGCTCAGCCAATCCATACCAAAAACTATATCATAGCTAGGGAGAGACATAACAAGTAAGGGTGCTAGAAAGGTATGACCGGAAATGGTGATGGGACAGGTACTAGTCTCAGTGATAGGGATAGGTCCTCCTCCAGTCATAACTCTACAAATTATCTTACTACACCCTACGTCTATATGATATGCAGCAACAAAATCTGAAGATATAAAGCTATACGATGCTCCAAAATCAAATAGACATAAAGTTGGGTATGAGTGTAATAAGATGGCACCTGCGATGACATCTTTTTCTGGCTCTGGTTCTGCCTCAGGCTCCTCAATGGCCAAGGCAAAAGCTTGCCCAGCCCTGTGCTGGTTGAACCGCTGCTGCTGGAAAGGAAGTGGACCTTTCTGCTGTCCAGGTCCAGCTCTGTGGAAAGCTGTAGGGCAGTCTCTGATCTGGTGGGTAGCAGACCCACAAACAAGGTATTGGCCCAGTCTCTTTCTGCAGATATCTGATGAGTGTCCGGGCCTCTTACAGTAGGTGCAAGAGATGGTCTTCGGCTAATTTTGCTGGGGTGCCCTGTGGTGCTGCTGAGAGGGCTTATTGCTGGTGTTGGGCCTCTTGGAACTTCCCTGGTGGTGGCTGATGGATCCAGGGTGCTCGTTCTTGGTATGGTCGGTTGAGCTGGCCTCCACATCTTGGGCCACCATAAGCATATTGTCGAACGTCGTAGCTCCGTTTGCAGCAACATGAGTGCGGATCTCCTCCCACAATCCATGTCGGATCTTCTGATCACGTTCCTCAGGGTCTGCAACCAGGCGGGGTGCAAACCTGCTAAGCCGATTGAACTTAGATACGTACTCCTCCAGAGTACGGTCTCCTTGCTTCAGGTCATGGAATTGTCTTTCCATGGCTTGCAGAGCAGTTTCTGGGAAGAACTTCCTCTTGAACTGTTTCTTGAAGGAACGCTAGGATGTTCCTCCAGTCATAAATCTGGGCTCGCTCCGATACCATATGCTAGCAACATCTCGAAGCTGTAAAGCCACAGCCTCTACCATAAGTCCAGGTGGGATGCGAGCAACGCCGAGGAGTCGTTTCATGTCATCCAACCACTCGTCCGCGTAGGTTAGACCTTCAGTCCCTTTGAAAGGCCGCGGACTCAAGTTCTTGAAACTCTTGATGTCCCCAACTTTCTCCTGAATTAAAGGACCGATACATCAACATCTATATTTCTCTAATGAAACATAAATTATCAATTCACTTTTCTCACCTTGGCAGACCTCTTCTCTGTCTGCGATGTTTGCAACGCTGCCATGGCGACATTGTGGGCATTCTCCATGCCCTCCTTCATAATCGTAGTTTGCTCGCGATTCACTTCTGTTTGAGCCCTCTGGCCCTCAAGTACACCTCGTAGTAGACTTACAAGGTCAGCGTTGTCCACTGGTACTGGTGGAGCAGTTGGAGAAATCACTTCAAAAGGTGGAGTTGCGGTCCTTGGAGTGATCGGCACTGGTGCATGCACTGTGGAAGTGTAAGCAGCATGCGGAGGCCGTGCAACGTGAGGGCTATCAGTAAGATGCAACGGTGAGGGGTCTGACTGAGCCTGAGTTGGAGCATGCTCAGAGGATGAAACCTCCTAAACAGCAGGCCCAGAACGAGTATCTCTACCCTTCGCCATCTGCGAACAAGTTTGGGTACAAACATAAGAAAGGGAGCCTAATAAATCTATAAGCAAACAAAAATAGTTATTAAAGTATATAATTTCGGTCATATAATGTAACAGGGTAAATGTTATCTAAGTGTTCTAGTTGTTTCTAAGTGTTTTCCTAAAATCTTATCTAAACCTAGGTCAAGTCACAGAACTGCATGATGGTCTTGACTAAGTTAACTAGACCAGCTTACAGAACTGACCTACATGGGCCACCACTAAAAATATGTCACGACCCGATCCCAATATAGTGGATCTAGTCGGATCATGCCCAGCCTGCACCGTTGTGAGACGGCGGCAGTAAGCTGTATCACACAGTGAAACATAACATGCAAATACATCTAACGGAAATAAAGCATTTTGTTCAACTGGAAAAAAATATGAAAATAAAACAAACAACTACAATATTCATTTTATTACAAAAGATTTTGAAAGGAAAGTGCTAAGCCAACATTCTAGGGTTCAGGGTTTCCTAGTTCAGCCTCTGCGGGACCCAAGTCTGTCCCGTAGAAAGTGCAGTAAGGCAGCTCCTCTTCGTCGCAATCACCTAAAATTGTTTACTCCAGTCAGGAGGAAGCAAGTACATATTTCATCCACATCTAGCAATTCTAAATTAATAATAAATATAAAATACGAGACAGTTAAAGAAATAATATATTTTTTGTATTTAATAGTAAAAAGACCAACAAGCAAGATGATGTCAATGTCCAGAATGATGCAATGCCAAGCTAGTGTTTGAGTATATAACATGGCCTGTGACCGGCTGGTGAGACAATATGTATACTAACGTTTCGGCCGAAACGAATAGTATACGGTACGGCTTAACCCCCTGTGTGGTAGGGGTTAGCGCGAGGCAATAAACGATCAATATTTGGCTTTGGTCACAGACGTTATACTACTCCCCCAAGCAATCCCTAAGTCAATGAGCCAATAATCAATAATCCATAACTAACATGTCAAGATAGCCATCCAGCAATCCATCAACCTATGTGGAGTTCGAGAGGGATCCACGGTGAATCTGTGTAACTATACTACATGTAACTAACAGATGCATAAATTTAATTATCAAAATAAAACGCAGACATGGAATAGATATGCAACTTGCCTCAGAGTATTTTTCTGACTTGGCAGCAACCAGAATGTAACCGCTAGGGTTTTACCAATCAGAACCTACAAGATCGTAATGCCAGTTTTAGTAACCAGAATTACGCCCTAAATTATAAGGTACAAGCTAGGTCAAGTCTATAGGTGGGTGTTCCTAACTGAAGTCATATGTACATAAATAGGTTTAATTACAAATCTAACATTAACGTAAAACCGTTTTGAAACAACATAGGTTTAATCGTAAAATAAATAAGTTTTAAGAAAATTACTAAAGATGTATTTTTTTGAATTTAATAATTTTGTAGGAAAATAGATTTATCTAAATAATATTTGAAAGTAGAATTTATTTATTGGGATTAATAATTAACAAAACAATTTTTCTTAGAAAATACCTTTTAACCCCTTTTAGTAATTTAAACGGGAAATTAACTTTTTAAATACTAAAATAGCACCTTTGCATAAAAATACAATTTTCTTGCCAAAATTATGATTTTCAAATAATACAAAACATTTCGATTATTAATACTAATTAACCATCTTTTTACCAAAAACTAATTATTTTAACAGATAAAACTCTTGTATGAAAATTACTCAGCTTTTCTTTATTAATCTATTTACCAAAAACCTTTTTGATTTAAAAACACTTAAAAGGAGAATATATGTATAAGAAATTAATTATACAATTTTACCTACAACTTTTACATAAAGAGTATTAATTTTAACGAATCTTTATTTACTAATACTTTAATAACACTAAAACTTTTGTTAACCATTTACTAAATGATTATTAGGTTTTTAGAAATACAACCCAGTTTATAATCACATAATTAAACAATCTAATTCATTAATCCACATTTTAATTAATTAAAGATTAAACAACAACAACCTAAACAAAGTTTTCTAAAAAGTAATTATTACAAACCATGCTACTAATTAACACAACAGAACTAAAACAACAATTCTACCGAAACCAATTAATACACAGAACGGTCTCTAAGGCCAGAATATGAAATATGGGTTCTGTGAAGAAATAACAGAAAGAAAGGGAAAGGATTTACCCAAGGCTTGCAAGAAAGGGTACCGAAGGGAGGCCTCGTACTGAGAACAACGCCGGGAACGACGAGCACGGACACGTGCGCGCACACGGGTGGACATGTGGGCGAAGGTGCACGGAACCGGGGCACGCACGGGGCTGGCGGACGGCGACGGACGGTCGGCTGCTGCCGGACGGACGGCGGTCGGTTGCTCGAAAATAGGGGATGTGGGGTCTGGATTCGGAGAGGGCGGTGAGGGGAGCGCGGTGGCGGTTGCGGATTTAGATTTGGTGGAGATTTGAGAGAGTTATGGAATTTTTTAGGAGAAAATGATTTGTGAAGCTTCTGGTGTTTCTCCTCTACTGGAGGATATTACGGGAGATGAAAAAGGAAGAAGAAAGAGGACGTGGGTGTGTTCGCGGGATGAGTGGATCTGAGAGGGAGAACCGGTGAGTGGGGAAGAATGGGTTTTGGGTTGGGTGAACCTAGTGGGTTTAAGTCATTGGGCCAAAATGGTTGGGCTGGGTTTAAGGCTCACAAACAATAATAAATAAATAAAATACACAAACAAAACATGGGTCTTACAGCTTGGGTTTAAGTCATTGGGCCAAAGGGTTTTGGGTTTAACCAAATAATTAATAAATACAATAAAATTACAAGCACGGGCTTTACAGTATCAGAATCTGTTTTGGACCTTTCTTATGAGCAACGGTATCGACGTTCCAGTTTCGCCTTCAGATTGGTGTTCTTGGGTTCGGAAAGCCAAAACAATAAGAAATATATTCATATTCTGTAGCATGTTGATCTTTGAATCAACCAAATCAGTGTGCCAATATTGTTTTGATTTCGATCGGTATCTATTGGGGGTAGCAACAGACTGGAGATGCAAAAAATAATACAATATGCCAATACATACCGGTTTTAGATCAGACGAAACTGCAAACCTTGGTCAGAATCAACTTGGCTGTGGGAGTGAACAATAGATTTGAAAGTTACAGGTAGAGTTATATTTGTTGATCATCATCATCCAAGCTTTCCACCCTCAGAACTTGATCTGTTATAAAACTTAAGAAGCTCCTTAAAGTTAACTAAATTGTTCTTATGACCGGTTATCGACCTAATGCCAACCCTCAAATTTTATAACCAAGTTCTCTTTGAGCATGAGGACCATTCACATAAAACCTGGATGTCCAACTGGTGGATAATAGAGGGTTTAAGCACTACGGTAGACCTACCTGGTTATGTACTGTAAGCTCATGTGACCAAGGAGCATGCTCCAGGTCCCCCAAGATTATGAAGATGGGTTGGTGGGGGAAGATATTAGCCAGTCGAGACACAAACATTCGCATTGATAATGCCATAGGACCCATGTCAGCATGCACTAAAGGCAATTCTATGGCTCAAAAACGAATTTAACATAAAGAGACAGATAGGCACCAGGGAACAAAGTTGGAATATATATATTTTTTTTTTTTTTTTTTAATGAGAACCGAGAGCTTTATTCATCTTCCACAACAAAACTTCAGTACAAACTAGCTGAAAAAATAAAAAAAACTAACAAAACTAGTGCTTGCACTTCACAGTCGCCTTGTCAATTTGTCTTCTAGCCTCCTTCACCAACATGTCCGATGAGAATTTGTAACCCTCGTAACGCCATTTGTTGCGGTTCTTCCATAGAACCCAAATCACTGCCCCAACACAAATTTGTTTTTGATGAAGTCTTCTCCCTCGCCACCACCTGCCAAGTCTTTGCTCAAGAGTCCGTCCACTACAATGAATATCAAATCTTCTTTGCATACTCCCCCATACTTCTCGTGCCATTTCACCCGAGTTTAATATATGTTCTGTGGTTTCAGTCGCAGTATTTACACAGCAATGGCACTGTGATGCCATACTGAACCCAAGCCTCATAATTTGATCATCTGTAGGAAGCTTGTTATGTAAAACACGCCAGATCAATATTGACCACTTATAGGGTATGCACGACCCCCATATGTGAATAAATGGTGGAGCGAGAGGCCACTGTATACGTGAAATATCCCAAGCCGACGCCATAGAGAATCTCCCCGACTGTCTTCTCCAGTGCACTCCCAAGTCGTCCTGCAGAATGTGTTGATCCGCTAAAACCCTGGCTGCGATCAATCTTTTCCAGACATTCGACGCATTTGATGTGATCTCCACCTCGCTCGGCTGTAGATTCGAACAGTATTTACTCATGAAGAACCGCACCCACAGGCTATCTTGAGTTCTAAATTTCCACCAGAGTTTTAATGAAAAAGCCTTCATAATGTCTTCTAGCTTTTTTACGCCTAGTCCACCCTCTGCCTTTGTTCTAGCTACACTATCCCAACCCAACCATCTGCGCTTAGGTGCTCCTTGGAATGACCCCCAAAAGAAACTGCTAAAAATTGACTCAATACGCTTCAGAACTGTGACAGGTGGGTTGCATGCCGCAAGCGTATAAACTGGGATGGATGAGAGAACTGACTGTATGAGCACCAATTTGCCTCCAGGAGACAACAGTTTGTTGTGCCATCCCTCCACCCTGTCTCTAATCTTGTTTATAAGATCCTCGTACAAATCTGCACTTTGGTATCCGGCCGATAAGGGACAGCCCAAATATGAGAATGGCGGCGAGCTAATTGTAAACCCCGTACGCTCCTTCAATTCTGCAATCCGATCTGGTGGCCTCGTCGTCGAGATATATAAGTTGGTTTTAGCAGTATTGATCTTCTGACCAGACGCCTCCTCGTATCTGCTTAGAACATCTTTAATCAGACCAATCGTACGCAAATCTCCTGCTGAAAAAATTAAAACATCATCAGCGTACGATAAATGCGTAACAATATCACAACCCCTTGGGGTGATGAATGGGTTAAAACCTTCCTTTGTTGGCAGTAACTTCAAATTTCGCGACAGAACCTCTGCTGATATAATGAACAGTGCGGGGGACAAAGGGTCTCCTTGTCGAACTCCCCGAAACGACTGAAAATATCCAGCCGCTTCTCCGTTAATTAAAGGAGTGAACCAGACATTGTTTTGTAAGCGCAGCATCATGTCGACCCACTTATTGTGAAACCCAAATTTACGTAACACTTTAAGCAGGAATCGCCAATCAAGTCTATCATAAGCTTTCATCATGTCTAACTTGATTGCAATGTTGCCCCCCCAATGCTTCTTGTTCATCTTCGAAATTATCTCCTTTGCAAGCACTATGTTGTCCACAATCTCGCGACCGCGCACGAAACCACTTTGTTCGGGGGAGATGAGGCGAGGCAGGATAGTAGCTAGTCTGTTGGATAATGTCTTCGAAATTATTTTATTCAAAACTGAACATAGACTAATTGGCCGATAATCTGTGAAATACTTAGGTAGCTTGATCTTAGGAATCAGTACGAGAGAAGTGTTTGTTACCTCTCTAGGAAGCGAGAACCCATCAAAAAACATTCCCACAGCTTCTGTGATGTCATCGCCCACGATCTCCCAGCTATGAAGAAAGAACTTAGGAGTGAACCCGTCAGGCCCAGATGCACTATTCTTGTCCAGCGATTTGATCGTGGCTAGCAATTCTTCATTCGAAGGCAGCTTAATCAAGTGATCATTATCGGTCGGCTCAACCAATCTAGGGATGACAGATAAAAGTTCATCGTCATCCTTAATGTTCCCCCGTTGATAGAGATCAGAGAAAAATTCTTTCGCATAGGCTTTGATATGGGATGTCTCCTCCAAGACAGTATCATTCGGCGTATAGATATTGTGAATCCTGAGCGCCTTCTTTTTGTTGCTCACACATTCGTGAAAGTAAGCTGAGTTTTTATCCCCAGCCAAATCCCATTTTGACCTAGATTTTTGACGCCAAAACTCCTCTTCAATCTTCACTCTTTGCTTTAGTAAGGCCCGTGCTTGATTTATCGCAATTGTATTCTTCTCTGAACCATCTGCTTCAGCTGCCAACTCTGCTGCTAGAACACTGTCCTCCGCCTCCTTCACAGCTTGGAAGAGATCCCCGTATGTAGCACGACTCCATTTCGATAGAGCTGTCCTACAAGCGGCCAATCGCCAAGCTACCTTTGTCAAACCATGGTGATGGTCCACTGAAGACCATGCATCCGCTATAAGTTTGTTAAACTCTGGATGATGAATCCAGAAGTCTAAAAAACGGAAAGGACGATTGCCACCTTGTTTTTGAGACAGTAGTCGAACACATAATGGCGCGTGATCCGATTCTGTCCTGTTCAAATGCTCCTCAATCGTGCAGGGTGCCAAATGGTGCCATCTGGAGTCCATAAAAACTCTATCTAGACGCGACGCACGACGATCAGCTGCCTCCGACTTCAGCCATGTAAATGCAGTGCCCGTGTACGGCAGATCAATCAAGCCCGCTTCCAATTGGAAATTAGCAAAATCCTGCATGGAACTAGCTTCTGGACGTCTGCCCCCCAGTTTTTCTTCAGATTTCATAACAGCATTAAAGTCACCACCCACTATCCATGGTAAACGATACGAGCTTTGCAGCTGTATAAGTCTATCCCATAATAGCTTTCTACCTTCTTTTTTGTTATCTCCATGAACTATAGTAACCATAGTCTCCACTGGTAGTACAGGATCCACCAACTTGACAGAAAGCGCCTGATCGAAATAGTCAATCAGAGTAATGTCACTATGGGCTCTAGCCAGCACCCATATATTACCTCGGTCATTCGAAAATGCCACTGTAAAACCAAGCTTCACACGATAGCGGTCAAGTTGCTCCTTATCAACTTTAGGTTCAATAATTGCCACAAAATTAATTTTATGTGTACGGAGAAGAGACTTCAATCTTTTAAAAGTCATAGCATTCGCGATCCCTCTAATATTCCAAATAAGGAAATTATACATTAAGGGATTGAGAGCTACCAGTTTGCGTCTTGTTTGCTGCTGATCTCGTGACTCTGTCGGATGGCTCCACCGTCTTCTTTCCCGTCGGCCGCTTTTGTGTTGGATCGTCTTTACTAGAGGCTGTTGGAGGCTCTTGCTCTTCAGATTCTGGCCTTCCCCTTTCACCGTCTTCTTCATGATCAGGAGGCTCCTTGTCTTCCACAGTCACCCCTTCTGTTTCTAAGTGTTCTTCCTCCTCCGCAACGTCCGCCCAGCTTTGGCGCAGACCCCTAATCTCTCCTTCTTCAAATTCCTCCAAAGCGGTTGACGAAATAATGGCCGAATCAGGGGCCATCACGTCGGCGACCGAGACAGTGGCCGTCACGTCGATATCCACTCGATCAGTAGGCTCTTCTCTAGTTGGTCCACTTGTAACTGGAGCATTTGGGGGGACGTGAGATGGCGGTAGGCTAACTTCTGCGGTGATGGCTGCATGCCCACTCCCTGCACCCATTGAAGCGCCATTAATGACCTGCATGTCTTTATTAACTTTCATCAATATTGATTTGGCCTGAAGAGTTGTATTGGCTTGACGCGTGTCCACTTCACCCTGAATTAGAGGTTCGGCTGCGCCTTCTTTCATGATCTCCTTTCCCTTGTTCTTCAATTTACAGGAATCAATTACGTGACCTTGATGAAAACAATGGTTACAATAGAGGGGGATATGTTCATATTCAACATGTTGCCAAAAACTTCTCCCTTTCGCTAAGTTAATGCGAATCCTTTTTGCAATGGCTTTCCTGCATCGATTTCAATAAAAACCCTAGCCATGCTTGGCCTAGCCAATTCTTCAGTGGCCTTGTCAATCTTCAGAGGAGTGCCTATGGCTGTCAAAATGGCAAACAGAGCTTCCCTATCATAGAAGTGGTGTGGTAGATCCGGCAAAGTCACCCAAACCGGCATCAACGCCGATTCCACCGACGGTGTGAAGTCAGGTTCCCATTTAAATATGCGCATGGGCGCACGAGCAAGAAACCACGTCTCTTTGGATCTTAATCTGAGGTAGTCTTCTTCCAAAGATGGCCGGATCAGGATGTGCTTGCGATCTATAACCCCCGCCTTGATCAAGCCCTTGAATTCAAAACCTTGAAGAGTTTTCCGAATAACCTCAATCGGAGGTTTGTTGTGTGAGAATTTCCCAATGAGGGCATACTTCAATGGGGCCGCAAGAGCAGCCTCTTCTTCCGCAGAAAAAGTGATCGCGGGGGCTCCTTTAAAGGAGGAAACCTCACGAGCTGGTAGAACCACAGGGGCCTCAACACGGCCTGCGACCGCCTCCGCGAAGGACTTGGGCGCAGCCATCAAACCGGCCTGGCCGGCGGCCAAGCCGGGGATGAACGAAAGGGACGAAATCTATGGAGAGCTCTCCGCGGCGCTAGGGTTGCGCGGCGCAAAATCCTTGGAATATATATATATATATATATATATATATATATATATATATATATATATATATATATATATATATATAATATATATATATATATATATATATTTTATATATTTTATATATATATATATATATATATATATATATATATATATATATATATATATATATATATATATATATATATATACCTTCTAATTAACTACATATAACCTTAAATCTATAGTTAGCCAATTTTGGTCACTTTTCAACTGAAATAGGCACACTGCCAAGCGGAATTGGTCTAGAAACTAAAACGAACAAGTGAAATATGTCATTGAAGGATAGAATCACGTTTAGTAAGTATGGGATGGTTTTGCCTGGTGTGATACAATAAAATAAAATGAGAGGAAATTAACTAAATTGATAGAAGAAGGAGATGTACCTGGAAAGTAGAACCAACATCTCTTCCAGGATCAACAAGGAAATAATGTAATGGGCGACCCATTGGTAACATTAGCAATCATAATCCCTTAAATTTCTCTCAATTGAATAATGCTACCTCAAGGGCTTGAAGCCTTGAACCCCTTATCCCCTTAATCACTTACGATTGCGGTACCCAGTTCACTTCAGTTAGAAAGAGTGACCCCTGAACCTAGGTTCACTTCAGTTAGGAAATCAACAAAAACATGTTAACATAACCAAGTAAACGCCAATTTTTTTAAAAGATTAATGTTCCTCTTCTAACTGTATCAACTGCTCCAACTATAGAGCTAATCCTCAATTGGTAAATCGAAAGCAATCATTAATCTCCTAACTGCAACTACACACAGTTTCTGAATGATCTCAATTCTGGAATCACAATAGGTTAATATACTTTTTTAAATAATCTTATAGATTAGCTAGAATCATGATATTTTGTGCACAATGTCCATAATCTTGTGATATGGTGCCTGAAAATAGAACTAACTATGATTTTTGTTAAAATTTTAACAAAATCATAATGGTTAAATACAACAAGTGAAATAGAAAATCAAGATATATATGTCCACATTATTGTGGTTACCTTTATTATTGTTTTATGATCAAGCTGAGGCCCAGAACGCTATGAAGGTGAATCAATTCCTGTCATAGAAAACAACATTTAATGGACAAAATAATATTGCATAACATTGGTCTTTTCTTAATAAATCATTGAAAGAAGATACTGAAAATAAATGTTGGAAGGACTAGAGAAATTGAAAATGATCTCTTGGTAAAAGCATAAATTAGCTTTTCTTTAAACACATGAAAGTGGAAGTTGTCAAAAAGGAAGCTCAGAAAGAAGCAATCCTTAGACATATCATATTTTCGTAAAAGAGTTCAGAACTAGGAAACATGGTTAGTCCAAATTGTGTATCGTATCCATGTCATATACCATAAAGCACTGTAGAAAAAGTTTGAAATAGATCTTCATATATATGCTCAGCACACCTTTTAATAAGATATTTAAAGTAATTTACTAAACATGTTAAATACACATAAAATTTAAATACCCATAGTTCTAGCTACATGACTGCACACATTTGATATAATTTCTCTTGATTAAGAGAGGACATCCATAACACTAAGACTAGCCTGAAGTAGACAGAAAGAAGTCTGGCAATATTGGATCCGAACATGGTTACATATACAAGTGTGCTAAAGATGAAAGATTGTTATCCAATATGTACATAAGTGAGCATATTACTCAATTAAGTCAACATCTTAACAAGTACCACATATATTAACAAGTACCTGCAAAAGAATACATAAAGTAAATGGGTGTTGTTTCTGATGTATATAATCACCAAGATAGAAGAATCATTCATACTGAGGTTCTACATCCTACTGTGCTCTTCCATCCATTGCAATTGGATAATAAAAAAAAATTGACAATGAAAGAAAGATATATTCTTATCTGCATTACCAAATTCAGTTTAACTTGTACTGGTTTCACGACCACAAGAATAACTCATAAGTCTATGCGAACTACTTATACAGGATTTTCAATAAATTTTGATTTATAGTACTACAATAATCGATTATACTAAGAGAAAGATAAAATTTGACATTAAGCTAAAAAATGAAAAGGCAAATTATATTATCTAGAGCGATTTCAATTATCAGCATCATGTCATCAAACACTAAGGCGAGAACCATTGGACGACATGCAATCAAAATATTAAAGCTAGTATAGGACATGACATGCAAACAAAAGAGGATAAAACTGAATCACTGGTACATTATCAAAATTTGAGACAATTTTTCAAAAAAATAATCATCATAGATTCAAGTAAACAGTTGAATACTTTTGAACAAGAATCCAACACTTACAGAGCCCCATTGCAATATTTTGTTGTAGTTTCATAATTCTTCACCTATGTTCGAAACTTTTGTGGCCCACGTTCATTGATTACTGCTTTATTACCCCCTTAGAATTAGCTAGTCTAGGACAATATAGTATAATTGTTCGTATTGGTTAAGGAGGAGTAGCTTCTTCATTTTTGCACAGGCAGTAGCCACGCATGGATGAAGTGTTCCTTATGTTACAATTGTAATTTAAACAAGAACTGTTTAGTCCTGAAGATTCTGAAACTTACAAATATATGTCCTGTAGTGATCGCATTTGCAGCTGCAAAAATAATTAATTTATCATCATAATTCCTATGGTTAGTAATAAGGATTTTCGTTGAATTTCTAGCGTGCATCAAACAATTCCCAACCAAATCCCAAATTTACAAAAAAATGGACTGAATCAGAACCACTCACTAACTCTTAGAAGTTGATGACAACATATACGTACCGAATCATCCCTTTATGGATCCTCACCATGCGGTTTGGACCTCAACGTAAAGGTCGACAACATATTCTTCGACGAGAAGGACCAATTAAAGCTGGTATTTTGGATCCGCAGAGTGCTTCGACGCTAGGAGAAAAATTATGGCACCCCCTAAGAACCATATTACCTCCATAGCTACCCGTTGGAGAAGGAGGTGGGTTCCCAATTGATCCGTCGGCCATGTACTCCCATGGAAGAATGGAGGATCGAAAAAAGGGGGGAAAAGTTTTTAGAAGAAGAAAAGTTGAAAAGAAAAGTGACATTTTGAGAGATGTTTTGAGAGGAGGGTTCCAGCGGGCTCGGGTTTTGCCAAAAATTCGAGAGTCAAAAATTTTGGGAGCTAAAATTTTTGACCAAAAATTTATATCAAACAACGATTTTAATATGTCAAATTCAATTTTACTGTTTTAGAAAACAGGTTTTGATGTTAAACAACGATTTTAATCCATCGAAAATGTAATGACAATTTTAATATGTCGTTGTTGGACAACTCCAACTGTCGCAAATCATCCATTTTGGTGTAGTGATAAGAGTTACTTCATCCAATTTGTCAAGACAAGTAAAACTTTTTAAATTAATATCCAATATCGATCCTTTGGCCTGTGCTTGAGCAATATCCTAACTCAAACTATCTATCCTAACTAATAAATTAATATCCTACTTTAACATCTACTAACTCTCATATTCCTTCTAACATAAACTAATATCATAATCTAAACTAACACACTAACATGGAAGTCCACACTGCTCAAGCACAGGCCAAAGGCCAATGTTGGACAGTTGGCGTCATGCACTTCTATAAGGCAAAACCAAATGTTGACGGTATATATACCGTCAACATTTAAAAAGTTTACTTGTCTTGACAAACTGAGTGAAGTAACTCTTATAGACCGAAAGGGTCGATGTTGGACAGTTGGCGTCATGCACTTCTACAAGTACAATTATACCTCGACAGACACCCTTTTTACAAGAAGTTGGAGAAAAATTATTGAAATAGAATCCCAAGTAATCATGATACAATAAGTGGTAATAGTGTATCACATGACATGACCATATAACTGTAGTGTATCAGAATTGACCACCCAGAAGACTTAGCCTAATTAATCTCCATAAAATAAGTAGTAATAAGTCCATAATTAATCTTCATAAAACAAGTACAACTGATAATAAGTCCATAATTAAGTCCATAAACTCATCTCCATAAAAAAGTACAGCTGATAATAAGTACTAATAGTCCAACACAAAATATATCCATAAAACTACACTAATGACGACCACGCAGCTCACGCATACGCTCAATGATACCATCATGCAACATCTTCTAATAAGTAGGATCGACGGCAGGAAAGTACCATTCCACTACAGGTGCTGGATGAATGGAACTCCTGATCTCACTAGCCACCGGTGCCACTTCCTCCTTAACAGTAGGAGGAGCCACCTCAGTAATCTGTGTTTTCCTCAAACGACGTGCCGCTGCTCGGGTCATGGGTGCCATCTGATAAAATCGATATTCACAGAAGGGAGCGGTTGAAAATGAATGAGAGAACTATCAGAGAATCACATAAAACTAACTAGAACTGAAATACACTAATTGACAAATAAATGAGAGAACTATCATAGAATTGAAAGATACAATGCAATCTACATGATTTCTAGGTCACATAGGTCAAAGTCAAACCTTGGTCAACCTTGGTCAATTACACTAGTCAACTAGGTCAATCCTAGTCCAGTCAAGTCTCACTAGGCCTAACCAAGCCTAGGCTATCAAACACACACCATCACAAGTCATAGAGAACACATATTACATATATATACATGCTTACACACTACCAAAATATGGCAAAATTGCGACGAATTTAGCGACTCTATGAGTGAACGTCGTTATTTTTTGGAGAGTTAGCGACGTGTAAATGTGACGTCGCTATTCGTCGCTGGTGGCGACTACTAGCAACGAATAGTGATATTAGTATATTAAATGGGAACCTGCGTCGCAATTTCATCGCTACACGTCGCTAATTATTTTAATATAGCGACGTGTAGCGACGACTGTTATATTACGTCGCATTATATTAATAGTCAGCGACGTCCCATGCGGACGTCGCTAAATATTTCATATAGGGCATGGACACGAGGGTTTCTTTCTATTCGCGACCGAAATTTTTTCCCTCCAAAAATTTTAGCGCTCCTCCTCCTCCTCGCACCCTCCTCCGGCGCTCGTACCCTCCTCCGCCCTCCTCCTCCTCGTACCTTCCTCCGGCCTTCTCCTCAGGTAGCCCCCACCATCTCTCTCGACCTCTCTCTCTCTATAGGGTACTGCTTTAGAGTGTTAGTCAAAGCTAATGCCAGGAAGGGGCTGCCTATTGGGGTTTACTGGTCAGGGAAGGTTCTATATATGTTTGGACATAATGTGGGAAGAGTTAACTGGCTAACCAGTGTGACATCTTTTGGTATAGCCATGTTCATCTTTTGGGAAGAGTTAACTAGCCAATGGAGTAACTGAATGTTTGATATTACCTACACTTCCTACAAGTTTGTGAAGAAATGATAGGTGTTTCTTTCACCATGTTCATGTGTCTAGGCCTACACTATTTTTTCTTGATACTCCTAATTGCGAAGCTTCATTCTCTGATGATAGATGTAATAACTAATATACACTGCTTCAATTCCGTTATTGGCTAGTCTGGCCACCTAATATCTGACTTGTGTGCCCACAGTTCTTGCTTGCTCATGTTGAAGGATATCCATTTGTATATTATATTTCAGAAGGGCACATGTTCAGTCCTTAGTTGCACTATTTGTTCAGTCCATTGAATGTGTCGGGTTTGAAATCTTTGGAATTGAATTAATGGTTCGATTCGGAAACAAGGAGATTGTATTGGGGTGTAGGGCTATTAGGAGGCTTATAGCCATTGTGTTTAGATGTCTAAATCCATTTAAGTATTCTCTTTTATATCACATTTTATTGGGTTATGGTGGGTTATAAATGTGTAGTATGGTTACTGGGATGTATCAGCAAATGATGTTGTCCTGCACACCAAACAAGTGAGACAGGGAGGACCTCTTACTATGGGGTGACTGACACCAGACCTGTGGTGTTACAACAATCAATATTTTCCTTAACTGTAACTTGATTGCAGGGTTATATGAGTGTTGATTTGAACTTGTCTCAATTCGAGACAGTCTTATGAAATCTAAGAATTTTGTGGTTATTGACAGTAGCTGATTGTATGGCTGGTATATGGATTCATAAAGGACTGATGTACAGCTACATAGTGAACTGATAATTAGGTTTACATTGGACTGATAAGTGAACTCATTTTAAGACTGAGATCAATTGGAGTTACTAATGAATGGCTGAAATCAATTAGATTCATTTTAAGACTGAAATTATTTTAAAATTGAAATCAATTGGACTGATTAGTGGCTGTCCTGATATTGGACTATTGATATCTATCCTAAGGATGTGACTGACTCTGGTAACAGGGGTTGATTTAGTGTATGAACCTAAGAACTCATATAGTATAGGATAGTACCAAGTAAACTGAGACTTATGTAAGTTTGGTTTAGCTAGAAATTCATATTGATAGTTTATTGAGCTCAGTTAGAACTGGTATGGACTAATAGTGTTTAGGATGTCATGTTAACTGAATTGAAGTCAGTCTGTTAGTGAAACTGAACTTTCAGATGAAGTTGACTGTCCTCCGACCCCCATCTCTCGGCAATGACAACCTATCACTACATCTTTTAGTAGTAGATAATATCTTAGTATTACATTTTATGGGTTCATCTTACTGATTCTATTACATCCTTCAGATACTAGATTCGATAAGAACATATACTACACCATATGTACAGAACATAGATGATTCATACTAATGTATGCTAGAATGAATTTTGGGTTGTGTTCTGAGCCATCCATTCTCACACTTGTCAAAAAATCGAATATAACCTTTTTATCTACCATTCGACTGGCGAGGCAGAAATCTATGTACGACATTTGCTATAAGGAATTTACATTAATCTACGGTACGACATCGTGATCAAGACATAGTCCCTGCAGCCATTCGACTGGCGAGGCAGAAACTATGTAGCCGTAGATAAAGTTGACTGTCCTCCGACCCCCATCCATCGGCAATGATGATACGACAACCTATCACTACATCTTTTAGTAGTAGATAATGTCTTAGTATTACATTTTGTGGGTTCATCTTATTGATTCTGTTACATCCTTCAGATACTATATTCGATAAGAACATATACTACACCATATGTACAGAACATAGATGATTCACACTAATGTATGCTAGAATAAATTTTAGGTTATGTTCTGAGCTATTGGTCTCTACACTTGGCAATTAAGCATGTGAAATATATCGTTGAAGAACATAAAACTTGTGGTCGTACAATCGTCACTTTCGCGCGCCAGTTCATGTCGATCTTCACTTTCTGCAGTAATTATCTTAAAATAGATATGAATTACTATCTGTGGAACCGTTTGTGGATGTTCAATCGTCATCCTGATGAATTATTATCTGTATCAATCTTTGCAGAATTATCTTAAAATGGATATGAATTACTATCTGCGGAACCGTTTGTGGATGTACAATCGTTATCCTGATGACATGTGCGGTGTGCAGAATGAATTTATACAGGGTGTACAACAGTTCCTGCAGTTTGTCAAGGCGTTCCCTCAGTGTATGGACCGTACAAGAATTAAGTGTCCATGTGTGAGATGTCACAACTTGAAATATTATTCAGAAGTGGATGTGACATATTATTTATATTCGAGGAGTTTCATGCCAAATTATTATCAGTGGACCGCACACGGAGAACTTGTGCCTTTAGCCTCCGAGACGGAGCCTTATGTGGAGCCTTATGTAGATGTCCATGAGCATGCTGATTACGACCAAGGGTGGACGAACATAGTTTTCGATGCTGCGGGGCCTAGTTTCGATCAGAATAATCAATATGTAGCTGAGGAGGCACCGAATGCCGATGCTGCAAAGTTTATGGAGTTGTTGGAGAATGCAAGGACTCCTTTATATCCTGGTTGTGATGACCATTCACCGTTGGAGGTGATTACAAGATTGTTGAGCATAAAATCAAATTTTAACATGTCTCAAGAATGCTACAACCGAATCTTGGAGTTAATTAAAGATATATTGCCGGAGGGTGGCAAGTTACCTAAAGACTTCTACCGATCCAAGAGAATGGTGAGATTGCTCTGGATGGGGTATGAAAAAATTGATGCATGTCACAACGGATGCATGTTGTACTATAAGGACGACAAGGATGAAGACGCCTGCAGATTTTGTGGTGCCGATCGCTTCAAGACAACTAGTACAACAAGGACTTCTAGTGCACGCAAGCCAACAGATTCGATGCACTATTTACCTTTGACACCGCGGTTGTAGAGGTTGTTTATGGCAAAGGAGACAGCTGATAATATGAGTTGGCACAAGCGAAAACAAATAGATGGAGTACTGGATCTTCCATCCGACGGGGAAGCATGGAAGCACTTTGATCGAGTGTATCCCGATTTTGCTTCGGAGTCGTATAATGTCAGATTAGGGTATTCTTCCGACGGTTTTACCCCATTTGGACTTTCGGACTCACAATATTTTTGTTGGCCTGTGATTGTTACTCCGTACAACTTGCCGCCTTGGATGTGTATGAAGACTCCTTACATGTTCCTAACTGTTATTATTCCAGGTCCGAAGAACCCAATGAGGAACATCGATGTGTACTTACAGCCCTTGGTAAATGAGCTGAATCAGTTGTGGAAAGTAGGTGCAACCACATATGATGTTTCCAGAAAGCAGAACTTTCAGATGAGAGCCGCACTAATGTGGACCCTCAATGATTTCCCGGCCTATGGAATATTATCGGGTTGGAGCACCCATGGTCGTCTCGCATGTCCGTATTGCATGGATCGCACTAAGGCTTTCCGTTTGAAACACGGAGGAAAACCGTGCTTCTTTGATTGTCATCGACAGTTCCTGCCAAAGGATCATCCGTACCGGAGGAACAGGAATGCTTTTCGTGCTGGCGTGGTAGATAAGTCCAGTCCACCGCTATGGTGGTCCGGGGATACGATATGGGAAGAAGTTAAAGAATTGTCAAGTGCTATTGAAGAGCCTACAACGGGGTACAAGTGTGATGGATTTGGCCGCGCTCACAACTGGACGAAGAGGAGTATATTCTGGGACCTACCATATTGGAGTGACCATCTGCTCAGACATAACCTGGATGTCATGCATATCGAGAAGAATGTATTTGACAATATAATAAATACTATGATGGACGTAAAGGGGAAGACGAAAGGCAATCCCAAGGCCAGGTTGGACTTAGAAGAAATATGCAGACGTCCAGAGTTGCATTTGATAAAGGAAGGCAGTGGGAAGTATAAGCAGCCCAGGGCCATTTTCTTACTGGACAAGGAGGACAAAGGTAAACTTTGTAGGTGGATCCAGGGCCTAAAATTTCCAGACGGGTACGTATCGAATTTGAGAAGATGTGTTGACCCGAAGGAGAACAAACTACAGGGTATGAAGAGCCACGACTGTCACATTTTTATGGAGAGGTTAATCCTGATTGCATTTCGGAAATTATTACCTCAGGTCGTTTGGGATCCACTGACAGAGCTTAGCATATTCTTCAGAGATCTTTATTCTACTAAGTTGCTCGTCGATCGGCTTGAAAAGCAGGAGAAGGACATTGCAGTAACATTGTGTAAGCTTGAGAGGGTGTTCCTACCTGGATTCTTCGACTCTATGGAGCATTTGCCAATTCATCTTTCATATAAGGCATGTGTTGGTGGGCCTGTCGATTATCGGTGGATGTACCCGTTCGAGCGCCATCTAAACCACCTGAAAAAGAAGATGAAAAATAAGGCACGGGTCGAGGGTTCTATTTGTGAAGCCTATGTCCTTGAGGAGATTACAAACTTTTGTTCAATGTATTTCAAGCCTCATATTGCTACAAATAGAACAAGAGCTCCAAGGAACGACGATAGAGATATAGAATATAATGATGCACTATTGAAAGTCTTCAATGCTTTTGGAAAGCCTTCTGGAAAACTGAAAAAGAGAACTCCAATGTATTCAGATTATGAACTATGATCATTTCTATTAGTATTCAGATTTTTGAAAACTTAAATTATGAACTCCAATGTATGCAGATATTTCTAAACTGTCATTGTATTTATTTATATTTTCAATCATAAACTGTGATTTTGATGTATTCATATTTCTGTAATCTTAAATTATGAACTCCAATGTTATTATCAGCATGGCAGGACGACGCGGAGGCACCTCAGGACGACGCAGAGATAGGCCAGGACGAGCCATGTCCTTAGGTGGGCAGGGAGCTCCGTTACCAGAGGATGGCTCCGGACCATCGTCTGACTCGAGCACTCCATTGTACCATACGGTCGCAGGTCCGGGTGGCAGTACACCTGCGACGAGCAGTTCCAGGCTTGCTGATCATACTCCTTCCCCTAGCCTTCCTACCGCTGATAGCAGCATGGCGGGTGGGGAGCAGGTGGCGGAGGTAGTCCCTACAACCGCCCGGGCGGATCTATATCAGAGCGACCCTCCATGCGCACCTCAGGACGAGACGGGGATGGAGATTTGGGCCGACGGTCCTACGAAGTAAGTTAAATGAATATATATATATATATATTTTTTTTTAAATGAATATATATATATATATATATATATATATATATATATATATATATATTTTCCAGACATGAATAAAATATATATATATATATATATATATATATATATATATATATATATATATATTGTTTTTTTCAGACATGAATAAAAAAAAAGAATAATATATATATATATATATATATATATATATATATGTATATATATATATATATATATATTATTCATGTCTGTATATCTATATATATTCATTAATATGTCGGTTATCGTTGTATACAGATATCGTCCCTCGTCGGTACAGAGAGCGTTGGGCTCCTTTCTAAGGTCCAACTATGGGGGTCCGTGGATCAACTATCGGATGCCTCGGAAGAGAGGAAGGCATTCTGGTTTGCCCACTTCAAGGTAACTAAAGATAGTTAATTTAGTATGATTAATATAATTTTAAGCATTTTTTAGAACTTATTATTTTAATTTATAATTCTTGTAGAGGACTTATTTTTATCCATCACACCGGGCCGAGCAGATTAAGAGGCAGTTTCCTGCCGTCGCCGTCAAGTTGATCCGTGATGCAATTGACGATCAGAAAGCTCGTCAGCGCTCCAGAAAGCCAATTGCTGGTTGGATCACACCTGACCAGTGGACCACGATGAGGGCTCGATTTGAGGAGCCCCAGTACAGAGAGCGGTCAGAGAAGGCGAAGGCGGCTAGGATGAGGGCCAAAAAGTTGTGTGGTGGATCGATTCCTATGACGGAGCATTTCCGTCGTCTGGTATGTAATTTATTGTAATATATAAGATTTTATTGATAGTGTGAGTATATAATTTTCTATTTTACAAAAGAATAAAATATAACAAACACGCAGGTATAGAGGGGTGAGGAATCAAACATGGTGACCGTCTTCCTGGCCACCCATCGGAAGGACGGGAAGCTCATCGACGACCGGGCTACTCAGAGCTATGTAAGTACTAATTTAGATTTTGTTAATTTTTAACACAACTTGAAGAATATACAGATAACCATATAGTTAATAATAATTAAATACTTTAGACGTTATTAGGCTAATTTAGGTAAGTACTGATGTATAGAGATGCACAATAATTTCTAGGACGAGTTTGTTAGGCTACGTGATGAGCGTGCGAGTGCTAGTGCACCGGCAGAGGGAGGGGTTGGTACATCGCAGCCCTCTCCGCCTCAGTAGGAGGATAAGCTCTAGAAGACTGCTGTTGGTGGTCTTCAGAGGGGTACGTACTACGGTACGGGGTCCTATGGCGCATTTGTTGCGACACAGGCATCCAGGGCTCCCTCTGCCAGTGCACATTCACAACCGTCATAGGCCTAGTCATCCCGAGTCAAGGGTACCATTGCCCGCCAGATTGCTGAGCTGTACGACGATATGCTGAGGAGGATTTCTGAACAGCCAGGGTCTCAGGCGTAAGGGGATGCTGCGTCTGTCACCGCATGCTTTGACGAGCTCGAGTGCACCGTACGACACGTACAAGGGACGCAGGAGTCCATTCACGACACCGTTACTAGGATAACGGCTTGCATGGAGCAATGTAGCGCCAGACTGCTAGCCCTAGAGGAGACACGAATACACCCATCTCCAGCGGTTACACTGTCTCCTTCTCCAACGGTTACACTGCCTCCTTCTCCAGCGGTTGCATTGCCTCCTCCTTCATCGTCGTCGGTGGTTCTTACACCGGAGCAGTATGCTTACCTTCTTTCCAGGAGCGGTAATGCTCCTCCTGATCAGCCGTAGTCGACATATATATATATATATATATATATATATTGTTGTGTGATGGCCCATTGTTGGGTCTTTTATGTGGTTATACATACATTATTCTTATGTGGACCATTATGTTTGACATTGTTGTTACAAATTTTCATATATCTGTGTTGATTGATGATATTATGTTTCAAACGTGTTCGTGATTGTGTGTATCTGTGTTGTTTGATACTGTGTTCGTGATACACACTGTCGTTGTTGTAACAAATGGTGTAGGGGATGCTGCAAATGCTGCAGGGGATGACAAATGCTGTATTTTTTTTATTTTTTTTCAAAATCAGCGACGTTCAGCGACGTTCAGCGACGGCTAGCGACGGAAGTTAACATCGCTAAGTAAGTATCGAAACGTCGCTAACTGTGATGAAAACCGTCGTTGATCATCACTAAACGTCGCTACGTATGACGTCGCTAAACGTCGCTATATGTCGGTACTATAGCGATGTAACAAAGTCGCAGAACGTCGCCATTTGGCTCTCAAGCCAGGTCAGCATCGATGCATGTCAAGTCGCTTAACATCGCTAGGTTACGTCGGTAACTGCTGATATTTTACGTCGCTGGTAGCCGCTGAATTAGCGACGTGTATGCGTTGCTAAGTATCGTCGCAATAGCGACGTATTGCGACGTCGTGTTGTTTAGCGATTAGGTTAATTGCGACTACATGTAAATGTCGCTAAATACGTCGCTAATTGAAATTAGCGACGTATTTTCCCTATTTAGCGACGTCCTGAGGCGTTGCTGATTTGACAGATTTTAGTAGTGACATTACATTCATATATTTGAACTTGCATTCATTCAATCATAGGCATATTTACATAGATGCTTGCATTTCTACATTCATTCATGCATTCTTTTCTTAACATATATGCATTACACTTGATTATTAGTTCATGGCATTTATGCATACATATATGTCTATCACATATGTTATCTAAACATGCTTAATACATTCACCCATTCTATTCTTTATACATATGCATTACATGATTACATGTAATTACCTACATTAATGCTTACCTATACATTACATTTCATATGTTATCCAAACATTGCATTTATAACTTGCATATATCCATGTATTCCCATTTGCATACATATATGCATATTACATTCATATGTGCATACCAACATGCATGACATTACACATATATCATTCATTACATACACATGTTATATGTGTATAGGAAGAGGGAAAATGAAAAGAAGAGGGGACTGAGTTCATATGTCCAAGTGGACTAAAACAGAGATTGTGATCTCAGATTTAACAGTGGTGCAAAAGTGTATGTGTGTATACCTGGACAGGGTCGGGTAGGGGTCGCCGAAGTGGTGGAGGGGACAAGGGGGTCAACGGTGGAGGAGCGACGACGAGGTCACCAGGGGGGAGCGGTCGTCGGAGACGAGAGGGAGGGAAGCAACGCCGGAGGGAGGAGGAGAGAAACAAGAGGGAGCGGTCGTCGGGGGGAGGCAACGCCGGAGGGAGGGGTCGTCGGGAGGAGGCCTCGCCGGAGACGAGAGGGAGGGAGGCAACGCCGGAGGAAGGGGAAGAGAAACGAGAGGGTGCGGTCGTCGGAGGAGGAAATGCCGGAGGGAGGTGTCATCGGGGGGAGGCGTCGCCGGAGGGGAGGAGCTCGTCGGGAGGGAGCAGTCGCCGGAGACGAGAAGGGGAGCGGGAGAGAAACGAGCGCTCGGCGGGAGAATGAAAATTTAGGAAATAAAATGAAATCGATCGGGTTCCCCGAACCCTAAATGAAAGTTTTTAGCGACGTCTAAGTGAGACGTCGCTAGACGTCGCTGTTCAGTAATAGGGTTGCGACGAAAATGATTAAATGTCGCCAAACGTCGCTGAATAAAATACATCAGCGACGTTTTGCGACTACATAACGACTTGTTCATTCCAAACTATAATTACAGTCACTAATAGTCGCTAAACGTCGCTAATAGTGACGTTCAGTGACGTCATTTACATACGTCGCTAAATACGCAAAATATAGCGACGTTTTTAACTAGCGTCGCTAATTTCGTCGCTAATTTGACATATTTTGGTAGTGTTAGTATTTCTAGTTGTTCCTATATCTGTTATATTTCTTGAATTATTTACATGTGGTATTCAAGCTCTTATTCTTGCAACTTCAGTCAATGGCTTTTGAAATAATCTTTTTTTAGGTTATCTTAATCCCGTAAATGTATGGTTCAAGATGATTACTCAGTTCTTGATTGGGGAACTTGCATCACTTGCGGAATAGAAAGGCTTTAAGTACTGACAAATATGCCATAGCATATCTCTATATAATGTTTGATCCATGTTTTGTTCAGAAATCCTGATTGTTACAATCATTTTTTTTGGAGTCTTCGTACCCAGAAAAATAGAAGAGTAACCAACCTAGCCCTCTATATTTTTCTTGTGGAGCTTATTATTCTGGCTTAATTTTGGATGTGAATTATCTTCTCGATTCTCTACTTCAAATCAGGTTTCCAATAGATCATATTCTATTGAATTGCGATCCAACAAAATTCTTATAGAATTAGATAGTTGTATATTGATAATTAGGAAGATATATCTTTGATTACAAACTTCAATATGGACAAATTTAATGAGAGGAAGCCTTAGCATATGAAGAATCAAGATGCCAGCTCTGTTAACACAAGAAGAAATGTTTGAAGGTAGTTTGTTTACAAAGCAACTCAAGTTGAATCAATAGTTGCTCCAAAAACCATCTTGATGAATTAATTGTTGGGATGGTTACAATCTGTTCAAGTCTTGATATTAACCCTACTCTTGTATAGTAGGAACGTCATGACTGTAACAGTCATGGCTGCAACAGGGTTTGTCCCTAAGAATAATTTTATGCCATATACTTATTTACTAGATCCGGATGGACTTATTTCTATGCTGAGATATTTATTTTTGTGAGATTGTTGATTGAGTTAAATAGCATTTATCATGATCTCGTACATTCATGGGTATTGTTAGTTGATGGATCTTTTACACACACACACACACACACACACACACATACACACATACACCCCCCCTCAGACTAGGTTGGGCATACTCACGTTATCGTACCATATTATTTGGGAGCCTGTCGTGATAATTTGACTACTACTTCATGAGACTTTCATTGGGTTGCGATAGAGACCCAGTATAGACTGGGTGCCCTCATTGGTCTACTTTCTATAGGGCTGTTAGCTCTCACTGGGTTACTGTTATTATTATTACTACTTAGCTAGCCACGACTAGTATCAATATCAATGACATCACTATCTGTAGATGTAGTTATTTTTTGTCTCTATGCTGCATGTTATATGATGTTATTTTTGGCTTGTATATTATGTATCTTACTATGTCCCCCATGAGGACATTGTTTCCTTCCAGGTTAGCTGTGTTGATTTTGCTAAGTTACTTTTGGAGGATTATTGATGTTTATATTATGTTTCAGAAAACTTTTGTAAGTTGTATTTTTATTTGAACAAGGATGTTAATGTGCTGTAGACCATTATTCATATTGTTCAGTTGTTTCATTCGTGTTATTATGGATTAAGACATATAATTTCATAGAGATATATAAATAGATTTATCCGACTCTAGACGTCGTACACATATTTCATGAGTTGGCCTGGAGTCCATAGATGTGTAGCTGGTTATTATCACGCATCTTGTTCCTATGTATTTTGCTACTGGGACGTGATAAGTAGTTCATAATTATTTATTATTAGCGAATTTATTTCTGAGTTTAGACATATCTCTATATAGTAGATTTTTCATTTCTTTTTATTCATTATTTATGATTAGAGACTCTTAGATATCCTGCTGTATTTTGTTGTCATATCTTATTATAGTTTTCACCTATTGTGAATAAGCTAGATTAGAATACTGTGTAATGAAAACTATGATATTAAAATATATTTGTCACAATATAATGATGTAAGTAGGACGTACTCACATACTCGTACCTAATTATTTGAGAGCATATCATGACAAATATATTTTACCTTCATATGTGTAGCATCCTGTCACGGACTTAGTATTTTTGCTAGCACTTCGTCCCGTGCAGTGCATTATCTTCCTTATCGAAGACTCGTGCAAGCCTTCCCACCCGACTTAGCTAGATCGCTAAGGAAATTAAGAAGAGTGGAGCAAGAGAGAGACTTGTAACTATTCTTTATTGACTTGGAGAATGCTTACAAGTTTTGGTGGTGAGGAACAAATGAGGCCTCCTCCGTATTTATAGTGCTCATAGCGCTTTACATGGAAACTTCTAAAAAAGAATATTCCAGGGATTATTCTCCTACTAAATAAGGACAAAGGAAGCTTCTAGTCCTTCTAGAAAGGTCATGGACCATCTAGAATGATCATGGGCCTTCCAGAAAAATTCACAATCTTCTTGAGAGTTCTCCCATCTTTTAGAATATTCGGAAGCTTTCTGCATAACATTGGTCCGTGAAAAGGTTATGCGACTTAGCCTCGGGCATGGCACAACTTTTTGGACGTTACATTCTCTTCTACCTAAGGCGTTAACGTCCTCGTTAACCTTGCTCACTGAGAAATGCCTGGACCTCGGCCTCGAACTGATGCAGCATATCAGCACTTTACCAGCTAGACTCGCCATGCGGTATGCCCTTCCATTGGGTGAGGTACTCCACATACGGGGATATGCCTCACCGACGAATGGTCCTCTTATCCAGCACGGCTTCCACTACCTTGTCGAAGGACGTCGTCATGGTCACCGTGGGTCGCTTCAGAACTCCTTGCTGGGGATCCTCCAAGTCTTCATGATAAGGATTCAAGCAACTTATATGGAAGACTAAATGAATCTTCAGCTTGGCAGGGAGTTCGAGCTTGTAGGCCACCTTGCCTACCTTCTTGAGCACGAGTAAGGGGCCTTCGTACTTCAGAATCAGTCCTTTGTGCACTTTCTGGAACACCTTGAACTATTGTGATTTCACCATCTCCATGTCCCCCTCATTGTACTCAACCGACCTTCGCCTTGCGTCGGCCCAGCCTTCTCCAGAAATGCTTTGGCAATATCCGCCTTTTCTTTGAAGTCTGAAGTAAATTGGTTGGCCGCAGGGCTTTTACACAAGGACCCGTACTCAGCGTGTGCGAGGCAAGCAGCTGTCGACCCATCACCAACTCGAATGGGCTGCTATACAACGACTGGTTCCATTGCAGATTATAACAGAACTAAGCGACGTCGAGGTGGTGCACCCAATCCTGCTGCTTTGTACTCACAAAGTGGCACAAGTACTCCTCGAGCAGAGAGTTGACCCACTCGGTCTATCCGTCCATATACGGGTAGAAGCTGGTCGAGAAGTCCAAGTCCTTCCAGAGGACTTTGAACACTTTCGTCCAGAACTTCCCCGTGAAGCGGGGATCTCGGTCGCTGACTATGTTCTCCGGGATGCCACAAAACTTTACGATATGGCTGATGAATAGTGGTGCGGCCTCCTCTGTTGTACAGTCCATTAAAGCAGCAATGAAGGTCGCATAGTTTGAGAATCGGTCCACCACCACGAGAATGGACCCAAGCGCCCCCACTTTCGGCAGGACGGAGATGAAGTCCATCGATATGCTCTCCCATGGCCGACTCAGTACGGAAAGAGGCTCCAGTAGGCCCCCAAGTCTCTGATGGTCCATATTGTCTTATTGGCATACAAGACAGGTGCAGATGAAGTCCTTCACATACTTGCCCATACAAGGCTAGTAGTAGGCGGCCTCCAGCAACGCCGAGGTCCGCTTCTGTCCCGGGTGTCCAGTCCACTTTGTATCATGGTACTCCTTGAGCAGTTGTTTCCATAAGCGACTCCACTTAGGCACGACCGCCCTGTCTCTCTAGGTATAGAGAAGCCCATCCTTCAGCCAGAACTACCTCGTTTTGTCCTCCTAGATAAGCTTCACTATAGCCTGTGTCAACGGATCCTCCGTGATACCCATTCAGACACGGTCTAAAATATCCCCCTTTAGCAAGCACACCATTACGAGTTCAGCCTTCCTACTGAGTGCATCGGCCTCCTGATTCGCCTTATCGGGCTTGTATCGCAGCTCCATGTCAAACTTGGCTAGAAAATCTTGCCATCTCGCTTGCTTCGGGGACAACTTCTTTTGAGACTGAAAGTATCTCGTGGCAACATTATCTGTTATGACCACGAACTTGGTGCCGAGTAGGTATTGCCGCTACGTTCTCAAGCTATGCATAACCGCAGTCATCTCCTTCTCTTGTACCGTATAACATTGCTCGATATCATTCAACTTGTGGCTCTGGAATGCGATGGGGTGCCCTTCCTGCACCAAGACCACATCGATGGCAAAGTCGGACGCGTTCGTATGCACCTCACAAGCCTTGGAGTAGTCCGATAGAGATAGGACCAGCTCCTCTATTACAGCCCACTTTACTGCCTTGAATGCCTCCTCGCATCGGGGCATCCAGCTCCACGCTCGATCCTTCTGCAACAGATCGTGAGAGGTGCTGCTATGGCGGAGTATCCCCGGATGAACCGCCGATAGTTGTTCGCCAGGCCTAGGAATAAATGCAGCTCCATCGACCTAGTGGGAGCCTCCCATTCCCGTTTGGACTGGACTTCTCACTGTTCATCCATATCTTGCCATGTCCGATCCAGTGCCCCAAGAACGATACCTTTTTTGTGCAAATGAGCACTTCTCCCGCTTGACGAAGAGTTCGTTCTCCCTCAGCACTTGGAAGAAGACCTTCAAATGCTCAATGTGCTTCTCCATCGTGTTTGAGTATACGACGATGTCATCGAGATAGACCATGATGAACCGATCCAGGTAGGGATGAAAGAGATTGTTTATTAAAGTACAAAAAATTGCAGGAGCATTTGTTAGGTCAAAAGACATAACTAGGAATTCATATGTGCCATACCTCGTGATGCATGCAGTCTTAGCCTCGTCACTCTCAGCAATCCAGACTTGATAGTATCCCGAGCGCAGATCAAGTTTGAAGAAGTATCTCGTGCCTACCAGCTGATCGAACAAGTTCACAACCAACGGGATAGGAAATTTGTTCTTGACGATCACCTTGTTTAGTATACGATAGTCGATGCACGAATGAAGGCTTTCGTCCTTCTTCTTCTGGAACAGTACCGGTGCACCATTCGGGCTCTTTGACGGTCTAATAAAGCCTGCATCTAATAGCTATTTGGGTTGCCTCTTTAACTCATCTAGCTCAGGCGGGGCCATGCGATATCGAGCCATGGCAGGCGGCTTCATGCCTAGCTCCAACTCGCTGGCGTGGTCTACCTCCCTTCACGAAGGTAGACTCTTTGGTAACTTCTTAGGCATGCCATCCCCAAACTCCACAAGGACGTCCTCGATCTCAGGCGAAAGATCCCCCTGCATGGGCGTCTCCTCTATTTTAAATACCGCAAGGTAGGTCACCTTTCTATGTCGTATCCCCTTCTTAAGTTGTAATATGGATAGAGCCTTCACCTTCGCAAGCTCACCACTATAATTTTTACCATGTACGAAGAGCTCTCCTCCATTATCTCGATGATTCCCAGAGTAGGCATTGGGAATACCTTTGCCGATGTAAGGAAGTCAATCCCAAGAATCATGTTAAAGTCGTCCAGGGGTGTGCCCGTGTGACTGGTGACACCCATCCATTCCCCTACTTGGATCTTTATGCCTTTGACGATCCCCTACACAGGACGAGCCTCTGAGTTGACCGCCTTCATCTGGCTTGAGTCTTTTCAAGCACCAGACCCAAGCGCTGGACCTCCGCGTCCGAGATAAAGTTATGGGTTGCCCCTGTGTCGACCATCTCCCTTGTGTTATGACCATTGATCTTCACGTCCACATACATTGGGTCTCAACTCGGGGCTTTGGTCACGATCGCCTTGCTCTTCAAAGCGGTGACTAGGCGCAGGGCACCCATGTGAGCCCCTATCCTAGGCTCCTCGTCCTCGGCCTTCGCTTCTTGGACCGTGTTCACCCTCTTGACTTTGTTGGTGCAGTCGCACACGAAGTGATTTCTATGCACACGAAACATATAATCTTTTGCTCCGTCAAATGCTTCGCAGGCTACTTGTCCTTCGACGGGGCTTCCTTTCTGTTGTTCTTCTTGTCTCCCCTACCGTTGAACTTGGTAGTGGTCTTTGCCTTAGGCATGGGAGTATCACTCTACCGATACTCCATCAGCTTCTTGGCCACTGTAATAGCCTTGTTTAGAGATGACACGCATTGCCTCTGCAACTCATATGTCGTCCACGGTTGCAGATCGTCTAGAAAGAAGAACAAGCAATCTTTTTCGTCCATACTGGAGATGACAAGCATCAGGCGGGTGAACTCTGCCACATACTTTTTGATTGGATCCAGTGTGCTTGAATTGTCGCAAGCTCCGTCTCACGACATACTCTACGTTCTCTGGATAGAACTGAGACTTGATCTCCTTCTTGAGATCCTCCCAAGTCTCGATCGAACAGAGTCCCTTTTCTATCTCGATGCACCTACAATTCTACCACATCATAGCATCATCAGAAAAATATAGAGACACATGTTTACCTTGTCAGTCTCATCCTAGATGTGAACCGCCTTCTGGTTCTGCTCAACATTCCAAATGAAGTTATCTACCTCCTTCGCATCTCGTATGTCGTTGAAGGATTTGGGTTTAGAATACTTCAATTTTTGTGTCGCCTTCCTCCTCGGAGACGTCCCACCAGCAATGGCCTTCTCGAGGATCGTCGCCTTAGTTTTTAGCTCTTCGTATAGTTCGACAATCTCTACATTTGTAGGCTTTCGTTCCTTTTCGAACTCGGCTTGTATATCACGAATTTGCTCCCGAAACTACGCCATAGCGTGGGCGACGTTAGTCTTCAACCCATGGGTGAACTCCTCGTGAGCCGTCTGTTTTTGCTCCACTTTAAGCTTGATGGCTATCACGCCTTTCTCCATTATCTCCACTCAGGATGCCAACTCGCCAAGGGCTCGTTCCATCGATGACTCCTTGCTTTTGCCCTTCCTCGAGGGCTTCACCTTCTCCTTAGGCGATGCGGGTTGCTCCTCGTGGTGGACGTTCTCGGATGAAGACATGGCATGATCGATCTTGGCTCTTATACTACTTGTCATGGACTTAGTATTTTTGTTAGCACTTCGTCCCGTGCACGCACTATCTTCCTTCTCGAAGACTCGTACAAGCCTTTCCAACCCGACTTAGTTAGATCACTAAGGAAATTAAGAAGAGTGGAGCAAGAGAGAGACTTGTAACTTTTCTTTATTAACTTGGAGAATGCTTATAAGTTTTGGTGGTGAGGAACAAATGAGGCCTCCCCCTTATTTATAGTGCTCATAGAGCTTTACATGGAAAATTCTAAAAAAGAATATTCCAGGGATTATTCTCCTACTAAATGAGACAAAGGAAGCTTCTAGTCCTTCTAGAAAGGTCATGGGCCATCTAGAATGATCTTGGGCCTTCCAGAGAAATCCACCGTCTTCTAGAGAGTTTTGCCATCTTCTGGAATGTTCTGGAAGCTTCCCGTATAACCTTGGTCCATGAAAAGGTTATACAATTTGGCCTAGGACCGGAGCAGCTTTTCGGACGTTACAATCCGCTACCATAGAAATGGTAATAAGTAAAATTTGGAAAAACTATTTTTATTTTCAAGAAGAAGTTATTCATGTACATAGAAAATAGGTTAAATGATACTTTTAGTAATTTTGATTTTCAGAAGATTCCCTTATAGCAACTAATAGGAAGGCCACAATGTAGAAATGTCACAATAGACTACAGTGTTTTAATATGTGGATAAGACCAAATATGGATCGCCTTATCCCTATTTATAACCACTTATATCATATTTTCTCTTCATATATATTGTTAATGAGGAAAACTCTATAGGATTCTTCGGCTACCAATTTTTCTCTTTCTCTTCCATTTTTACAATACGTTATCAACACGATCCTCTAATAAAAGACACCATCTCCCAATCAAGATCCGATCGAGATGAGACCTCGCGAAAGGGAGCAAGATACACCTTTATCAGAATACTCATCACCAACGGCGGTGATGCCGTCCACTCGGCTCAACAGAAGACTTAACAACATGGTCTTCTGTCCCGTCGACTCCGACAATGGAAGAGACAGAGGAGGTATCATGTTTCAATTTTTGTAGAATCAATTGTCGTCTTCCGGACGTGATCCCTTGCGATCCTAAGTTGCGCTCGTACAAGAAAAAATCATAAGGTTATCCGAAATACAACATCTAATAGAGTACGCAGAAAAATTGAACAACACATTTGAAATAGAAGAAAACTTTACTTCGTTGCTAATAAACATCTTTTACAAGACTATTACAAGCAGTTGCCAAAATGAACGTTAATGACATAGTCATTCATATATTACATTCCCTTTTGTACAGCCAAAACATTCAAACACCTGCTATTATGGGGAGTCGAGCCATCTTTTTTTGGACTGAATGCAAAGTCATAAAAAAATTGAAACAAGCCTTGGCACACAGACGAGGCTTCAAAATGAAATAGTATCGCTTTGAGTTAGGTAGCATGCTATACATACATACATATATATATATATATATATATATATATATATATATATATATATATATATATATATATAATATAAAAAAAAAATATATATATATATAATATATATATATATATATATATATATATATATATATATATATATATATATATGTGTGTGTGTGTGTGTGTGTGTGTGTGTGTGTGTGTGTGTGGTGTGTGTGTACATATGTGTGTGTGTGTGTATAAAAAAAAATATATATATATATATATGTGTGTGTGTGTGTGTGTGTGTGTGTACACACACACACACATTTATATATATATATTTAAAAAAAAATATAATATGTATATATATTTTTATATACATATATATACATATGTATATATACATATGTATATATCAAAACATATATATATATATATATATATATATATATATATATATATATATATATATATATATATATATATATATATTTATATATATATATATATATATATATATATATATATATATACATATATATATATATATATATATATATATATATATATATATATATTTTTTTTTTCTTTTATACATATATATATGTATATATATATATATATATATATATATATATATATATATATATATATATATATATATATATATAAAATATATATATATATATATATACATATATATATATATATATATATATATATTAAATAAATAAATAAATAAATATATATATATATATATATATATATATATATATATATATATATATATATATATATAGAGAGAGAGAGAGAGAGAGAGAGAGAGAGAGAGAGAGAGACTTTATTCCGTTAAAAGTATTTTCTATAGATTATTAGCTACTTGATTATTTTAGATTAGTGGAAGAAAGGGAGGATAACAATACCATATTTATTTATATATGCATATAAAAGAGTTAAAAGAAAAGAAAAAGAAAAAAAGTAATTATGAACAGTGCTTCCGCACTGTTCACTGCCTGCGCTACCCGAGCCAAATGGTTAGCAGACCCGAGCCCAAACATCACTACTGTCGTCCAACCTATATAACCTATCGATTGAGATCTCTCGAAAATTCTAATCTAAACCTTGCAACCCCCGTACGACCACCCCAGGGCCTTCCCCGACACTGGGCGACCACCCCCGACACTTGCACGTCAGAGTACGACGACGGCATTCGTCGGGAACATGCGCATAAACAGTGCCAACAACAGCAATAGTAATAATAGAGCAGCAACCCCTTGAGGTACACATCTTCATCTGAGTATTCTTTTTTTTTGACTGTCATCTGAGTATTCCACTACACATATTCGATGATTTTTCGATCGATAAAATCCTACGCGTAGATCAACTGACCCTCTACAAATCCCTTCAAGTTTATTTAATTAAACTGCACATAAATCCTCAGAAAACCTCATTCAAAATCACAAAAACTTACAGTATGTGTCCCAAATTTCATAGTTATTCCCAATCAACAACCTAGTCTTGGAAGGAAATTTTTTACCGATTCAGCGACATTTTCGAAGATATGTATGAACAAGGTTATAGAAAACCTATAGTAGACTAAAACCCAGCTTTTGATTTTATTTTTAGACTATTAAATTGTTGTTAAAACAGTTTCAAAGTTTAGGAAAAACAGTTTTTTCGAAAACCCCAAAAACATAGGAAAACTTTTTGATATGGCGCCCGCCTCGACAAATCGGAAGACATGGTCGCACCCCCTGAGCATCAAAAGACGCATACGAATGTTATTGATATGTGGGATTCGACGGAACTCAATTTTACGGTGTGTGCGTGACGAAATCGAGACGTATCCATCGAGATACCCCTTATCGGCCTCTTTGCAAATTAGCCAATTACTTCGTACACGTTCGTCATCTCGAGACAAAACTTATGCAACAGGACCGTGTCATTTTTTGGGTCTTGTATGCCAAGTTTGGTCCGATTCTGACATGGTCGACCGTAATGCTATTTTAATGGGCCCGTGACCCGATCCAACGGGCGAATTTGTGTGCGGCCCACCGAAATCCAACTTTAGACATATGGTTGGATTCGTATCATCAAATTGGACTTATAGACAAATATTTTGATGATTTTAGAGACCATAGATACTGGCACACTTTTCGGTACAAAGCAGGTCCAACGGTAGACATAGTTTTGATCCGAAATTATTTTTTTGCTCCTGTGTCCAAAATTATACTTATGGGTAGGCTATCCTAAATAATTTGACTATTTTGAACACGTTAGTAATATCTGTTTTAGCCTCCGGAGACTGTTGTGAGAGTTTAACTTTTGTGGCTCGTCGATTGGCTGGATAGTGTTGGTTCTATGTGCGGCTAGGCAAGTATATCTTACCTTTTTTTACAGTTTATTTACATTCTTATATTCTTTCTCCATTTTATATGTCATCATTAGCTTCTCTGGTTGATTTGGTTTATATGCTTTTCTTCATACCATGTATATTAGTTTAGTTTATTTCGTTCATATATCATCATCGTTCATGACTTGATATTGTAGTCATACTAGATTTGTTCTCACCTGTACCTTGATTGAGTCGTATCTTATCGTAGGACGAGTGTGTCATAACTGAACTGTTATTTCCATTCTTTTTTATTCTCAATCTGCAAGTCCACACTAGGGGTGAGGGTTGATTTCTTGAAGCTAACCTGCAAGTCCACATTAGGGGCGAGGGTTAGTTATTTGTTCCAACCTGTGAGTCCATACTAGGGGCAAGGGTTGATTACTTGAAAGCTAACCTGTGAGTCTACACGAGGGGCAAGGGTTAGTTATTTGTTTAAACCTGCGAGTCCACACTAGGGGCGAGGGTTTGAGTATCTGTTTGATTTCTTGTCATGTGTTCATGTTTCCTTTCTAGCAGTTCATTTATGCGTAGTTGTTCTCAAATTCATGTTTCATAATTGCTTAGTCCTTTTCAGTTTATATCCTAATTTTTTTATGCATGATATACTGTTAGATAGGCATGTTTTATGTATGTTGCTAGTACCCTGAGGACCTGATGATCTCTTCAGGTAGTTGATTGCATGGAGTTAGTTAGCTGATCATGATGGTAGTTGATTACTTCAGATTCAGGTATCTTTCGTGATATATATTTACATCCGTTATTTGTACTCTGCTTGTTAGCCTAATTTTATAAGACTCATACTTTTTTTCGAGTCTATTCGGACATATATGCTAGTGGACTGCAGACTATGAACCATAATGGTCATTCTTGTTTTATATTATTCTTGTGGATTGAGATATAGTTTAACTTACCATATTAGACATGATACCCTATTCTGGATAGCGTATACATATTAGATTTGGGCTGGAGTCCGCTTGATACGTAGCTGGCTTGCGCTCACACTTGCATCCCGAAAAAACGGGTGCGGGTCGTGACACATCCTCCTCCTCCTCATCATCATTAGCACCTGCCACCCTGAAGGGACCGTTTTCAGCAGAATGGTTGGGATCATAATGAGCAGTAGCAGGATCAAAGTATCACTGAGCCTCTGGATCATCAATACGATATCCAAGTCTAGTGGGATCACGAACCAAAGGAATAGGACTACTAGGGTTGTGAGCAAGACTGTATGAAACATCCCACATAGAGTTGGATATCGCCTGAAGCTGAAGGGTGGTACGGAAGTCCATAGCTCGAGACTGATACAACATCAAGCCTGAAAGGACTTAAGAGTAACACCACCGGAATGATGAGAATGATGGGTGTCAGCAACTGATGGGTCAACTGGAGGTGGAGGAGGAGCCTAAACTGCAGGAGCAGGAGCAGTACGACGATGCTCATGAAGATAAGCATGAGCACCATCCTATGGACAATCCTCAAGCATAACCTCAAAGAACTGAAATATGTAAAGCAGATATATCGCATAGAGAAGTCATCACGGTTTCTTACGATACCTTTCCATAGCGACGATGATAGTCTTAGGTAGACTGAAGGAGACGTAGAAATGAAGATGATAGGCAGCAGAAAGCTCTAAATATGAAATCTCATCTGTGGCGATATTCTTTGGAATAATGGTAGAGAATACCATTCTATGAAGGTCATAGAAGTAGTTGTTCAAGTGTTTAGGACGAAGAGTGCCTTGAGGTCAAGAGTTTGGTGCACATAACGAGTCACGAAATGAATCAAAAGTTATCCTGTCGGGAAATTGCACCAAGGTGATATCAACTAATGCTTCCTCAATATTGGAAATGTTTAACATAATTGCCAAATCACTGAAATCAAACTCAATGTCAATTTTGCCAACTTTTGATTTCACTGTGCCATTAGTGACTGATAAATTATAATAGAACATGCAGATTGCATTTGAATATATTAGAAAACTAGATTGAACTAAATCTAGCAACCCAAAGTGTTCAAAAATATTTACATGATCAAAAAATAATATGAAGTTGATAGGAGAACCCGGACAAATCTTTCTTTGATGGAAGTCACTAAACCATTCGATAGATGCATCTTATGACACCAAAATGAAATCATCAAAGAAGTCACCATCCAGTTTGGAGGGACTGAATAGTGAGAAGGAGACCGCCTCGTGAGGAGTAGAGAACGAACCTTCATCAACTTTGCTCTTCCTTTTGGAAGAAGTAGGAATTTTATGAGCCATATAAAATTGAAAAGGATGGAAAGAGTGAAAATATACCGAAATTGATGGTAGACAATTGAAGTGAACTTCGAGAGAGCTCTGATTCAAGTTTTGAGAGCTTAAGAAGCTTGGAGGAATGAAAAATACGAAGTTAGGGTTAGGGTTTTCGGTGGAGTTTTTGGAAGTTTTGGTGAAGAAGAATATGATATGTGGGTTTAAATAAAGAGGAGACCCGACTGTCCAGCTTCTTTTTGGATTCACCCAGACCGAGTTCGGTCCGAGTTCGGCCAGAACTCTGACCGAGTTCGGTCCCTAGGTGATCAGGACAGACTTTGGAAAGTGTGTGATAAAGTTTTAACATAAATTCGAATTTAATTAGAAATATTTGTGTTGATGAAAAATTATCAATATTAATGAATTAAAATATATAAATTGAATAAAATATTTTTAGGTTAGCTATAGGGGCCGAATCCCAGCTACATCATATGCTTATCGGCGCTCACATGTGATTCTTTAGGACAAGCCTGATATCTAGCACATAAGCATACAAAAAACGTAATGTCAGGTCGACTAGCAGTTAAGTATAGTAAACTACCAATCATAACTCTATACTTATGTACATCAGTTGGTGTACTACTTTCATTTATATCAAGCTTTGTAAACGTTGTATAGGTATGCCGATAGATTTGACGTTATCCATGTCAATTTTTTTAGCAAGTCTTTTGTATATTTTGCTTGATTGATGAATATCCCTTGTGAACTTTGCTTGATTTGTAGCCCGAGAAAGAATGTTAGTTCTTCCATCAAGCTCATTTTGAATTCACTCTGCATACACTTAGCAAACTCGTTACATAGCATCTCATTAGTTGATAAGAAAATTATGTCATCTATATATATCTGCACTAATAAAATATTTTTATCTAAAGATTTTATAAAGAGAATAGAATTAACCTTCCCTTTTGAAAAGCCATGTTCAAGTAAGAAGGAACTAAGACGCTCATACCATGCATGATGTGCTTATTTGAAGATTGTAGAGAGCCTTACGAAGCTTGAATACGTGATTCAAGATTTTTGAAATCTTCGAAGACAGAAGGTTGTTTTACAAAAACTTTTTCTTTTATAAAATTATTTAGAAAAGAACTTTTGACATCCATTTGAAAGAGTTTGAAACCATGAAAACTTGCAAAAGCATAAAGCATATGAATGGACTCTAGTCTAGCAACTGGTGCATATGTCTCATCATAGTCAATGCCATATTCTTGATATTATAGCCTTGAGCTACTAGACGTGCTTTGTTGCGTGTGATTGAACCATTATCATCTAATTTATTTCGGAACACCCACTTGGTACTAATGATCGGATGATCAATAGGTCTTGAAACAAGTTTCCCAAACTTGATTCAGTTCAAATTGGTTTAGTTTCTCTTGTATTGCAGAAATCCAAAATTTCTCATTAAAAGCTTCTAAAACATTTCTAGGTTCTATTTTGGAAATAAATACAACATTAGCAACTCTCTCTCTTGTGCTTGAGCGAGTACTTACACCTCTTGATACATCACCTATTTCCAGTTCTTCCGGATGGTCTAGCGTAAACCGTAAATGTTTTGACAGACTTTTCAGGTAGGACGAAGATGGTGTATCTTCTGATATTCTGTTTGAGGGAGTTTTCTCTTCTTTATTGTCGCTATCGTCATTGTGTTGACTATTCAGCTCATCGAATGTGACATTTACTGACTCTTCAACAACAAGTGATCGCTTGTTGAATACCTTGTATCCTTTGCTTTTTGTCGCATACCCCAAGAATATGCCCTCATTAGCTTTTTTTTACCAAATTTCCCTAAGTTGTCTTTTGTATTTAAAATAAAATATCTGCAACCAAAGACCATGAAATAGCTGATGTTAGGAGTTCTATTAAACCATAATTCATATGGAGTGTTTTTAGAGATAGGTCTGATAAGAACTCTATTCAAAATATGGTATGCTGTATAGACAGCTTCTGTCCAAAAATATTTTAGAAGATTATGCTGGTTAAGCATAGCTCTGGCCATATCGTCAAGAGTTCTATTCTTTCTCTCCACAACGCCATTCTGTTAAGGAGTTTTGGGGCAAGAGAATTTATGTGATAGTCCATTTGAATCACAAAATGATTTAAACTCATGGTTATCGAATTCTCCTCCATGATCACTTCTTATCCGAGTAATCATGAATCCTTTCTCATTTTACAACTTTTTACAAAAAGATACAAATTTTGGAAAGGCCTAATTTTTATTTGCAAGAAAGTAAATCCAAGTATATCGTGAATAGTCATCAGCTATCACGTAAGCATATAGATTGCTGCCAAGACTGGCGACTCTACTTGGTCCAAACAAGTCCATATATAATAATTGCTGAGGTCTAGAGATACTTACAACGTTTATTGATTTGAAAGATGATCTAGATGTCTTATTCTTTTCACATTCGACACAGACTATATCTTTCTTGAAAGTAATATCAGGTAAGCCTCTTACCAGTTTCTTGGTGGACAATATTACAATAGGGTCAATGTTTGCATGTCTAAGACGCATATGCCATACCCAGCTTTCGTCTTGGATTGTGAACAGGCACTTCCCTGTTCTGTTAGTCTTCTCTGACAGATATAGTACATATATGTTGTCCTCTCTTATTCCCTCAAAGGAAGTTCTTCCAGAAGTTTTATCATAAACAAAATATTTATTTTTAACAAAATTAATTCCATAACCATGATCATTCAGTTGACTAATACTTAACAGGTTTTGTTTTAATTCTGTTACTAAGCATACATCTTTAATAATAGGTGAGGAAGAAGTACCTATGTCGTTAATTCTAATAATGTCCTGTTAGGTTGTTCCCAAAGGAGACATATAGAAGCATGGAATTTCAGGCACATCTACATGACAGAATTCCTATGCGCCTAACATTACATGCGCCAGAGAACATCAAACGAAGTACTTGGTACAGCAAGACAGCAAAAGTATAGACATCAAAAGGATTTTTTATTTCATATAAAAGTCTATTACATGTCTAAAAAAAGGCTTTACAAAGGAGAATTTCTAAAAAAAGAAAGAATTCTAAGACTACAGCCAGGCGCAGCAAACTGCCATGCGCCGTCTGTCTGGCACATCATCCGTCGGGCGCATCACTTCAGCATCTCAGTTGGGCGCGTGTCTTTAGCGTCTCAGTTAGGCTCATCTCTTCAGCGTCTCAGTTAGGCGCGTGTCCTCTTCAGCGTCTCAGTTATGTGCATCATGAAGTCTTAGCATATGCGTTCTACTTCGACCCGATCAAGTGCTTCGACTAATAAAGCATTTATTGAGCAGAACTAGGGTGGGCGATCAACCCCACTCTAGCGGGAGGAAGAGCTCTCCAAAGCCCAAGGAAGATGAGAGCACCGTAACTCCGATCTGCGACTAAAGGAGCAGCTTTCAACACAACTAGAATGGGCAACACCCCACTCTTGCAGGAGGAAGAGCTCTCCAAAGCCCAAGGAAGATGGGAGCACCACAATTCCGATCTGCGACTCTTCCGAAATAACGGAGACGAGGCTCGAGCATCCCGGTCTTTGGATGCAACAGGCACCTTCCGCCTGCCTCAGAAGCCCTCGATTTCGACTTTTGGATGTAACAGTCACCTTCAAGTGCATGAATGAAGACAATTCGTCGCATCTTCACCCTCGGGAGCATCTTGTCAACAGAATGTGCTCGAGCAAATAAGTTCATTCGGGAAGACGTGAGAGAACGAGAAGCAAACTCTCTCCTTGCTGCTATTTATAGGCCGGGCAAATCAAACCCATGCACCAAGTTGTGGGCTCTCCGAAACTCGTACAATAAATTTGCATTTATGATGATGAACCTGATGCTTCGAATTTGGCCAAGTCAAAACGGCTATTTAAAGCACTCGAGAAACGCAACAGTCGGACCAATAAAGACGCATCACGCAAATGGATGCGCCGGTCAAATACCGCGCCTCCTACAGACGCGCCAGTCGCTATCAAGCGCCCTGTATGCATGCGCCTAACAAAGCACAAATCCATGTGTCCTATCAACATGGACCATGCGCCCAGTGGAACGTAAGATCAATGCGCCCACTCAACAGCCCATCACCCGTCAAAGAACATTAAATGCTGATGTCCTGATACGACAGCAGCCATGTCTCGATGACAGAGCAGCAACAACTTTTTATCGAAAACGAAGCGCCGCTGACGTCACTGTCGTCATTCATCTCTTTCGGCGGTTACAACCCACGTGGCTACACAACCATTCGCATGCACCTCTGCAGCCATGCATCCAAACCTCTGCATGCGCTTCAAGAGCCATGCGCCTCTGACCTTCCTCTGATCCCTGAAGACAGAGGTCAAGTCACTACTGAAGCTTCGCATGCACCTCAAAAGCCGTACGTCCAGACCGGTTTGTAACTCCTGAAGGTTGCGAGCCGAAGTCTTCTCATGCGCCCAATCCCAGGCACATCCTATCAGATTACCCTCCACCAAATCCGAGATCTTTGAGCTACGAACACGCGCCACGTGTCCTTTGACTCAATTCAGCCTATGAAGGGGTGCTAATCACCCAAGATCTCAGCAACAGAAAGATCCTCTCCCCTGCTACGTGCCAGCCCATAAAAGTAGTATGAAGGATTCAACCCACAAATGATGGTGCATCATCCATACGCCTTCCGCAGCTTCAACCACTTGGCGTCCCCACGTACAGGCGTATCCTACATATGCGCGCATGAGCAGCCAGCCTGCAAGCTATAAATAGAGGAATCATTTCTTTCTTCCGGACGGACGAACACACACCTACGGACAAAGACCTTCATACACACAGTGAGAGAGGCAGATATAGACACTCAACGTCTTCTTCCTCTCCGCAAGCTCCAATACCCAGAGCAACTCAAACCTTCAGAGAACCGAGAACCGTCGTCAGATCGTCAATGGAGTCAACGCATTACCACTCGCTCCATCGACACAGGGACCCAGATAAACAAAAGTGTACTACTAGGACTACATCTAAGTCCTACATTGTAATACTGTTCTGTTTGAAGTTGAAATTGCAATCAAAAGATTTTAATGGCAAACAAACTGGCGACTCTGCTGGGGACCTCTTTCTCTTCGTCGAAAAAGCTGTGTCACAATCTGATGACGTGAAGGTCGGCTCCTTCCATAAGACGCTGCTCGTACACCTCAATCAACAGGCGTATAAGGAGTTCATCTCTAAAGGCAGTACAAGTCCTTCGAAGCGGCTGCCGAAGCCGAAGAAGACTCGCCAAGCCTGGGTGCGCAAGGTCGACGCTCCTGGCACCACCAGCGAAGGGGATGCGCCGATACAGCCTACCCTTCTCGCTGACGTCCTCAACAGCCAAGATGCGTCCACCGGTGCAGCGCATCTCTCGGGGAAATATGGGGCCGACCATATTCCCCAACCTTCTTCCTCTCAAACGAGGAAGATGCGTTGACGGAGCAGGGACGAAGCTAACGCCCTGCGTATTAACTCTGATGCGCCACAGAAGGCATCTGTCTTTGACAGACTCACTCGCTGTCGTGGTGAGAAGAATTTAGACTCTGAGTACTATGCGCCCCAGCGGGCTGGTACGAAGAATTCTAAGGCAGCACGGGCTATGCGCCTCGAACGTGCTATACCAGCAGTGAGTCAGAGGCATGCGCTCACAATCATACGCGCTGCCAATGGTAAACTGTACAAGGTTGACTCGGGTACTTCTGTGCCAGAAACGAGCCGACCTTCAAAGTCCTTGTCACACTTGGACGCATCTACTGCATTCGCAACCAAGTCGTACAAGGCAAACTCAGTGGTCTTGAACCCCCGCACCTACATTGGTTGTGCGTCTGAGGCTGGTTCTCGTTACTTTCAATGTTACTCTCCTACTATTGATCTGGGGCCATCTTTTGCGTCAGATCAGGGGGTACAGCATTCCCCTGACCACCCCGGTGCTTGGCCTTACCATGCGCCTGATGGGGGTGTGAAGGTGGCACTCTCCTGCAACGATCTGTGTAACGTGATCACTCACAAACGCCGATCAGGAGAGTCAACTGACAAGCACAATGTATCCCTCACAGAGCACACCTGTGCTGTAGTCACTATCAACTGTTGTTGCAAGACAGCAGTCCCATCAAGGCAGTCTGTGTTCCAGCGGCTGCAATCATCAACACCTCTCCAACATCACCTCGGAAAGAAGGTGTCAACTGAAGAGGAGATAGAACTACAGGTTGCTTCTTGCAAGATAGTCTTCAACTCTCCATCAATTCGAAAAGCGACTGGCAGCTCCTCAACCTTGTCCTCATCCAAGAGCCAGCCGAGGAAGACCAAGACGACTGTCCCATCCTCAGAAGTGTTTGAGGGCACCCGAGGAAGAAAGAAGATCTCAAAAGAATCTGGGGGTAGTCAAGCCCCTGTGGACCTTCATCCTGGAGACGAACTCAGCCTCCCGGACGTAGCTGGGGGTAGTCAAGCCCTTGTGGACCTTCATCCTGGAGACGAAGTCAGCCTTCCGGACATAGCTGGGGGCAGTTAGGCCCTTGCTGATGCTTCTCCCGAAGATGAAGGTGTCCTCCAGAACGTAGCTGGGGGTAGCCAAGAAGAAGCTCCGGGGGGAGTTCCTCTTCAAGAGAACGAGGCTGAAAACGAAGTCTCAACCAATCCATCCACTTCCAGTCACGTCATGACAGTGTACATGACGGGAGCTGGTGATACGGAGTCAGATGCGCCGCCAGCAGATCTCGTCCAGCGCATGGATACCTTGGAGGGAGGACTCAAAACCCTCTCTGCCTTCATGCAGACACTGACTCAAGCAGTATTCGAGATACGGTCAGCATTGGCCAGAGCACCTTCTACCGGTCCTGACCCAGGGGCCAATGGAGAATCAAGTGTACCCCTTCAACGGGCATCCTTGGATACAGAGCGCCGTGAAGCACCTCGGACGTCAGAACCGTCAAATGCACAACTCCAGGCTGTACCACCTTCTTCGACTCCCAGGTCCACAGAAGACGTGGTGGAGATGATCAGGGATTTGTGTGAGCGCTTCGAGTCGAAGAACAGACAGAAGGAGCGCTAGAAGATAGGGATCCCGCAACCATACCCCCTCGAATGGAATAAAGTGGTTTATCCTCCCAAGTATAAACCACAAACATTGACGCCATACGATGGGAAGGACTCTCCATGCCGTTATCTGACATACTTCCAGTCTCAAACGGGACATCTTCCGAAGGAAGACGTGCTACTCACCAGCCTGTTCGTCGGGGCACTGAAAGGAGTGGCTTACGACTGGTACTGCAGTCTTCCGGACAACTCTATATCCTCTTTCGATGACATGACACGTCTCTTCCTCGATTGTTTCTATGACGGAGGAAAAGACATGACAATGGCGTCCCTGATAGAGGTGCGTCAGAAGTAGAAAGAGACGGTTCGAGCAATCATCGAACATTTCCGACAAGCTTGCTTCAAACTGCCCCCGAGCATGCCAGAACATGCACTCCTCTCTTCCTGCAGCATGAACATGCTGCCTGCGATCAAGCTCCGGCTCAACTCTACTCCTCCTCCCGACTAGAGTTTATTGATTATCGAGGCTGAAGCAGCTGAAAAGAAGGCATCCAATGCTCGCCTTTTGGGAGTCAGTTTCCCTACTTTTGAAGACAAGGAAAAATAGCCTGCTGCTAACAACCCTGAACGTGAGACGAAAGGAAAGCAGACGTTGGCTGTCAATGCCTCCAAAGGTGCACAAGCACCTACTCAGAAGCCTCTACTTACGTCGAGGCCAAAGGAGGTCTATTCTTTCAACGACGAAGACACCTTGCAACTCTTTGAGATACTGAAGCAGGATGATAAGATCAAATTATCGGACCCGAAGCGTCCCGATGAGGTTGGAAGAGTGGACAATCCGAGGTACTGTCACTAACATCGATTTATCGGACATCCAACTCAGGACTGCTACGTCCTCAAGAACTACATCCAGCGCATGATCAATACAAACGTCATCTCCGTCGACTACGAGGAGAAGACAGTCTCGGCTAACCTGGTGTCGCTCCAATTCGGCACCTTGCCGCCAACCACAACACGAGATGGCGTCGTCCCCATCCTAAAGGCGACAATAGAGGTGGTCAACCTACCACCTACTAGTGACAACGTGAGTGGACTCATCCCACTTACCACATCTCGGGAAGAGATCTTATGGGTTTACCCCGATCTCGTCTCCGAGGTTACTCAACCGGGGGTACGCTCTACCTCCAAAGTTAAGGGCAAAAAGATCAAGTCTTGCCGCATGGTCTCTTCCTCCACAAAAGAGGCTCTTCATGTATAAATCCGTTCGCAGCTGAGCGTCCAACCAGACGAAGCTACCATTGAGGTGGTGCCTCCCTGTACTACCTCTGCTGCCGAAGAAGGAGGTCCATCCAAACCTGCAACAGCCAATAAATAGAAGCATGTAGAGGCCCGTTTCGACAAGACTTTGCGAAGGAAGAATGCTTCGGGGCTAGCCAAGCCCCACAACTTTGACATACTGGCACAACTTGCCGGTACTCCCGCCCGCCTATCTCTGTACGAACTGCTTCGCCTTTCCAAAGATACCCGCGAAGCTCTTTGTGAAGCCTTGAAGGATGCTGAGTCCTTCATTAGTCAGGTCAAGCAGCCTGAGGATCTTTCGACCATATGTGCGCACTGCCATTGTGCGAAAGAGGTCATCCCCAATATAACCTTCACCCAACAAGACATGCTACTCAAGCACAACCGACACAATAGGCCACTGTATTACACAGGGTATGTGGGTTCTGTCAAGGTAAAGCAAATTCAGATTGATCCAGGGTCTTCCCTCAGCATCATCCCTAGGAATCTGTTGTCAACACTGGGGATCCCGATGTACCGTCTGGCGCCTTCTAACACTACAATCAGCGGTTTCAATGCTAGCAAAAGTGAACCGCTGGGCAAAATACGGCTGAAGTGTCATATCAATAACATCCGAACCGAGGTGACTTGCTATGTCGTGGATGCCGACGTCAACTACAACCTCCTGCTGGGACGTCCGTGGCTGCATGAGTACATGGTGGTGCCATCTACACTCCACCAATGTATGAAGTACCTGTCCACCAATGACATCATCCGGACAGAGTTGGCGGACATTGACCCTTTCAAGGGGGTCGAAGCCTACTTCACCGATGCTATCCTATACAATTAGCTCAACGAAGGGGAAGCCAACGACGCTGATGATGAAGCAGAAACAGTGGCAGAGCCGGACATGGAGCCGGAGATGATTTTCGACGCTCCTTTGAAGATTCGACTCAAAGGGAAACCGCCTCAGATGCTGCCTCCCATGACTATCAAGCTACTTGGAAGAGCACCGGCTTCTCTGGGTAAAGCACCTATTGAAGCTCCCTTGAAGATCCGGCTCAAGGGAAGACCTCCTCAGACGTCGGCTTCCCTTGTGGCAAAACTACAGGGGAAGGCACCTGTCATCGAAGGCGCAGTCGAGGCACCCCTGAAGGTGCGTCTCAAAGGCAAGCCACCACAATCATCCAAGCTGCAAGAGATGGCCTACACAGCCCTCTCGGATCCCAAGGTCAAATCGACGATGGACTCTCCCGAACTGGCCCCGGTGCTCACAGATGAAGAGTTAGGAGAGTACATATCTGCTGATATTGATGCCCGTTCTCTTAATAATATAATCCTGCGAGACAAAATCTCGTATTTTATCAATAATAGAGTGTCTTTCAATTATTCTAGTCTTCTATATTGGAATGCCATGTATACACTAGATAATGCTCTACGGTCGTTACAAAGACAAATAACGACCGTCAGTCATATAAATCGAGTAGTCCCGTCCCAAGGAGTCTGCTTTATAGTCCTACCGCAGAATCGGGATGAAGAACCCATCATCTTCGGCAAAGTCGAACGTCATCAAGACCTTCCGCCACTCGAGCCAGAACCAAATACCGGCAGAATACAAGTCTATCGGTACACGGACAAGGCACAGTACCTCATTTAAAAGATGGGTTACAACCTGAAAAGCAACAAAGGTCTGAACTACGGTAAGGGTCGGCGTCTTCCCCTTCGGCTTCCAACACCTAAAGGCAAGCCGCAGGACTACTATCATCGTACTCAACGGGAGGTGGGCTATGTCACGCCGTCGGCAACTCTAGAGAGTTCAGAGGCAGAAGAAATGGAACACTCTCACTCATTCGAAGCATCAACTTCGGATTCCGATACCAGTATCGGCTCCATCCTCAGAAAGGTGCTATCAGTCAACATGCCGTCTGCATAATCTCAAGAGGATGAAGGCAATGACCAAATGCCAAAATTCTTTGAGGAAGAACCCTGGGCTCAATACCTAGGAGCACAGTGGGAGTCTCGTTTTGAATTACGCAAACCCCCTACCGAAGATGAGGTCGAACAAGTTGACCTTGGGGATGGATCTCCTTTCAAACCCATCTTCATCAGTAAGAGTCTGAAGGGAGAAGACCGGGAGTCTTTGGTCCAATTGGCCAAGGAATATATCGACGTCTTCGCCTGGAGCTATGAAATATGCTGGTACTTGATCCCCAGATTGCAATGCACAGACTTAACATCTTGCATGATGCTAAGCCGGTAAAGCAACAACAACGACGCTTTCGTCCGGACATCATGAACACTATCGACCAGGAGGTGGACAAACTCCTGAGCAGCGGGTTGATCTGTGAAGAGCAACATCCGAATTGGGTGGCCAATGTCGTCCCTGTCACTAAGAAAAATGGGATGATACGGGTCTGCATCGACTTCAGGGATCTCAATACTACTTGTCCGAAGGACGAATTCTGGCTTCTAATCACTGACGTGATGATCGACAATACATGTGGCTTCTAAAGCATATCTTTCATGGACAGGTACTCGGGCTACAAACAGATCATAATGTTCCCCGATGACGCAAAATACACATCATTCAGGACTCCGAAGGGGATTTTCTGCTACACAGTGATGCCCTTCGGCTTGAAGAACGCTGGTGCTACATACCAACGAGCTATGGGTACCATTTTTCGTCAACATCTTCGCAAGACAGTTGAATGCTATGTTGATGACATCGCAGTTAAGAGCCGTCTCAAAGGGGATAACCTACAAGACCTAAAGACAGTCTTTGATATCATGCGAGCGCATCAACTCAAGGTGAACCCCGCTAAATCCTTCCTTGGGGTTTTCAGCGAAAAGTTCTTGGACTTCATTATCACGGCAAAAGGCATTCATGTCGATACCGAGAAAACCAAAGCCATCCTTGACATGGACCCTCCGAAGAACCTCCGAGAACTTCGAGGCCTGCAGGGGCGTCTGGCATACATCCGAAGGTTTATAGCAAACCTTTCCGGAAAGTGTCAACGCCTCATCCAGCTCATGAAGAAGGGAGTCTCCTACGTCTGGACAGAAGAATGCCAGAAAGCTTTCGATGAGATCAAAGCTTACCTGACGAGCCCACCAGTCCTGGTGGCACTCGTCTCAGGTAAACCATTTCTCCTCTACGTCCGTGCCATGGATCATTCTTTCGACACTTTGTTGGCTCAGAACAACGATGCGGACTACGAACAAGCTATCTACTACCTTAGTAGGACACTGATCGGGGCCGAACATCGGTACAACCCTGTTTAAAAGGAGTGCTTGGCTCTGGTGTTCGCCATCCAGAAGACTCACCATTATGTTTCGGGCCAGACAATTCATGTCATCTCCCAAGTCAATCCACTCAGGATTCTCATGACGAAGCCGGGATCATTGAACTCCCGACTAGCTATATGGGCAATCCTGTTGACGCCGTACAACATGGTGCTCGTTCCACAAAAAGCCGTCAAGGGTCAAGCTCTAGCCGACTTTTTAGCCGCGCACCCCATCCCGGAGTCCTTCAGACTCTATGAAGACATCCCGGATGAGGTCCAAGAATCAAACATCACCGAAGAAAACTCTATTTGGCAGATGTTTTTCGATGGTGCTTCAAGAACAGGCCCCAAAGGCCAAATCATCGCAGGAGTGGGGGTAGTCTTAGTCTCCCCCGATCAGCTGGTCATCCAACGGGCTTACTCCCTTTCGAAGCCGTGCTCCAACAATGTTGCTGAGTACAACGCTCTCATCATGGGACTCCAGCTGGGACAACAGCTGGGGGTGGATCATTTGGAAGCTTACGACGACTCAAAACTCGTCGTTAATCAAATTCGAGGGCAGTATGAAGTTCGCCATGAAGATCTGGTTCCTTACCATGAAGCTGCATTGAATATTATTTCAACCTTCACTAAGTTCTTCATAGAACACGTACCTTGACTACAAAACCTGAAGGCTGATGCTCTGGCCGGCCTCGCAGCTTTGTTAGCAGCACCCCTCGGGACTCAACACTACGTCACGGTAGTCGGTTGAGACTTGGTCTGTCCCAAAAACAACCTATGCTCACAAACGGCCCATGCCATGACGATAAGAGCCGGTGTTAATGTCCGAGACTAGAGGTTCCCATTCATCGACTTTGTTGTCTATGGAATTCTCCCAGAAGACCCGAAGGAAGCCGTCTCAGTCAGAAGACGTTCCCTTCGGTTCTATTATGATATAGCTACTAAAACGCTGTACCAACGCTCCTTCGATGGACTTCTCCTTCGATGTCTATCCAACGAAGAAGCAGTCGAAGCCCTTCGGGAAGCTCATGACGGGACTTGTGGGGCTCATCAACCTGGCCCTAAGTTGCAGGATCGACTGCGACACATGGGTTACTACTGGCCAACCATGGCTGCCGACGCTATCGACCATGCTAAAAAGTGCCATGCTTGCCAGCTCCACGCCGACTTCATCCATACATCGTTGGAACCACTACATCCTACGGTCGCCTCCTGGTCCTTCGAAGCTTGGGGCATGGATATTGTAGGACCGATCACCCCTCCATCATTGAGGGGACACCGCTTCATCCTTGCCATCACCGACTAGTTCTCCAAATGGACAGAAGCAGTTCCACTGAAGGAAGTGAAGAGCTCTAAGGTGATCAGCTTCATCAAGCACCATGTCATCTACCATTTTGGGGTACCTCGAAGGATTATCCACAATAACGGTCCACAGTTCATCAGCCATGTTTTTAGCAGATTCTGTGATAAGAACCGCATTCAGAACGTGGCATTAACCGCCTACAATCCGACAGAAAACGGATTGGCTGAGACTTTTAACAAGACTATAGTCAAGCTACTCAAAAAGGTCGTGTCATCCAACAAACGCGACTGGGACGAAAAGCTCGACGAATGTCTTTGGGCCTACCGTACAACGGTACGGACCCCGACGGGCAACACCCCGTTCTCCTTAGTCTACGGGAGCGAAGCGGTACTACCTCTCGAGATTCAAATACCCTCATTCCGTGTGGCGCTCACAAACCAATTAATAAAAGAAGACAACCAGCGTCGTCGTCTGCGAGAATTGGAGGCACTTGACGAGAAACGTCTCCTAGCTCAGCAGCGTATTGAACTTTATCAAGCCCGTATATCACAGGCTTTCAACAAAAAGGTCAAGCAATAGATTTTCCAAGTTGGCGACCTGGTCCTGGCAGTCAGGAGGCCGATGGTGTTAACTCATAAAACACCAAGAAAGTTCGAGCCCAAGTGGGAGGGACCTTTCATCATAGAGACGGTATACTCAAACGGTGCTTACCGCCTCGCCCGACCAAACGAGAACTTATTCATGATGCCCATCAACGACAAGTTCCTAAAGAAGTACTACTCATGACATCTTTTCAGACATGTACTTCCATCTCTACCAAACAAGAGAGTCAGTGGACCTGATCATCAGAGCTCACATACATCTTCCCTTCATAAAAATCCTATGCTTTCGGAACCCAGTTGTTCCGCGGTATTCTATCCCCAGTAGAAGAACAACCACGTCCACCTTACCTCTGAGTTGCTCCTCTACGCCCTACAAAGCATAATCTTACACCATGTAGGATTGCAATGTTCATTATGTTTACCACGTCCACATTATCTCTGAGTAAACATCCCGTACGAACAACCCCTGCATTGTCGTACATCAATCGCAAAACTTCCATGTCCATATTACCTCTGAATAGTTCTGCGTATCCCTCCAGAGTCACTCCTACCACGTCCATAACACCTCTGAGTAGGAATACTTCATCATTCGAATCCCATATTTACCACGTCCACATTACCTCTGAGCAAACATGTCGGTTCTCTCAAACTTATTATCTGTACCTAAAAACCAAGGTGCGTAAAAGATAATAGGTCCACATAAATTATCAGTTCATGACAGCAAAAATGAACACCCCACAAAATTCTTTATCTTTTCTTTATTTAAAAGTAAAGGATTACATCCCCAGCAGAAGTTACAAACTATAAAAATAACAAAAAGAGAGAGACTATAATCCCTAAGCATCACTGGGATTGGTAGAAAGCTCTTCAATCCGATGCTTCAAGTCTTTCGCCCGAGTCTCTGCGGTCGCCAAGACCCGGCGTTCGGCTTCTTGACGCATCACCTCTACAGCTTCGGAGGCAGTATCAGTCTCATACTTCTTATCTAGTTGTTGTCGCTGGTGGGTCAGGGAAAGAACCTGGCGGGTAAAAGCTGTTTCCTCCTCCTTAGATACTACATGTTCAGCCTGGACTCACTCATCATCTAACAAGAGTTGGGCTCACTGGTCTTCAAGATGGCAGATCTTGGTAGTAACTTCCGCTATGCTAGGCTCCAACGAGGCCCACAACTCTACCTTCTCCTGCGTAGATTGAGATAGCCTCTCCACCGCAGCTTCAGCTTCAGCCACCTCACGGTCCGAGACAGCCACCGTGGCCTGATACGACGACTTGACTTCAGCTATCAATTTCTTTTTTTCTGCTTCTATCAGAGCGAAAAAGTTATTTCGTCGGATGCTCTGAAGTTCAGAAAGAAGCTGGTCGAGCTCGGCCAACGATGCCTCCAGAATCTTGGCCATATGATCGTAGCCCTGGTACGAACGTATCAAATCAATGGAGGGGAGTGCCATGGCTTTTGCCGTCACGAAACTCCCGTTCGCGTTCAGCACAGTTGATACGCCGTTCTACAACATCTTGTACACTGCTTCAACAATAAACTGTACATACTCGTCCGCGTCTGCCAACACCTGAGGCGTTATAGCAGGAGTTGGAGGAGCTACTCTGGACAGCGGACCTGCAGAAGACCCACCGACCTCAATCTGCGAGGCGACAACCTCAAACTCAGCGGACCCTCTCTCGTCAGGGACCTGTACTTCGTCACTAGCCCGAGGTGCCAAGTGGACGGAAGAAGCCGGATGGGGCGTCTATATCGTCCCCCAAGTGAAAGGGGCAACAGAGGGTTCAACCAGCAAACCCTTACCCTTATCGATTTCGGAGGGACCACCGACATCTAGGGCTGTCTCTAAAATACTATCAGCAGGCCGCGCAGGACCCTCCTTCTCTGGCGAAAGAGCAAGATCAGCACCTACTTCCTAACTTGGCTACCCTGGAGCCAGGCTTGGAAGACGAGTCTCGTCTTCCTCATCGAATCCCTCTACAGGAATATAATCTGTCGGTACCTCCCGATCGGCAGCCAGCTCGGCATCCGCTGTTGGGGCTGGGGTAGGGCTTGGCAATGGTGTAGCCGACCTCTCTTCGTCATAACAAGGAGGGGAATCAGCCCTCTCCTCTGTTACAACCATGTCTGTTGCTCCTACAGGCTCGGGGACCTCTGGAGGAACGTCATCCGAAGAAGACGAACTCCATTTCTCTTCCTTATCTGGAAGAACAACTTCTGCTGGGACCTCGATACCAGAAGTCCTCACGACAGCCGATATCTCCACAGAAGTCACATCATCTGGGTTCTCCTCCACGGAAGATAATACAATTGGCGGAATATGCTCATCAGATGGGCCCGCCACCCACTTTGGCTCGCTGGCACCCGATCTCGGAGTTCGGGGTTTCCTTTTCAGCAGCTCCTACAAAAAGAAAGCATATGTCATAAAAAATGACATAACTAACTAGACTATATGGGACGTCCTTACCTCCAAAGGAGCCGATTCTGTTGACACCTCCGGTGACATCACTTTCTTCTGCCTCTTCGGTACAGAAGAACCGGCCTCGATGCCGGCACATCTTTTCGGGCGATCAACCGAGGGTCCTGTCTGAGTACCTTTCGAGGATAAGGCAGGGGTGTCCCGATAACCAACCTCGGGCGGGCGGTACGATCGAGCCTTCGTCAACATATTCCCGGTTGCCTCCAACTGGGTGCCAACGATGAAACTGGTCTCCCTATCATACCCAGGGGATACAACATTCATCGCACAGTAAAATTTGGCAGCTGAAAAAAGAATCGGTGGCTGCGAATTTAGAACTGGCATGGTAAAGCGGGCTCCGGTACATCCGGTATTATAATAATGCCAAGCTCGCCCCCCGTCCAGTAGACTCCCGATATACCCCAGGCTGGTACTGGGGTTACCCAACATCAAGTGGGCATAACCGAATTGACGTGCGAAACGGCTCGGCAAGTACGGTTCCAGGTAACAATGGTTCTTACTCCTGTACACCAAATGGGATGGCCGGATGCTTTGCAACCAACGGAATCTCCACGGAGACAGAGTTGTTGCATCTGCACCCGAATTAGCTAAATCTTCATTTGCTTCAAAGCCGGTGAAAATGGGACCAACTTTCGTGATCTCCTATCCTTGAAGGTAGGACAAAACCTTTCTGCAAACATGAACGCCTGTATGCAGCTACTTCCTCTGGTAGAAGCGGCGAAGGAATACGTCTCCGGCTACATGGTCTTCTTTCTGGCCCAGACTCATCACATTGGGATGGTGCAAAATCAACCATCCCATCAAATAGTAAAACGACAGCTTGGCACGAGAAAATTTACTGTTCTTACCCCGTTCGTGAACAACATCACTTGCGAATTCTCGTAGACCTCGCAGCAGGTTGCATACCATCGCAGGGAGTAGAGCCAAGGGATGGCCAAAAACTAACTTCACAGCTGGCAGGATCAGGTTTCGGGTCACCCTCTCCATCGAGCCTGACCTGCCCGAAAAGACATAATCCTGGAGCCAGATCATCAGATAAGCAGCCAACACTGCTTTCGACGACGTCCGATGATTGAGGTGCCAGAAACAGCTATAGGAGCGTTCGTCCGATTCCCGATCTGCATTTTCCTGGGGACTCTTTTCATTCAATCTGCTTATTTCAGAGAGCACCTTGGTACTGAAAAGAGCTGGCAGAGTCGTGAACTGAGAGGGATCCTCCTTGTCTTGCTCAAAGACGTAATCCCTCTAAGCAGTCACGTGGGGCTGCGTCCCGTCCCTATCCTTCTTCTGCATATAATAATGGTGGCTTGCCACTTCTTTGAAGACAACCATCATCTCTTCTTCCTTGTCCCCCAGGACTTGGAACTCCTCGTTGGTCGAAAAGTACTCCTTATAGGGTTCGAATCCCCAAGGAAGCCTTGACACCTCATACATTTCATGAAGTGCAAGTCCTAGTTCCCCCATCGGGGTAAAGAAGGTCCCAGTTTGGGTGTTAAACATCTCCAAAAGTGCAAGGAATATGTGCCTATTGATGTCGACGCCCGCCTGGGTAGCACGAATAGCGGCAGTCAGCCCAATCTTTTGGAGTTCGGTTCTAAACTTCGTCAAAACCCAGAGTGTCAGCTTGTCCCATTTGGATACATAATGACACCAACCCTCTATCCAAAAATCATCCTTCGGGTATGACCGCTTCGATGACAGCATGCGATTTACGAAAGTCGAAGTACCAAAGGCAAAAGTGTCGGCAGGGACGTCACTGTAAATACTTTTGGGACGTAGAGTTCGCCAGGTGAAAGAAGACCCAGCCCGCGTGGTGGCCAAAGTATCCCTTTGGTTTGAGGTAGCATCGATTCTGATGGTGCCCGCCACCGCTCCCCCCTGAGACGGGGTTAGCTCCCATGACATCCTTCTCTTGGAAGCAAGACGGCAGAAAGCCGTCAAAGGCCAGTGACGCTCGAGCTGCTTCATGAACATGTGTACCCCTTTGGCTGAGAATAACCAATCTTCTTTGATCCTCAGTACCTTCGCTTCAGTAGAAGTGAGGTGATCTCCGAACAGGAACTCAGGCTTCAGAAAAGTCTCATTGCCAGGAACGGCAGATTGTAAGCTGCCACGCTCCATCTTCCGCTGGAGAAACGCATACTGTTGCTCCTTGATCTGGATCATTCTCTCGGAAGATTGATCCAACATAATGACAGTTTAGGCAGGATTTATTACCTCTTCGTTATAATTAACTCCCATCTGACAGAGAGCAGCGTCTAGCAGTACCTCGTTCAAAAGTGGAACGGTTATCAAAACTGGCGGTCAGGGAAAGATGATCAAAACTTAGATATGTTAAAACAATAAAAAAATATTTATCTGAGCCGAGTTCTCATCAGAAGTGCACACACTGAACCCAAGCTCAGGCGTATCTGAAGAAAGGCTTCGGTGCATCATCCGGACTCGAGGTCCATGTGCGTCAATAGAAAGGCTTCGGTGCATCATCAGGACTCGAGGTCCATACGCGTCAGCAGAGAGGCTTCAGCGCATCATCAGGACTCGAGGTCCATGCGCGTCAGCAGAGAAGCTTCGGCGCATCATCAGGACTCGAGGTCCATGCGCGTCAGCAGAGAGGCTTCAGCGCATCATCAGGACTCGAGGTCCCTGCGCGTCAGTAGAGAGGCTTCAACGCATCATCAGGACTCGAGATCCATGCGCTTCAGCAGAGAGGCTTTAGCGCATCATCAGGACTCGAGGTCCATACGCGTCAGCAAGAAGCTTCGGCACATCATCAGGACTTGAGGTCCATGCGCGTCAGCGTATGTGAGTTCTAAAAAGACTTCCTCAAAATACTAAGGGTACGACAAGGATGACAAACCCACCAATCACCGTCGGTCGAACGTCGACGGGCGTCCTGGGGACATCATCATCATCGGCCTCTGCAGGCTCCTTTCTTTTGCCTCGTCTTCGGCCAACACCACCGCGAGGAGTCTTGGGAGCCATTTCGTAAAAAGAAGTTAGGATTTTGGAAGAAAAACTCTAAAAAAGAAGAAAGCTTCTTGGCAGAAAGTAAAGAACTCTCTCTCTACCAGACGCCTATTTATAGGCTTGGTCGCACATGTGAACCGATGAAGGGTGACGTCAGCCGCCGCCTGGGGTTCTACAAAGTGATAACTGCAAATAATCCAAAAGATCATCATCTTTTTGTTTATTTCGAAGCGTTATCATTTGCATTTAAAACTTAGAGGAGCATGCGCCTCATCACAGATGCGCGGAGCAATCATGCGCCCCGAACAGTTGTGCGCCCCCATTGAAGACCATACCATGCTTCTTATTCAAAGTATTCCAAAACTTGACAGAAAGTTTTGAAAACTTTGAAAGGGGTATTGTAGAAGCATGAAATTTCAGGCGCATCTACAGGACAGAATTTCTATGCGCCTAACAGTATATGCGCCAGGAAATATCAAACGAAGTACTTGGCACGGCAAGATAGCAAAAGTATAGACATCAAAAGGATTTTTATTTCATATAAAAGTCTATTACATGTCTAAAAAAAGGTTTTACAAAGGAGAATTTCTACAAAAAAAAGAATCCTAAGACTACAGCTAGGCACAGCAAACTGCCATGCGCCTTCTGCCTGGTGCATCATTCGTCGTGCGCATCACTTCAGCATCTCAGTTGGGTGCATGTCTTCAGCATCTCAGTTAGGCGCATCTTTTCAGCGTCTCAGTTAGGCACGTGTCCGCTTCAGCGCCTCAGTTATACGCATCATGAAGTCTCAGCATATGCGCTCTACTTTGACCCGATCAAGTGCTTCGACTAATGAAGCATTTATTGAGCAGAACTAGGGTGGGAGATCAACCCCACTCTAGCGGGAGGAAGAGCTCTCCAGAGCCCAAGGAAGAGGAAAGCACCGCAACTCCGATCCGCGGCTAAAGGAGCAGCTTTCAACACAACCAGAATGGGCAACACCCCACTCTTGCAGGAGGAAGAGCTCTCCAAAGCCCAAGGAAGATGGGAGCACCACAATTCTGATCTGCGGCTCTTCCTGAATAACGGAGACGAGGCTCGAGCATCCCAATCTTTGGATGCAACAGGCACCTTCCGCCTGCCTCAGAAGCCCTCGATTCTGACTTTTGGATGTAACAGTCACCTTCAAGTGCATGAATGAAGACAATTCGTCGCATCTTCACCCTCGGGAGGATCTTGTCAATAGAATGTGCTCGAACAAATAAGTTCATTCGGGAAGACGTGAGAGAACGAGAAGCAAACTCTCTCCTTGCTGCTATTTATAGGCCGGGCAAATCAAACCCATGCGCCAAGTGGCGGGCTCTCTGAAACTCGTACAATAAATTTGCATTTATGGTGATGAACCTGACGCTTCGAATTCAGCTAAGTCAAAACGGCTATTTAAAGCACTTGAGGAATGCAACAGTCGGACCAATAAAGACGCATCACGCAAATGGATGCGCCGGTCAAATATCGCGCCTCCTACAGACGCGCCAGTCGCTACCAAGCGCCCTGTATGCATGCGCCCAACAAAGCATAGATCCATGCATCCTATCAATATAGACCCATGCGCCCAGTGGAACGTAAATCAATGTGCCCACTCAACAGCCCATCACCCGTCAAAGAACATTAAATATTGAAGTCCTAACACGATAGCAGCCATGCTTCGATGACAGAGCAGTAACAGTTTTTTACAGAAAACGAAGCGCCGCTGATGTCACTGTCATCATTCATCTCTTCCGACGGTTACAACCCATGTAGCTGCCCTATCATTCGCATGCACCTCTGCAGCCATGTATCCAAACCTTTGTATGCGCTTCAAGAGACATACGCCTCTGACCTTCCTCTGATCCCTGAAGACAGAGGTCAAGTCACTACTAAAGCTTCGTATGCACCTCAAAAGCCGTACGCCCAGACCGGTTCGTAACTCCTGAACGTTGCGAGCCAAAGTCTTCTCATGCGCCCAATCCCAGGCACATCCTATCAGATTACCCTCCACCAAATCCGAGATCTTTGAGCTACAGACACGCGCCACGTGTCCTTTGACTCAATTCAGCCTATAAAGGGGTGCTAATCACCCAAGATCTCAGCAACAAAAAGATCCTCTCCCCTGCTACGTGCCAGCCCACAAAAGCAGCATGAAGGATTTAACCCACAAATGATGGTGCATCATCCATGCGCCTCCCGCAGCTTCAATCCCGTGGCGTTCCCACGTACAGGCGCATGCTACATATGCGCGCATGAGTAGCCAGC
>JANAVB010009400.1:11410074-11557574 GCA_029216955.1 Iris pallida | reverse complement strand
CTGAGTACTTCAGCTGCCAATACAAATAGGGATGGCGAGATTGGGTCCCCTTGGCGTAATCCACAGAATGCTTGGAAGAATCCCGATAAGCAGCTATTGATAAGGGTAGAGAACCAGATGTTATCAACCAGATGGAGAATCATGTTAATCCATGCTTCGTAAAATTCGAATCTTCTCAGGTTCTACATGAGGCATCTCCAATTAACATGGTCATAAGACTTACTCATGTCGAGCTTCAGAGCTACATTTCCTCCCCAATGATCATGCCTAATCATGCTAATCATCTCTTGTGCTAGCATGATGTTATCAACTATCTCCCGCCCTTTGACGAAGCCACTTTGTTCTTGTGATATAAGTCGAGGCAGAAGCGATGATAATCTGTTAGACAATAGTTTAGAGAAGATCTTGTTCACGTAGTTGCATAGGCTAATAGGTTGATATTCTACTATAGAGGAGGGATTCTTCGCTTTAGGAATAAGGATCATATGAGTGCTCGTGATCGATTTAGGCAGCACAAACCCATCAAAGAACAAATGGACTGCCTCCAAAATGTTGTTAGAGATAATGTCCCAACATTTTATGAATCAGAGACCTGTGAACCCGTCAGGTCCTGGAGCACTATTGCGATCGAAACTCTTGACAGTTGCCTACAGTTCTTCCATTGATGGTTTGGTCATCATTGTCATGTTCTCGTCATCCGATATCAAGTGGGGAATCACTGACATAAATTCTTCTTCTTCAGTTGTTACTTCGGAGAGGAAGAGCTAAGCATAGTGGTCGTTTGCAATCTGCTAGATGTCTACTAGTGTTGATGCAGCGTTGCCTGTCTTGTTTGTCAAGTGATGAATGTGGTGTCTTTTCCTCTTGTAGCTGACATAGTCATGAAAGTATCCAGTATTTCGATCACCAGAAAGACCCCACTTGAGACGAGCCTTCTGTTTCCAGAAGGCTTCCTCAATCAAAATACATTGCTTGAGGTGAGCCTGGGCTTCCATCAGTTGTGGTCTCTTCACTGGGTCTGCTTCGAACTCAGCCTCCAGAGCCGCGATTCTATCTTCAGCTTGCTTTACAGCTTGAAAAATATCTTCGAATGTTGCAGGACTCCATTTGGACAATGCCTTCCTTGTTGCAGATAGTCGGAGTCCAAGTTGTGTAATATGGTTGGAATGAGAGATAGAGCCCCATGCCTCGTCAACGATATACAGAAAAGTTGGATGAGATGCCCAGAAGGATAAGAATCGAAATTGCTTTCTTTTAGTTGAGGCCTGGGTTCGAAAACTTACCAACAAAGGGCAATGATCCGACTCAGTGTGACTCAGATGTTCGCAGGTTGTCTGAGGAGCCCAAGCCAACCAGTTGTTGTCGAGAAGCACTCGATCAAGTCTTGATCCTTGTTTGTCTGGACTAGAAGCATATTTCACCTAGGTAAAATAGCTCCTAATGAAATCAACCTCCGAGAGGCCAGATGCCATTTGAAAATTAAGAAAATCCCTCATTGATGCTTCATTAGGGGGAATACTTCCAAACTTCTCATCAGAACGTGCTACAATATTGAAATCTCCTTCCACTAACCAGGGTTTTGGGAAACATGCTTGCAGATATAAGAGACGATCCCAATGCTCGCGACGGCCTTCTTTTGTGTTACTGCCGTGGACTATAGAGACCATTGATGTGGCAGGTATAAAAGGATGAGAGAGATTTGACTGAGAGAGGCTGGTCACAGGAGTCTACCGCCGAGATATCACAATCTCTTGCCGAAGACCCATATGTTCCCCTTAGGGTTAGCAAAAGCCGAGTGGAACCCTAGTTTTAATTGGTAGGAAAGCAGTTGGTCGATTGACACTTTAGGTTCAATAATGGCAAGCAGTTGTATCTTATGAGTGCGACAAAGGGACTAGATTATTTTAAGAGTCATCTGATTCGCTACCCCTCGCACATTCCATATAAGTACGTTAAGCATTGGGATGATGAGAGGATAGAGCTGGGGTAACCTTTGCCAAGCTTCGGAGTAGTCTATCTGTTGGTGCCGCCGGCAGCTTTTTCTTCTTGGCGACGCATGTCTACTTCTGCTCTTGTGTTGAGGGCTCCGACGGAGGGTCGGAGGCGTCCACCTGATGGGCCCAAGACAAATCATCGCCACTTGCATGCGTCGGGAGTTCTCCTTTTCTGAGGGTAACATGCTGCTCATTGTGGGCGGCCATGTCAGGATGTGCTGCTCCTTCTAGTTCTTCTATTTCCTCATGACTCGAGTGATCTGGGTTTGAGTCATAATTATCTCCAGAGGGAATGTATCAGAGCTAGTGGAGGGTTTTGATGTTCGTCAGTGGAGCTTGGATGGGGGTCATCTTCATTTATTGGGGCTGGAGATTCCTTGGTAAGAGTGTTAGGGGATTATTCTTAGGAGGCGGAGGAAGACTTAAATGTTCATTGGGCTCCGTCGTTGAAGGGTTTAGTGCTAACTCTTTATTAGCATTGATAGCTTTCGGGTTGGGGATAGCTGATTTATTATGGTGTTTGGGGTCATTGGGTACTACACTATGCAGTGAGCTCTTTTCTAATACGTCCCCTTACCTGAGAACAGTCACTTCCGTCCTCCTGCGATTAGTATCTTGCTCCTTTGTAGACCATCGCTGTGGTGGTAGTATTCTTTTCTTCGACAATGGAAGATTTATCTTTTTGAAGGACTTTGCACGAGGCCCTTACATGCCCCTGATGCTTGCAATAAGAGTAGTAATGGGGGGATGATTCATACTCTACTTTTTGAGAAATGATTTTTCCACCAGGTAGATTGATACGGATAATTGACGGCAGAGGCTTTCTGGCATCTACCTCGAGGAGGACACGGGCCACACTAGGCCTAGATAGCTCCTCCGTAGCCCTGTCAGTACGGAGAGGGCTTTCAATACCCAGCGCAAGGGAGAATAGGGCATTCTTGTTGAAAAACTGAATTGGTAGACCATAAAGAGATACCCAAACAGGGATCATAGGAGATTCTTCTGACGGGGTGATGCTTTGTGCCATCTAAATAGCTACATAGGAGCTTGCACAATATACCAAAGATCCTTGGATCGGAGGCGAAGGAAATCGACCTCGAGATGAGGTCTGATAAGGAGGTGGTTTTGATCAATAACACCGACTTGGACATTGCCTGCAAACTTGAACGTAAGGAAGGCCTTTCGGATCATGTCGATTAGAGGCCTTGAATGTGAAATTTTTTCGATAAGTGCAAACTGGAAGGGATCAATAAGGATTTTTTTCATCCTCCTCAGAGAAGGAGACCGTAGAAATTCCTCGAGAGATGGTGGGAGGGCGGATCACGATGGCCGGTGAGGGGTTAGCAGAACCGGTTACCACTTTCGCAAAGGATTTGGCCATGGTGTGACTGGGGAAGCCAATGGAGCGAGTGTCTCCAATGACCAGGATGTCGTCCCGGCCAGGGGCCAAGCTGGAGTTGGGGGAGGTGGAAGAAGCGGCTAGGGTTTGAGGATCGCCCAAGGAGAGCAAAGATATATATTCTAGCTATCCTAGTGAATTTTATGCAAGCATTTGATAGGTAATACCATAAACTACGTCAGAACTTACCTACGATAAAGTGTGTCATTGCAATGTGAAGCTTACCATGTTCTTTCCTGTTAATTGATATCATTTACTAGCATAGTTTGTGCGGTTTGTATACGTGACGGTCGCTGGCATCACAAGCTATCCTAGACTATAGCTGGGTTTAGACGGTGCCCCGAAGGTTATATATATATATATACATATATATATACATATATATATATATATATATATATATATATATATATATATATATATATATATATATACCGATCTAGCTATCCTAGTTAATTTATGCAAGCATTTGATAGGCTAATAACGTAAACTACGCGAGAACTTACCTGCGACAGAGTGTGTCATTGCAATGTGAAGCTTACCATGTTCTTTCCGATCAATTGATATCATTTACTAGCATAGTGTGTGCAGTTTGTATATGTGAAGGCCACTAGCATCACAAGCCATCCTCGATTATAGCTAGGTTTAAACGGTGCCCCTTCAGCGCGACTAGCAAGCTCCGCTGAAAGTTCTTTGAATACCAGTTTTGCTAATATCTAACAGAGATACTCCTAAGCCGAATCGATCCTGTGTCCAGGTTATCGTTTGAGAAAATCGTTTCTTATGCACAACATGTCCTTAACCGTGCAAGGCTAGACCTGTTAGTCAAGCATGATCTTTAATTCGTGGGCACTTAACTATTTTTATCATTGTTTTGCCTTACTTTGGTGACAGTTATTCAATGACTCAAACTTTGCTTATCACAATTCAGTAACATGCTTAACATATTAAGCATGAAACAGTTTATGATATGACAGTTCTATAGCAGATGTACATAAGAAAGCATGTAGTATTTTCATGGCGCAACAGTTCTATGGCGAGTGTGTGTGAGAAATCGTGCAATAGTTCATTAAAATTAAGTATTCCTGTCATTGCATCATTAACTAACATTCTACCGATTGATCGGGGAACATGAGAGCCAAAAGGGGGAAGGGTCCAGCCACTTACCTTAATTGTTTGAGACGAAAGGGAAGAAGGTCTTGTTGTGCTAGACGGCGCCTATGCGATCACCTAAAATCGCACAAGTAATGCATCAGCACTCTACCCTTCTCTTTCTTGTTCGATATGAAATGCAAAGTTCGAAGAATGCAAGCAATAAAATCCATAGAAAATATTCACAAAAACGTAATCGTAAAACCAAAGCCAAAGAAGCAAGTACGACATAAGAAATAGAGCAACATGAGGTCTCTCTCGACTTAGCCGTAGAGTCCATCCTTGAGGCACACCCATTGAACATGGGAGTTAATTCCAAAAAAGTCATTCCATAACGAGAAAAGGATCTTGATTCAACCGGTCTCGACCAATCGATAATGACAGCAATTGTCAACAGCACCCTCTGTGTCGTGACGAGGAACAGGGCTGTAGGAGCCTAAAAATCAATGGGTGCCCCTCTCAACAAAGCTCCAGCATCAAGTGGTGCAAAATCATTAAGTTGCGCCAGTCTCAGGTTGTGCCTAAGCCAGGGTATGCGAGCTCCACGAGGCAAATATTCTCGAGAAGCTGTAACGGCTGGCATCATTACTGACAACTCTTACAGCTCGTCAGTCAAAGAAAATCCATTCGAATCCCATGCAACGCGGCACTCGAGGAGATTTTGTCAGCATACAATTAATGCGGACAGCTAGCTTGCGCAAGTTATCAAGAAGCGTGAGAATCAATTGTCATAACATAAAAGACCCAGTCAAAGGTGCCAAACGTCAAGTTTTGCGCTCGCGCCATCTAGAGTGTTGGCGCCACCAGATCAACTTTTATTCAGAAGCATGATCATGTGGCGCACATGCTACTAATATCGAAGAATGTGTCCACTATACTGCCCACGACCACGCGCATCTCACTCAAACGATGCCATGCGTCCCCAGCAGTTCAAGTAACCGTTTACGCAACTAGATAGAAGGCGTGCAACCTGAAGTGCACGCAACTCAGAAAATAGTTATTTCAGAACTCTATAAATAGAGTTTCAAATTAGTTCTAAAGGAGGACGAATGATCATAATCTATTGACAAAGTGCTGTTACATCTTCCAGAGGCTCGTGTCTTTGATATCATATCATCCAAGGGATAAAGTGATCATCTTCTGATCAGATTCCTATAGTTGTACTTCCCCAGAAATCAATTGTAATCGTTGTACTTTCTTTCTTTCTCTCTTAGTTTATAGAAATTAAACTTTTATTTTTTGCAAACAAAATGGCGACTCTACTGGGGATGACTTTCTTATCAGACGAGAAAGTGACAACTCAATGTGATACCGCGTCGATCGACAAGATGCATAAGACTTTGGTCGTTCAAGTCGACCAAACCGCTTACGAAGCGATGATCAGTACTGGGGGTACTAGGCGCACCGCAGTTACTGCTAAGAGTAAGGCGTGCACTGTATGGACTCCCAAGTCTTCTCTGCCAACCATTGCTCTTGCACAACTTGTGCAGACTGCTTCTCTGCCAACCATAGCTCCTACGCAACTTGTGTAGACTGTTTCTCTGCCAACCATAGCTCTTGTGCCACCTGCGCAGACTGCTTCTCTGCCAACCAGAACCCCTGCACAACCTGCGTCTACTACCTCTTCAGCTCTGAACAAAGGGAAACGTCTTCTGGCTACTCCTTTATTTTCTCCAGTTCTAAATTTGGGGAAGAACCTATCTAGCGAGAGTGCTAGATAGAACAAAGGGAAGCGTCCTTTGGCCTTTCTTCAACTTGTGCAACATATGCCTGTGGTCTCTCAGCCACAAAACAAAAGGAAACGCTCTTTAGCTACTCCTTCTCCGAATTTGAACTTGGCAATGAATACACCTATTCAGGCCTCGTCACAGAATAAAGAAAAGCGTTATTTGACCGTTTCTAATTCTTCTCCAGTCCTTGACACGATAGAAAATATCTCTGGTGTCGCCTATGTGCCAGTCAGTGTAAAATCTCTTTTGATGGAGATAAACTTCTTCAGGAGATGAGAAAGCACAAGAGGGATGTGTTCTCTTGTTTCTAAAACACTAGAAGAGGATACTCAAAATATGGAAGTGGAATAATGTTTATTGATTTTGCTTTTTGAAAATGGATACAACATGATGCTCTTATATAGCATATGTATTTGCATAAGTTACATGTTTATTAAAGGTGTAAGTTAAATAGAAAATGAGGAAACCGAAATGAAACTTGTCATGTATATGAACATAACATATAACATAGGATGTTTCTTTATTTAAAACTTGTAACTCTCTAGCTTATATTTCCAACAGCCTCCCTTAAGCTAGATCTTCACCATGCCTAGTTCTTCTTTCATCTTCTGGAAAATATCATACTTCAAGGCTTTTGTAAATATATCAGCAACTTGATCTTTTGTTCTGCAATGTCTGACATGAATCTCACCATCTTTAACCAAATCACGAATGAAATGGTACTTGATCCTGATGTGCTTACTTTTTCCATGGAAAACAGGATTCTTGGTAAGAGAAATGGCTGAAGAATTATCATAAAACAGTGTTGTACCTTCAATTTGTTCATGTTTGAGCTCACCCAAGATCCATCTAATCCATAATGATTGACAAGATGCTAATGCCAAAGCAATATATTCTGCTTTAGCTGTTGAAAGAGCAACAACCTTTTGTTTCTTGGATGCCCATAAGACTGCACCAGAACCAAGATGAAAAACATAGCCAGAAGTACTTCTAGAATCATCAATACTTCCTGCCCAGTCACTATCACAATAGCCAATCAACCTTGAATCTTCAACACTTTTGTAATGTATGCCTTCATTGATGGTTCCACACAGATACCTTAGTACCCTTTTTCCTGCATCGTAATGGCTCCTTTTTGGTGATTCCATGAATCGACTAAGCATGCTCACAATGAACATAATATCCGGTCTTGTTGCAGTCAAGTACATAAGACTACCAACAAGACTACGATAGAGAATTGCATCAGCATCTTCTTCATTTTCAGATTTGTATAACTTCAAACCAACTTCCATTGGAGTGCTAAGTGGGATGGCGTCCTTCATTTGGAATTTCTTTAAAATATCATTGGCATACTTCTTTTGTGAAATAAAAATTCCATCTTCTTCTTGCTTGACTTCAATTCCAAGAAAGAAATGAAGCAAACCCATGTCAGTCATCTCGAATTCATGCATCAATGCCTTCTTAAATTCTTCACATATGCTTGTAGTATTGCTAGTGAAAATTAGATCATCCACATACAAGCAAACTATCAAGAATTCACCTTGATCGCCTTCTTTGATATAAAGTGTATGCTCAAAGGGACATCTTCTGAAACCAGTCTTCAAAAAATGGCTGTCGATGCGACTATACCACGCTTTTGGAGCCTGCTTGAGCCCATATAGTGCCTTCTTCAAATGACATACCTTCTCTTCTTCACCCTCTACTACATAACCAGGTGGCTGGTGCACATAGACTTCTTCTTCAAGAAAACCATTCAAGAATGCCGACTTGACATCCATTTGATGAACCTTCCATCCTCTTTGAGCCGATAAAGCTAAAACAATTCGTATGGTTTCAAGACGAGCAACAGGGGCAAACACATCTTGGTAATCAATACCAAATTTTTGTTTGTAACCTTTCACAACTAGACGAGCCTTGTGTTTTTCAGCTTCACCTTTAGAATTCAGCTTGGTCTTGTACATCCACTTCACATCAATAGCTTCTTTCCCACTTGGAAGGCTCACAAGCTCCCAAGTTTTATTTCTTTGAATATAATCAATTTCTTGATCCATAGCATACTTCCACTTCTCTTCTTTTGAAGCATCGTCAAAAGTAATTGGATCAGCATCGGCAAATAAGGCAAAATTAGCCAAATCTTCTTCCAAATTTTTTGTTGCTTCATATAGCTCTTGTATGCTCCTTGTCTTCTTTGGAGGAGGATGCGAACTCGAAGACGGAGAAGATAAAGATGGAGAGGAATGAGGAGAAAGAGGTGGAGTGTTTACCTCATCATCATGCTGAATTTGTTCTCCTTTTTCTTCTTCCACATGGACTACTTTGCCTTTTGTGTCATTTTCAGCCCAATTCCAGGTTGCCGCTTCATCAAATTTCACATCCCTACTTATGACAAGCTTCTTGGTAATTGGATTAAATAGCTTGTACGCCTTTGAGTGCTCGCTATATCCCAAGAAGATACATTTTTCAGATTTGTCATCCAACTTCTTCCTTCTCTCGTCTGGAATATGAGAATAAGCAATGCTACCAAAAACTCTTAAATGAGCCACATTTGGCTTATGACCACTCTAAGCTTCTTGAGGAGTCTTGTCTTGCAAACTTTTAGATGATGCACGGTTCAAAAGATAGATAGCATATACAACAGATTCAGCCCAGAAGTCATTAGGAATACCTTTTGCCTTTAACATGCTTCGAGCTAAGTCCACAATTGTTCTGTTCTTCCTCTCTGCGATCCCATTCTGCTGAGGAGTATATCGAGCAGTAAGCTGATGGCGAATTCCATTTTTCTTCAAATAATTTTGAAAATCATGCCCAACATATTCACCTCCGCGATCGGTACGCAAAGTCTTCAATGGGAAGCCACTTTCCTTTTCCACCAACGCCTTAAAGTTTTTGAAATATCCATATACTTCTGATTTTTCTTTAAGGAAGAAAACCCATATCTTTCTACTATAGTCATCAATAAAGGTAAGAAAATAACGATTACCTCCAATTGAAGTAGTTTGCATTGGACCACAAAGATCTGAATGTATAAGCTCAAGTGGTTGTGATGCTCTCCAAGATTTTCCAATTGGAAAAGAATTTCTGTGATGCTTGCCAAGTGCACATCCGTCACATACTTTCTCTTGAATATCAACCTTCGGCATGCCTTCAACAATATTCTTGCTAGCCATGAGTGAAAGAGTTTTAAAACTCAGATGTCCAAATCTAAAATGCCATAGCCACGAGTTGTCTTGGATAGTATGCATGCATGAGTCAATTTGAGAATGAAGCTTCAAAGGAAACATCTTGCTTAGTGTCATCTTTACCTTCATGATAAGAGCACCATTCTTATCTTTTATCTCACACAGATCTTCTTTAAAATAAAGTTGGAATCCCTTCAATAGAAGCTGGCCAACACTCAGAAGATTGTGCTTGAGTCCGGGAACATAGAAAATGCTAGAGATGCGCTTTACTCCTTTCTTTGATTGAACAAGAATATCATCTTTGCCTTTCACTGAGAGTCTCTTGTCATCCCCAGTTCGAACTTCACTTGTAATTGATTCATCAAGCTCCATGAACACCTTTTTGTTTCCAGTCATATGGTTGCTACAGCCGCTGTCGATGTACCATACTTCGTCATGTGTAACTTCTTCAACATTGCAAGCGAGAAAGAGAGTATCGTTCTCACTTTTCTTTTCTTCTTCATGCATGAAAGTTGAGCTTCCTTCTTTATTATTGGTCTTCTTGGACCAACAATCTGTTTGATAATGGCCATATTTTCCACAATTGTAACATTGAACTTGATAAAAATCTTCATGACTTCTACCTTGGCCTCTACTTGCAGCTCTTTCTCTTCCTCTTGTTCTCCTCCATTTGAAGAATCAACATCTTCCTTTTTCTCAGCTTCGATGAATCTGCCTCCATTGTGTCTTCCTCTTCTACGACCTCGTGGACCACCTCTTCTTCCTCTCGAACCTCCTCCGAAAGACATATGTGTTTGGAAAGCTTGCTCTAGAGGAGTGGAATCATATTGTTTCATACGGAGTTCATGGGACTGAAGTGAACCCAATAAACTCTCTACTGAAAGTGTAGAAAAATCTTTGGATTCTTCAATGGCTACTACAGTAGACTTGAATTTTCGAGTCAAGCTTCGTAGAATCTTCTCAACAATTCTTTGATCTTCAACTTTCTCACCATTCACTTTCAATTGGTTAACAATTGAAATAACCCGATTGGAATAATCTTCAATGGATTCTACATCTTTCATCTTTAGTGTATCAAATTCGCTACGAAGAGTTTGTAGCCTTACCATTTTTACCTTGTCATCTCCCTTATATGAAGAATGAAGTGTGTCCCATGCTTCCTTTGCCGAAGTCACCGTCGATATCCTTTCAAAGATAACCTCATCCACCGCTTGATAGATGAAAAATAATGCTTTCTTGTCCTTCTTGCAAGCTTCCTTCAATTCTTGAAGTTGTTGTGCATTGAGACTAGCCACATCAGCAGGTTCCGCAACTCCGCTCTCTACGATATCCCAAATATCTTGAGATTGGTAGAGGACCTTCATTTGAATACTCCATTGGTTATAATTCTTGTCGGTGAAGCGAGGTAGTTGGGGCTGCAACATGTTGTTGTTGTTGGAAGCCATGACATACCTCTCTGGCTCTGATACCACTTTGATGGAGATAAACTTCTTCAGGAGATGAGAAAGCACAAGAGGGATGTGTTCTCTTGTTTCTAAAACACTAGAAGAGGATACTCAAAATATGGAAGTGGAATAATGTTTATTGATTTTGCTTTTTGAAAATGGATACAAGATGATGCTCTTATATAGCATATGTATTTGCATAAGTTACATGTTTATTAAAGGTGTAAGTTAAATAGAAAATGAGGAAACCGAAATGAAACTTGTCATGTATATGAACATAACATATAACATAGGATGTTTCTTTATTTAAAACTTGTAACTCTCTAGCTTATATTTCCAACATCTTTTGGGCAGGAACTCTATTCCTCTGAACAGAGATAATCAAATCTCTGCTAAGAAAGTGAATTCTGTTCGAACTGAACTTTTTGTTACCCAGTTGCGCCAGGCCAAGCACATAAGAACAGGTTCCACAACACAAAAAGGGATTCTGCCAAATCCCAAAAATGCAACTACGAATCTTTCAACCTTGCGCATCTCAAGATCCAAGCAAGATAAGCTGCTAGTATCTCAGACAGATACACAAGTAGCAGACCTGTCTGACCTGCGTACTTATCTCAACAGGTGCCAGTTAACACCTACTTTAGCAAAATACGAATAGCCTGCACCAGTGGCTAACTTGCGCCAGAAGCAGACTTCTGAAGTCAAGAACCCCTTTACCTATGCTAACCAACTCAGCACTTCCTTGTACACTCAAGTAATGGGACATCTCAAGAATCGGAATCATGTTCCTAACATCATTAAAGAATATGTTCCTTCGACTTCTTTTCAACCTGTTGTTGTAACCGATCTCCGTGAAATTCTTAAACAAAAGTAACAGATCACAAATTCGTCTTATCCATCAGCAATGCAGTCCTAAGAACATCACTGTAACCATCACCATGAGGTAGTTATCAAATGCTGTTGTCAATCAGCTAAACGGTCTGTCTTCGACCATCTGAATTACTTTCAAATTCCTCAACCGATAATAGTGGATGAAGACGAATTATTGTATGCCTATGTCAACATGACGTCTCGAAGCACTGGGGGTAGAAAATGCCCGAGACATAATGCATCCCGTAATCCCAGTCAACAGTACTTAGATCGGATTCGTGAATCCGGCGAAGGAGTATACCAATATACAAGATCAAGAAGCCGAGACACAATTGGTTAAAGGAATCTTCCTTCCAACCAAGAAATAATTAGTCAAAGGAATCTTTCTTTCGACCAAGAAACAATCGATCAAAGGAATCTTCCTTCCGACAAAAGAAATAATCGGTCAAAGGAATCTTCCTTCCGACCGAGAAGCAATCGATCAAAGGAATTTTCCTAATTCCGTGCCTTAAGTCAAAAGGATATCCCTATCACTTATCCTGGGGGTAGTTCCTTATATGACTTTGATGCTGATAGTGAAAGTTCTGAATGGACCATCTTTTCTACTAGCTCATCTTTGATAGCTAGAGAAGTGACTGCTTATGTCATCACAGAAGATCAAGATACTTCCAATTCTAACAGTCAAGAGCAGAGAATTGTTGCTTTGGAGACTAGTTTGAAGAGCATGGTTGAGATGATGACAGCCGTGCATGCTGTAATTATGACACAACATACGGTTCTACCGGTTGCGAATATAATTTCGACCCAAGAACCTGTAACGACATCATCTCCCGTCAATATTGATCTGGGGGTACAGTCTTCTCACACCGCTTTTCTTCCAACATATCAAATCAATCCACTGCTCTACAATCATCGGAAGATATCAATGAGACTGTAAAACTTTTACGTACTCAATTTGAAGCCTTCAAACATAAAAACGTCTTGCAGAAGCTTAGGATCAAGCAGCCTTATCCTATAGAGTGGAAGGAAGTTCAATTTTCTCCCAAATATAAACTCCCTAAATTATGCTGTTTGATGGTAGCACATCTCCAAGTCAGTACCTCAATCACTTTGAGGTAATGACTGATCAACCACAGCAAAATAATGCTCAACTTACTAGGGTATTCGTCGGATATTTAGCAGGTACAACTTACGACTGGTATCGTAGTTTGCCAGATGGTTGTATAATCTATTTCTCTGGATTCAAACAAATGTTACTGAAACAATTTTATGAGGGAACAAATGACATGACTATGTCTGCTCTTATTAAAATTAAACAACGACACAATGAAACAACTGAACGGTTCATTGAACAATTCTGTCGCGAGTTACTCAAAATGCCTCTCGGAACTCCAGATATTTTGACTATAGACACTTGTAAGTCAAAATCATCATGTGGACTAGATTGACACAGTTCCAGGGTTGTCCTTCATTCATAGTGAATGCTAAAGCGGCAGGAGAAAGTGACAAGTTCAAACAATTAGGTATTCAGATGCCTAATCTTGACAAAGATGAACATGCTACACCAAATAATGGTAGCCGTCAGAAAAACCATAAGGGTAAAGAAACTTTGGTTATCAATGTCAATGGCAAAAAAGCTCTAGCCGTCAATATAGGTCAATCAATACCTACTCCAACAGCACCACCACAAAGAGCACTACGTGTAAAAGAAGAGTACTCCTTTGATGAAGATGATGTCATGAGAATCTTTGATTGTCTGATCAAGAGCAATAAATTTCAACTGCCAGAGGCAAAATAGCCAGAGGAAGTAGGTAAAACTGACCACCCTAAATATTGTGTTTTCTATAGATTTATTGGACATCCGACTCGATCATGCTATATGCTCAAAGGCAAGATCCAGGAGATGGTTAATTCTGGTACAATTAATCTCCAACAGAAAGAAAGGACTGTAATGGCTAACATCGTCTCTCTACAGTTTGGCAGTTTTTCTGTTCAACTTATGTAGGACGGCGTCATTCCCATCCCGAGAACTACTTTGGAGATTGTTAATCTACCACCTGCACAGACTGATGGTCTTGTTCCTCTGTCTACTGATAAAGGAGAGATTATGTGGATTCATCCTGATTTAGTGGCTGACTTTGAAGCACCTTCTTCAAGGTCTAAGAAAGCAACCAAATACAAGTCATGTCACATGACTTCGTTGGGTGAACATTGTCCTCCACCTTTAACTGCCACTTTCACTTTGGCGGTATATACTTCTTCTTCTAATTCTTCTGAGACAATGCTGCCAAAGCTAGAAACAAATTATCAAACAGCCTTCCATATATATAGTCAATAATCCCGCAAACTCATAAAGAAGATGGAATATAATGTACAAAAGGCTCCCGGCCTGAATCATGGAAAAGGATGTCATGTACCTCTTTCTCTGTGCCTTTCACACAACCAATCTCGTGTTAGTTTGGGTTACTGGACAAACTCTTCATCTTGCCAAAAAAACCTTCTAAAAGCAAGATCCAGGCAAAAAGTTGTAATATGGTGTCCTTCGAACCTGTATCCGAAGAAGAGGCATTAACTGGTACCAGGTCTGGGAGACTTTACCTGGAAGACTATTCAGAAGGCCAAAAGAATCATGCTCTAGCTCCAGAGGCTTCTCTAGCATCATCTTCTCCTGCTGTCAATGTTCCATCAGTTTCATTACCTCCAGTGGAACCAACTTCTCCTAAATCGACGTCAGCCGACCAAAGAAAGTAGCATGTTCTCTTTCATAGAGTATTAAAGAAGACCCCAGCTCTGGGACTCGAAAAGCCGTATAACTTTGATATACTGGCCCAACTGGCTAATACCCCGGTAAGATTATTAATTTTTGAGCTATTGCGTCTCTCAAAAGTAACTCGAGAAACATTGAGTAAAGCTTTGATGTAAGCTAATACTTGTCTAACACTCCTCAAGAAACCAGAGGAAGAGCCTATAACATGCTTTCATTATCATAGTGTGATGGAGCTGATGCCTAACATCACCTTTACACAAGATGATATGCTACTGGAAGATAATCGCCATGACCGACCCCTTTACTTCACGGGATATGTCGATACCATAAAGGTTGATTGCATCTTGATCGACCCTGGGTCTGCACTCAGCATCATGCCAAAGACTCTACTAGATGCATTAACGATTCCTGTGCATAATCTTTCAATAACCATCGCGACAATCTTGGGATTTAATTCTGGAAGAAGTGAACCTTTGGGGAAGATTTGTCTGAAAGTTTAAATAGGCAATCTTCGTACAAAGGTTACTTTCTACGTGATCGATAATCATGGATCTTATAATGCTTTGCTGGGAAGACCATTTCTGCATGAGCATAATATTGTACCATCCACTCTCCATCAATGCTTCAAATATGTAGACGTCAATGGAGAAGTCCAGAAGTATGTAGCTGACCTAAATCCTTTCAGGGGCAGTGTAGCATATTCTACTGATTCTTAGATGTATAAGGAAGAGTTCATGAAGGTTGTGTTGGCGATGGATAGTGAGGAAGATCAGAAAGACACCTCAAGTGATGTTCTCATAATCCCCGTCAAAGGACGTACTACTCGTCCATCTTCTTCTCAGACATTGACTATCTATCTTTTCTCTCATAACAAACAGCATTCGGCTGTAAAAATGGAACAGAGGGAGCTCACCTCTTCTGACATGATTTAGATCACGATTTCTTACGACGTGATTTTGTTGAAACATTGTCATTGTTTGTTCCTCATCGCCACCCCCTTGTGTCTTCTCACCCCCTACTAATTCTTAATTTTGAGGACGAAATTCTTTTAAGTTGGGTAGGATGTAAAACCCCTAAATTTCTACTATTTTTTTATAAGTAAATTTGATACCGATTTTTTATTTTGTAATGTACGTCGCGTAGTTGTATTGTAAGTCGCACGCAAAATTTTATTTTTCGAAATTGCTCGACGAGTGCGAATATGTACGAGCGTACATATTTTTAGAAAAATGTTTTCTATTTTTGAAGTGATATATAAAATAATTATTTTTATACCAAATTTCTAAGTTTGTTATTTTAAGCCTTTTCTTTCTAACATTTATTAATAATAAATTATATTTCATTGTATACTAGAAAAGCATAATTTTGTATAAATAATTATGCTTACATATCTCATAATTAATTATTAGTTTATTTTTAAATAATAATATAATTTTCAAAATTATTATTATATGTATTTTTAGAAAGTACATTTTGAAATTTTTGTGGCAATTTAAATCTTTGATTGGATTTTTATGGATTTGATTTAAATACCTTAAATTTAAAGATGGAATTTGTATTTAATTTAAGTTTAGATTATCCAAATTTAAATTGAAATTTAATTTGGATTTAAATTGATTGTATTGATTTAAATTAATATATTGAATATTCCAATTGGGTTTAAATTACTCCTAATCCTTATCCAATTGAGCATTCCCACATCCTATAAAAGGCAGGTACTTCTCCAAATTTCTATCATTCGTTATTTCTCCATAATATTTCCACAAAGTGTACGTGCATCATGTCGGTGTCCATCTCTTCCATGTCAGCCGTGACGGCCTCGGGTCCGACCCCGGGTGTCTTTCCAATCTTATTCCAATATACCTTTTTATATATACATTATCACCATCTTGGTGTCCACACACGGACACGCCATCCTCCTTCCCCGACACCAAGTCCTAACCCTAAAACCTAACTCTAGAGAACCCACAACTTCCGATCCACGCTGCCACCACCACTGTCGAACTCCCGACCACCAACCCGTCTTTCTCGTCTCCACCAGCAGCTAGCACCTACAACCGTACCACACACCCTTTCGTCACTCGATCAAGCCAACATCGACCCCGCCACCGTCGCCATCCACTGCCACCCCGGTGTCCTGCTCTGCCCGCTGCCCCGTCACCACCATAGCCTACCGACACCACCACCAGCCTTTCCCATACCCGTCTCCTCTGCTCACCCCGAGCGCACCTCCAGACCGGCAATGGGCGATCACCACCGCCACTAAACCCGACCTCCGGCCAAAACCCTACCGGCCACCACCACTCCAGCCTAAACCACCACCGCTGTCGTTGTTGGCTGTCCGCCACGGCCAGCCTCTCAAAAAAACACCACCAAAATAAACAAAGACATCCCCAACTCACCTCCGCCGCCGAACTCCTCTGCCGCGGCTACCGTCGAACTCCAGCGGCAGATCTGGTGACGCCGCCTGCAGGACGGAGCTTCGCCCCCATGTCGAGCACCATAGTGCCGGCTTGGACTTCCCGCTTCGCCTCATTCGAGCGACGCCGTCGCCAAGCTATCGATCAGCGCCGCGTGCCGACGACGAACCCTCTCCGCGGCAGCCTCCAGCCACACCCACGCATCCGACCACCGCACCTCCCGATCGCCGCCGAAACCCTCCACCGCCGACGACCCCCACCGCTTCTCCTTCCTCCTTCGCTCTCCCCTGCTCCTCACTTTCCTCCACCGCGACCAGATCCCCGACGGCACCCACCGCTTCTCCTTCCTCCTCCGCCTCTCCTTTCTCTCCTTCCCGAGCTCTCTCGCTCGCTTTCCCATCTCCCCTATTTTCTTTTCTCTTTCTTATACACAAATGAGGATGCTGTGACTCCTCGAAGAGGAGAAGACAACTGAGTTTTCTTACTATTAGTTTTTTATGTTTTTCTGTTTTGTTAATAATATTATTATATTTTTCTTTTTACAAGCTGTCAAGTATAAGTATATTATAGACATTTTTGGTTATGAGTATTTATTATATTTGTATTAACATATGATTAATATTAGTTTCTTTTATGTATGAAGTATTGTTATTATATATATTTATAATAAAACAAAATTTTACTTAGAAAAACCTGTTTTGATATACTTAGAAGTTTTGGCTTATAAAAAGAAAATGTAGTTCCAAGACCATAAAATAATTTTCGATATTTTAAATAAAATATTGTTTCTTCTCTCAAACCATATTTTACAAGTTAGAATTTTTAGTCAAAAAATGATTTATGTTCTTTTTTATTTTCCTGTAAATTATTTTAACTAATAAGATGATTTTAAGTATTATTTTAAGTATTATAATATTTTCTTAAAATAGTATATGTAACTAATTATTCAAATTCGTTCGATTATCGCCCTGTCAAATTCCATTATTCCCATTTCCTTGTCAATTCTGTACCTAGGTCGAACCAAACTAATTTGACCCTTCTGGACCCAATGGAACTGTCCGCGACACCATCAGAGGTCACCTTGGGTAGTTATTATCCGAAGTCACAGTTCGTGCTACATTGATTATTGCAGTACACTAGGCGTCCTACCAGGCAAGACACCTTGCCATTTGCTGTTTATTTATTTAGCTCATATTTTATGCATTGTTCATTATTTTCTTTATGCAAAATAAACTGTGATACATGGCATAACTTGTTAGAACTTACTGTTCGGTTATATTTCCTGCTATGTATTATTTTTCTTACACATTAAAACTAAATTTAAGGGACCACCTTTGTGTGTTATATTTATGGCCTTGACACGTTGTACCACGAAGTTGTGTGTCGTATGTAGAACACGGACGTGCGTGATTGGCTGGCCACCTATACGTACAAGCCGTACGATAGGAATAACCGCTAATAGAGGTTGCATGCTTAGTTTGACTTAGCGGTTATAGAGGTTTATGTGTGGAAATAACATGGTAGGCATTGGACGGGAAGGACAATTCCTTAGCGTATGGGCTTCGATGTACTTTCCCTTTTGTAACCCGTGAGCTCTGCCGGAGACACGGGTCAGATTACCCATGATTACTGACGGCAACTGACATTCTGCAAAACGTTATACTCTTATTGATTGGGCCTCTAGTGCCCCAAGGGGGGACTATGCCGATCCTATTTAGCCAGGGCCCATACGTAGGAAGGATTGTTCTTAAACTATATTTCACTTAGAATAGTTAGGCACCTTTATCCGTTAGGTACAAGTACTTTTGGTTTGAGTACTTGTATCTGACCGTGGCTTGGAACAATAACTTATCGCGGATTAGTTCATCACATCTTGTCCTTGTTTGGTTGTAGGTGTGACTTACTACTTCGATGAGTAGGTATTAAACTTTGTTGGGGTCCGAATACCATATTGGATTCATAGCATGGAAAGATACGTCACCGTGAAATAGTTTACCATCTCTTGTCCTTGTTTGGTTGGGGGGATGGTATGCTAGTACAATAGGTGTGTATTGGACCATGTTATAATTCAATTGACTTATTTATTTGAGCAATATTTATTCAGTTTATATGGCATGATATTATGTGTCTTATTACGTCACTCTGAGGACCTGGTTATCTCGCCAGGTGTGTACTCTTGTCTTTCGCAGGTGTTTAGCTCTAGCCGTGATCATCGCTATTTCTTCGAGGATGATTGCACTTGGATCGTCTTTGCTTCGCTCGTCAAAATTATTTCTTTTCTCGTGTATTTTTCCTTTACTTGTTGGTAGTGGATTTGTCTCCGCCTAACATATTGTATCAAGACAATTCATTCATCTTATATGACATCTTTTATTCATTTAATTTGTGTAGATGAGATTAGTTATGGTTCTACTGCATTTTACGGCTTACGTATATTTATTATACGGCTAGGATGTCTACGTTCCTAGTCCTACGTATTTTGGGACTGGGGCGTTACATGTTTTTGTGGTGGCCCATGTAGGTCAAGATAAATTGTTTGGTTACTTTACCGTACCAAACAAGCCTGCGAATAGGATTAGAATTCTAGGATCTCATCCACATACTTGACCATTTTCCTCGATTCCATATTCGACCGACTCATCATTGCATCTTGCTTGATTCCTTCTATCATTATTCTTATCTTCACTTCGTGCTTGCTAGAGATTGACCCTACTAGTAAGATGTCCTAAACACCCTTAGCTTAATTCTTTAAGTTGGATAGAATACCCCACGACCTGACATCCCCTTGACCAGTAATGAGAATACAAATAGGATTATCTAGACTATAGGGACTAGAGGGATTTAACCCATTTGGTCAACCAAGCCTTGGTCAATAAAACCGTAGATGATGGTATAGGAATAAACAAGACTTAGATTTTTATGACACTTAGACTATTCATATTGGTTCTTATTTCATCTACCCTCATGCCTATGTTTTACTATCTTGACTAATGATGCTAATATAGCCTAGTATTTGCAAGCTAATTCTTTATTAAGCTTGATCAAGGCATATGCTATTGAGCGGCCGCTCACTAACATATTGTCTAATCAGAACCGGTGCATGATGGTCTGATCAACCGAGTGCACTTTCGTTCGCCTTTTCAATCTACGTAGATGTGATATAATTAAACTTACCCTTTGGAATCCCATCCACGGCAGCCTTGACAATTCTTTTGAAATTTATATGACTGCCTTTGAACCACGTATTCGTAATTGATAATATCGTCATTGAACTCCTTAAACCACTTTAGCATTCACCGATTTTGGAAGGACGAAGGCTCTTGTACTTGAATTTTCCCTAGCTATCCTATCAATTATAACCATTACCACTCAATGTTGCTATATCTTCATCTTAAACTACTCGTCTTTTTCTTTGCCCTATATTCGTTATCATGAACCTTCCAAATCACTTAATTTAGGCATGAACCTAATTGATCTCTTATTTGTGCCTCAACACTACTCTCAAGAACCCATATCTACTAGGTCTCCAACTTATTTTCTCTCCATACCATATCATTCTTTATTGCATGATACTCTTGATTTAAACTTTTAACCCTTAATCTTCTACTCGTGCCTTAACTTGCGACCCTCATAACCATACCCGTGTTAAATTCTATGATTTAGATCACGATTTCTTACGACATGATTTTGTTGAAACATTGTCGTTGTTTGTTCCTCATCGCTACTCCCTTGTGTCTTCTCACCCCCTACTAATTCTTAATTTCGAGGACGAAATTCTTTTAAGTTGGGTAGGATGTAAAACCCCTAAATTTCTACAATTTTTTTATAAATAAATTTGATACCAATTTTTTTATTTTGTATTGTACGTCACGTAGTTGTATTGTACGTCACGCACGAAATTTCATTTTTCAAAATTGCTCGACGAGTGCGAATATGTGCGAGCGTACATATTTTTAGAAAAATGTTTTCTATTTTCTAAGTGATATATATAATAATTATTTTTATACCAAATTTCTAAGTTTGTTGTATTAAGCCTTTTGTTTCTAACATTTATTAATAATAAATTATATTTCATTGTATACTAGAAAAGCTTAATTTTGTATAAATAATTATTCATACATATCTCATAATTAATTATTAGTTTATTTTTAAATAATAACGTAACTTTCAAAATTATTATTATATGTATTTTTAGAAAGTACATTTTGAACTTTTTGTGGCAATTTAAATCTTTGATTGGATTTTTATGAATTTGATTTAAATAGCTTAAATTTAAAGATCGAATTTGTATTTAATTTAAGTTTAAATTATCTAGATTTAAATTGAAATTTAATTTGGATTTAGATTGATTGTATTGATTTAAATTAATAGATTGAATATTCTAATTGGGTTTAAATTACTCCTAATCCTTATCCAATTGGGAATTCCCACATTCTATAAAAGGCAGGTACTCCTCCAAATTTCTATCATTCATTATTCCTCCATAATATTTCCATAAAGTGTACGTGCCTCGTGTCGGTGTCCATATCTTCCGTGTCTGCCGTGACGGCCTCGGGTCCGACTACGGGTGTCTTTCCAATCTTATTCTAATCTGCCTTTTTACATATACATTATCACCATCTTCGTGTCCACACACGGGCACGTCATCCTCCTTCTCCGACACCAAGTCCTAACCCTAAAACCTAACTCTAGAGAACCCACAACCTTCGATCCACGTCGCCACCACCATTGTCGAACTCCCGACCACCAACCCGTCTTCCTCGTCTCCACCAGCAGCTAGCACCTACAACCATAGCACACACCCTTTCGTCACCCGATCCAGCCGACATCGACCCCGCCACCGTACACCCGTCGCCATCCACCGCCACCCCGGTGTACTGCTCCGTCCGCTGCCCCGTCACCACCACAGCCTACCGACACCACCACCAGCCTTTTCCACACCCGTCTCCTCCGCTCACCCCGAGCGTACCCCCAGACCGTCAATGGACGATCACCACCGCCACTAAACTCGACCTCCGGCCAAAACCCCACCGGCCACCACCACCCTAGCCTAAACCACCACCGCTGCCATTGTTGGCTTTCCGCCACGGCCAGCCTCTCAAAAAAAACCCCACCAAAATAAACAAAGACATCCCCGACTCACCTCCGCCGCCGAACTCCTCTGTCGCGGCCACCGTCGAACTCTAGCGACAGTTCTGGTGACACCGCCTGTAGGACGGAGATCCACCGCCATGCCGAGCACCATAGTGCCGGCTTGGACTTCCCACTTTGCCTCATTCCAGCGACGCTACCGCCTAGCTATCGGTCAGCGCCGCGCGCCGGCAACGACCCTCTCCGCGGCAGCCTCCAGCAGCACCCACGCATTCGACCACCGTGCCTCCCAATCGCCGTCGAAACCCTCCACCGCAGACGACCCCCACCACTTCTCCTTCCTCCTCCGCTCTCCCCAGCTCCTCACTTTCCTCCGCCTCGACCAGAGCCTCGGCGAACCCCACTGCTTCTCCTTCCTTCTTTGCCTCTCCTTTCTCCCCTTCCCGAGCTCTCTCCCTCGCTTTCCCATCTCCTCTTTCTTTTTTCTTTTTTTTTCTTTTCTCTTTCTTATACAATAATGAGGATGCTGTGACTCCTCGAAGAGGAGAAGAGACATGGGTTTTCTTACTATAAGTTTATTATGTTTTTCTGTTTTGTTAATATTATTATTATTATATTTTTTTACAAGCTGTCAAGTATAAGTATATTATAGATATTTTTGGTTATGAGTATTTATCATATTTGTATTAACATATGATTAATGTTAGTTTCTTTTATGTATTAAGTATTTTTATTATATATATTTATAATAAAACAAAATTTTACTTAGAAAACCTGTTTTGATATACTTAGAAGTTTTGGCTTATAAAAAGAAAATGTAGTTTCAAGACCATAAAATAATTTTTGATATTTTAAATAAAATATAGTTTCTTATCTCAAACCATATTTTACAAGTTAGAATTTTTAGTCTAAAAATGATTTTTGTTCTTTTTTAATTTTTCTGGAAATTATTTTAATTAATAAGATAATTTTAAGTATTATAATATTTTCTTAAAATAGTATATGTAACTAATTATTCAAATTCGTTCGATTATCGCCCTGTCAAATTCCATTATTCCAATTTCCTTGTCAATTTTGTACCTAGGTCGACCCTAACTAATTTGACCCTTCTGGACCCAATGGAACTGTCCGTGCCACCATCAGAGGTCACTTGTGTAGTTGTTACCCGAAGTCACAGTTTGTGCCACATTGATTATTGCAATACACTAGGCGTCCTACCAGGCAAGACATCTTGCCATTTGCTGTTTATTTATTTAGCTCTTATTTCATGCATTGTTCATTATTTTCTTTATGCAAAATAAACTGTAATACATGGCATAACTTGTTAGAACTTACTGTTCGGTTATATTTCCTGTTATATATTATTTTTCTTACATATTAAACCTAGATTTAAGAGACCACCTTTGTATGTTGCATTCATGGCCTTGACACGTTGTACCACGAAGTTGTGTGTCGCCTGTAGAACACGGACGTGCGTGATTGGTGGGCCACCAGTACGTACAAGCCGTGCGATAAGAATAACCGCTAATAGAGGTTGCATGCGTAGTTTAACTTAGCGGTTATAGAGGTTTATGTGTGGATACAACATGGTAGGCATTGGACGGGAAGGACAATTCCTTAGCATATGGGCTTCGATGTACTTTTTCTTTTGTAACCCGTGAGCTCCGCGGGAATCACAGGTCAGATTACCCATGATTACTGATGGCCACTGACATTCTGCGGAACGTTATGCTCTTATTTATTGGGCCTCTAGTGCCCCAAGGGGGGACTATGCCGATCCTATTTAGCTAGGGCCCATACGTAGGAAGGATTGTTCTTAAACTACATTTCACTTAGAACGGTTAGACACCTTTATCAGGTAGGTACAAGTACTTTTAGTTTGAGTACTTGTATCTGACCGTGGCTTAGAACAATAACTTGTCGCAGATTAGTTCGTCACATCTTGTCCTTGTTTGGTTGTAGGTGTGACTTACTACTTCGATGAGAAGGTATTGAACCTTGTTGGGGTACGAATACCATATTGTATTCATAGCATAGAAAGATACGTCACCGTGAATTAGTTTACCATCTCCTGTCCTTGTTTGGTTGGGGGGATGGTACGCTAGTTCAATAGGTGTGTATTGGACCATGTTATAATTCAATTGACTTATTTATTTGAGTAATATTTATTCAGTTTATATGGCATGATATTATGTGTCTTGTTACGTCCCTCTGAGGACCTGGTTATCTCGCCAGGTGTGTGCTCTTGTCTTTCGCAGGTGTTCTAGCTCTAGCCGTGATTATCGCTATTTCTTCGAGGATGATCGCACTTGGATGGTCTTCGCTTCGCTCGTCAAAATTATTTCTTTTCTCATGTATTTTTCCTTTACTTGTTGCTAGTGGATTTGTCTCCGCCCAACATACTGTATCAAGACAATTAATTCACCTTATATGACATCTTTTATTCATTTATTTTGTGTGGATAAGATTAGTTATGGTTCTACTATATTTTACAGCTTATGTATATTTATTATACGGCTAGGATGTCTACGTTCCTAGTCCTACGTATTTTGGGACTGGGGTGTTACAAAAATAGGGAAGGTCCGAGTCTGCATCGACTTCAGAGACCTTAATGAAGCTCGTCCCAAGGATAATTTTTCTCTTTCGATCGCTGATGTCATGATCGCAATACTTGCGAATTTGAACGAATGTCTTTTATGGATGGATTCTCAGGATATAATCAAATCAAAATGCCCCAAGAAGATGAGTAACATATATCTTTTCGTACTACTCTCAGAGTCCATTGCTACATGTCATGCCGTTTGGTCTTAAAAATGCTGGTGCAACTTATCAATAGGCCTTGAGTACTATCTTCCATGATCATTTATAGAAGACAATTGAATGCTATGTAGATGATATTGCTGTCAAAAGTCTCTTAAAGGAAAACCACATCCAGGACTTGAGAACTATATTCGATCTAATGCACCAACATCAACTCAAGATGAATCCTACTAAGTCATTCCTGGGAGTCTCTAGTGGCAAATTTCTTGGATTCGTTATTACCTCTAAAGGTATACACGTTGACCCTGAGAAAATCAAAGCCATTCAAGAGATGCGTCCTCCACGCAACCTAAAAGAGCGACGAGGATTCCAGGGACGGCTTGCATACATCAGGAGATTCGTCTCAAATTTCTCTGGACGCTGTAGACCGTTCACTCAACTCATGAAGAAAGGTGTGTCTTTTATTTGAACTGAAGAATGCTAGCAAGCATTTGAAGATATAAAGCGGTACTTTATGAACCCTCCAGTTTTAGTGCCTCTAGTCTCAGGAATACCCTTTCTGATGTATGTTCGAGCAATAGATCATTCATTGGGTGCCTTACTAGCTCAGAAGAACAAAGAAGGTCATGAATAAGCTATCTATTATCTCAGCCATACAATGATCAGAGCTGAACATCGATACGGCCCAGTAGAAAAAGAATGTCTAGCTTTGATGTTTGTTGTTCAAAAGACGAGATATTATATCATTGACCAAACTATTCATGTTATTTTCAGAGTTAACCCTCTCCGGGTCTTGATGAAGAAGCCCAGTATACTTAATTCTAGGTTTGCTACATAGGCTATATTATTAGCATAATATGATATGATTTATATTCCTCAAAAGTCTGTTAAGGGTCAAGCTCTTGCTGATTTTCTGGCAGCTCATCCAATTCCCGAAACATCTAAACTCTATGACGAGATTCCAGATAAAACTTTGGAATCCAATAGAATTTCAGAAAAAATTCTTGCCTGGCGTCTATTCATTAATGATGCCTCTAGAATAGGACCAAAAGGTGCCATTGTCGCTGGAGTTGGAATCGTCCTCGTATCGCCAAAAGGATTAGCTATTCAAAGAGCTAATTCTTTAGATGAGTCGTGTTCCAATAACGTGGCTGAATACAATGCTCTGCTCATTGGTCTCCAATTGGCTAAACAATTAGATATTGAATATCTTGAAGTATATGGAGACTCTAAACTGATAGTCAATCAGGTTAGAGGCACGTATGAAGTTCGACACCAGGATCTCATTCCATATCATGAAGCGACAGTTAGACTAGCTAAATCGTTCAAGGGCTTCTTTATTGAACATGTACGTCGAACATGCAATACAGAAGCTAATGCATTAGCTTATCCGGCAGTCGTACTAGCAATCCCAGTAAAAAGGCAACAGATGATTGTCGTCACTAATAAAGAGTTATTTTGCATTAGGAATAACTCAAATATTAAGTTCAGTAATTCAACTGAAATTAATATCATTAATGAAGACTGGAGAGCTTCTTTCATTGACTTCGTGGTACATGACATTTTACCAGAAGATTCTAAAGAAGCTACAACTATCCGTAGGCGATCACTCCGGTTTTATTAAAATCATACTTCCAAGACCCTTTATCGATGAACATTTGATGGTCTACTCTTACGTTGTCTTGCTGGAGATGAAGTAAAACAAATACAACGGGAAGCTCACGATGGTGTATGTGGCGCACATCAGCCTGGTCGTAAATTACAAGATCATATCCAACGTATGGGCTACTACTGGCCCACTATGGTATCAGATGCCATTGAATATGTAAGAAAATGTCGAGCCTGTCAAATTCATGCAGACTTCATCCTTCAACCATTGGAGTTCCTTCATCCGACTGTTGCATCATGGCCCTTTGAAGCTTGGGGTATGGATGTCATTGGTCCTATCAATCCACCATCGTCTAGAGGAAATCGGTTTATACTGGCTATAACCGTTTATTTTCTGAAATGGGCCAAAGCTATATCTTTATATGAAGTCAAGACTAGCAACGTTATCAACTTTATTAAACATCATGTGATATACAGATTCGGTATTCCTCGATAAATCATTCATGATAATGGACCACAATTCATCAGTTAAAAGTTTACTCGATTTTATGATGATAACAGAATAAATAATGTTGCTTCCACGACCAACAATCCTACAGCTAACGGTTTGGCTGAAGCATTCAACAAAACTATTATCAAGCTTCTCAAGAAATTCGTTTAGACTAATAAAAGAAACTGGAGTGAAAAGCTTAGAGAATATTTATGGGCTTATCGCACTACTATACGCACTTTGATCGGTTGTACACCTTTTTCCTTGGTGTATGGATGCGAAGCTGTTCTACCATTGAAAATTTAAATCCCCTCCTTAAGGATTACAATTTCCAATAAACTCACAATAGAAAACAATGGTCGCCTTCGACTTCAGGAGCTTGAAGCATTGGACGAGAAACAGTTACTAGCTCAACAACATATTGAGCTATATCAAGCCTGTATCTCCAAAGCTTTCAACCGAAAGGTCAAAGTACGAGCATTAAAAAAAGGTGAACTAGTCCTTTCTGTCAGCCGTCCTATGACTATGACACACATGAGCAAAAAAAAATTCCAAGCAAAATGGGAAGGTCCCTATATTGCAAGCAAGGTTTTCTCAAACAGAGCTTATCAACTAACCGAAATGGATGGCCGAGTTGCTATGATGCCTATCAACGACAAATTCTTAAAAAAGTATTATGTCTGAAGGAAATGTAAGATATTCTTTGTATGTTGTACATACTAAAAATATTGAGTTGTTGTCTTTTGTTCACCCTTCTGATAAACTATTAAAATCTCCTGCGGAACATATCCACATCATATCACCTGATTATAAACCCAATCTTTTGAACCCAATCGTTTTAAAAGATACCTTTTTTTTGAATCCCAGCTGATTCAAAGATAATCAATAAATACATGAATTCATGTTCGTATTGCCTTTGAATTCTATCATCTACATCAGCGACTTATTACGTCAACATTACCTCTGATAAAGTCGTCTTTCGAAATGACAATATTCTGAGAATTATATTCTGTCTCGTCCACATTACCTCTGAACAGATATAATTAGATTGTTATTTTCTTTTAGGAGATATGTCATGTCCAGTACCTCTGAACACATTTTCCTATTCTTATACATTACTTATATCTACTATAGGTATATAATAAGTAATGGAGCCACAAAAAGAGCAATAATTTTTATTTCAGTAATGTTCAAAAGGTCAAAAAGTACATCATGTGAAAGACAAAAAACAAAAGCTTCTATAGATTGCTTTACTGGGGAGGCTGGGTACTGAGATCAATGATCAGTCTTTTCAAATTCTTAGCCCTCTCTACTCTGGAGTCGAGTACCGTTTGCCTACCAAGAGCTCTCCTGGACTCTCGATCAAAAGGTTGCAACGAATCTTCTTGGCGTTCCAGTTCTGCACCTTCAGTTTAGATAAGTGCATCTTATTGCCTCCTCATGTCATCTAATTGACTCGCAGCAATTTGATGCATTTCTAATACCTCTTCTTCACGTTGTCGAGCTACTTTGGTTGCTTCTTGGAGCCGGGCCATTTCAATTTCTAGATCACGGAGGCGAACTTGATATTCAACAGCTTCTTTCTCTTTTTCTGCAGCTTCAGTTTTATAGCACTCAACAGAAGAAGTTGCTCGACAATGCGAGATTTCAACTCTACAGAGCGCTGTGAGAAAGCTACCATAGAAGCTTCGAACTCTGCTTTTTGTATTGCAGCCTCACGAGCCATCACCTTGCATTCAGCATCTACGAGTTTCTGGATGTTTCCTCTTGTTAGATCTTTATAAGATTTAATTGATTCTTCAAGCTCATTCAAATTATGATCTAAATAGTTGACTCTATCCAGATCACCAATCTTGCGGATAGCTCTAATGATGGAGGAGGAAGGGCCCCTTACTGACTCATAAGGTTGGTCCTTTTTCCTGACCATTTGGATTAGAGGCTTCAGAGAAGTAAAAAAAGCATTAGTATAAGCTTCGACGACAGCTCTGTTCATCGTTGAGATACCCGGTGTAGCCATTTCTGTTTGAATTCTTTTTTTGTAGTAGCTGAAGGAATTACAGATTGTACACCAGAAGACCCGAGTACTAGCATCATAGAAGAACTTTCCTCTCCAGTTTGGGTCCCGATATCCAGGAAAGCCATGGTCGAGCTGAAACTGAATGTGGTCGACGCAGCTGTTGCAAGTGTCCCCATAGGACCCACTGTAATCAAGATACACAGTCATTACACATCATTACAGTAATTAAGGTAAATAGAAGTCAAAATTTTACCTGATCATGGCAATACGTATGGGGTCTCACGGAGCACGTCCAGATCAGAGCGAAGCCTGGCCATGGTAGTTTCAGACACAGCTGCCTGACTACTTCCAGCTTCGAAATCGTCTTATAAGAAACGACTGCTTCCGGCTCCTGATTCTACTTGTTCAGTTGGGGCAATCACTTCTGTATTATTGACTTCAAAAGGCTGGTTGGTAGATGTTTGAGTTTTTATAATATTAGTATTGGGATTTTTATTGATCCTAACATCTTTAGGAGCCATGGTCTGATTTTCATGATTATCAGAATTGTTGTTGTTTTTAGGCCCATCGGTTCTTGGACTCGAAAGCCCCTTTTCAATAACAGGGTGCTCCTCACCCTCAGCAGTAGTTTGGCCTTCTTCGATTGGTAACTCTTGATTTAGCAGGACTTCCAATAAAGCTTTGTCTCCTTCAACGGTGCTTGTAGAATCATCTTCAAATACATCGTCGTAGTCATAGCCTTTGAGAGCCGCTATCATTTCTCGATCCTCTTAAGAATAAGTAGGAGTTTGGGCTACAAAAGGAACAGTTACATCAGGATTAGATTCTGTAAAAGGCAACTCCTCCTCAGGAAGTGTAGTCTTTGAAACTCCTAGAGTTGGAGATGACATCGTAATTCATGTGGAAGCTAACACAGTTACGAGAATAGTCATTTTTGTGATTATGGGTTCCAAAATCACTTATGTAATGATCAGAGCCGGAATGCTAACCTCTGTAGATAAAAAAGAATAATGTCAATATGTTATTCAATCAAGATCATATTAAAAGAGTATTAAAATTTACATTGTGGAGATTGCATATCTTGTGAAGGTAACGTTTCTTGACGGTCTTTTGGAGTCACTATTAATCTCCTTTTGGCCTTGCGCACAAGAGATGTCTTAGGTTCTTCTTCAACCTCATCAAGGTCACCTTGCACATTGGGTTATGTAATAACCTCTTCTTGGACAACTTGGCTGCTTCTTGGAACTGAAGGAGTTGCCTCTCCTCCTCCAGAGGATGCTCCAGTCTACATCTATTTTGTCTGGGACCGCGTGGTCCTGGTGGTGGGCTGCTCTGTAATGACCAATGTAGTCTTATTTTTCTTTCCTGCAGCCTTAGGAGAAGAATGGAGATCAATAGGATGTGAAGGAGCTGATGACTCTCCAGTTTTTCTTTTCCTCCCAAGTCCCTTTGCTGGGGACTTCTCCTTCCGTATCTTCAGTGATACATCTAGTAGATCGTTGACTTCGTCACAGAAGCCTACAAGAGTGGCGTCCAGAGGTTCGTCAGCGGGTTCATGATTATCTTCATCTCTGAAGGATTGTGCAGTGCGAACTCCAGCTCTTGAACGTCTATCACTGGCAAAATTGTCAGCCAGATGGTGGCATTACCTACATGCTGTTGATCATAGCCGAACTATCGAGCAAATTGGTATGGCAAGTACGGTTCCAGAAAATACTCACCTTCAAACTGGTACACTAAATGTGATGGCCGGATTGTCTTCAACCATGCGAACTCAGCCGAAGATAGACGGGGAGATGCTGCTTCTAGATCCATGAGTTGTGGAAGGAGATTCTCATATCCTGGAGGAGGAGGAACACATTGAAATCTCCATCCAGACCCTCGGTTCAAAGCTCTTCGACATTCTGACAGCACATTTATATTCTATCGAGCATTGGAATAACACCTGATAAAATTGCCTCCGATTGTACCCGTATCGGGGTCCATCAAGTCAGGGTAGTGCAACAACAACCACCCAAATAGATATGTGTACAAAATTTTGGTACAAGGGAAGTCGTCCTGAGAATTCTTATCGTACACCATGGTGTTAACGAAAGAACGCAAGCCTGCGTTTAAGTGGCATGTCGTCGTCGAGAGAAGATCCATCTTGTAGCCGAATACTAGATGCACTACGACGAATAGCACACCTCGATGGAATCGATCGACGGCACTGGATCCGGGTATCACAAACCGCCGTAGCCATAAAGAGAGAAAACCCGCCAGCTGAGCTTCTTGAGACATGGATCTGTAACCCTGTCTAAGATAAATTTCGATTGGAGCACCAACAGTGAATGGGTAGCAATCTACATCCAAAATGTTATCATAATGCTTGGTTTTTTCTATCAATTTTTCTATATCGTTGCGGCTGAGCGGTTTGAAGAAACAAGGATCGCAAGCTTGACTCTCGGCGATCTTTTCTTCAAGAGCATGCCCCAGAAACAAGTATGGCAGCCATTTGGTAGTATAGCAAGTCCCTTTGAAAGCACTCTTGTAACAAAAGGAACAGATCAGATAGTGGCATAATAACTCTTTGAACATAGCCACCATATTAGGAATCTCTGTTGAGAGAGTATCCAATTCCTCGTTTGTTGGCACATATTCTTCATAGGAATTTTCACCTATTGGCAAATGTGAAAGATATTTCATTTCATGAAGTACGAAACCGATTTCCCTGTGATGCATCATGAAGGTAACGGTCCTCTCATTATATCTTTCAACTAAAGCCAAAAACAAGTTAGTATTCAAAGTTTATCCTTAAAATGATCCAAAACCCAAACTACTACACTGCTCCAGCATTTTATGTCAGGATTCACTAAGCCTATTAATCGCATTATTTGGTCTGGGTACCTCCCTTCTGCCTTTGTAAACATGTTCGCAAAAATAGCTACTCTGACAGGAAGCAGCATTGATGAATCTTCAGGAGGTATACAGCTTGGCCTCAAACCTCTAAGATAGGAGCTGTATCTCTCCGAAGTGCTGTAGAAGAAATCCTTGTTCTGTGGACCCAATATGTAGCATATCTTTCCAACTCTGGCCTATTGAATTAGGGTCAGATCCTATGCCATACGCCGGAGATATCTAGAAAGTACATATCGAAACAAATACAAGTGTCTCGTCATTTCTGTGAGGTACATTATTCTATCCCCACATTGATAAAATATGTCTTCTCTCTTCGCTTTGGGCTGAGACGTCTTCTTGATTGCCACTCCAAACAAGAAAGCTGGCTTCTTATTGACGATATTGTCCAGACTTTCCAAAGGTTCACCGTTCATCAAGCATAATAAAGTGGGGTTCTCTTGAGCTGCGAGCATATCTCTTCGGGACTCAGGAAGATCATATTGAAGATATTGTACGTGGGATAAGTCTTCTCGGTATTCTGACACATTGAAGGCCGAAGCATATCTTTCAGCAATAGAGTCTTCTCTGAGATCAACTACAAAAAGAAAGTAAAAGATTAATTATGAAGTCTATACAACTGTATCTAAATTTTAAACAGGTTGCGCAAAGTCACAGGTTGCGCGAGCATCTAAAAATATATATAATTTAGATTGCGCATGATTCTATGTTGCGCAAGCCTACGGAGTGCGCCTGGTGTCATCTCAAGATTAATATGAACTTAAGATCTACATTGCGCAAGTTATCAAGTTGCGCTTAGTGCAAACGTGAAATACGCATATTTGAAGGGTGCATTCGCGCAAGTCAGAAGGCACAAATTCGAAGCATGCGCAACGCAGTTCATAAAAACAAATAGTATATTTTTGACACAGCCAACACTCTTAAAAAAGGAGGCGCGAGTAAATAGAGTGCGCACCTACACTCTAAAAAGAGGAGGCGCACGTTATAGAGTGTGTAAATAAATCAAAACTCTAAAAAGAGATGATTGGCTCTGACATACTGAATTCGTTTGTTCACTGGCGCCTACATGATGGTCAATTTGCACTATAAAGATCACCTTCGAGAGGTGGATTGGCTTGTTCAGCTTTCGATGATGGAGACGCATAACGAGGTGTCCTTGGTGGTCATGCACACGATAAAGGCCCAACAATGGCCTTTCCCTTGTCGGCGGTGGACTTTCTTGGTGCCATTTACGATCGTCGGAGGAGCTTCGCAAGTTAGAAGGAAGAAGTTGAAGGGTTTGAAGAAAATAATTTTCAGTAAAAAAAATTAAAAAATCCTCTTTAAACAACTATTTATAGCCTAAAGGGTATTCTGAAACTGTTGTGCAACTTGAGCTAAAAAAGCAGAATTGGTTAAACGTTGACTGGCGCAACTCGTGTCAAATTTTCTAATTCAAAGTATTTCAAATTTTGAAATCTTTCAAAACTTTGAAAACTTTGAAGGGGGTCTTGTAGGAGCCTAAAAATCAATGGACGCCCCTCTCAACAAAGCTCCAGCATCAAGTGGCGCCAACTCATTAAGTTGTGCCAGTCTCAGGTTACGCCTAAGCCATCTCAGGTTGCGCCTAAGCCAGTGTGAGCGATCTCCTCGTGGCAAGCATTCTTGAGAAGTTGTAACGGCTGCCATTATTACTGACAGCTCTGACAGCTCGTCAGTCAAAAAATCCATTCGAATCCCGCACAACACGGCGCTCGAGAAGATTTTGTCAGTATATAATTAATGTTGACAGCTAGCTTGCGCAAGTTATCAAGAAGCGCAAGAATCAATTGTCATAACATAAATACCTAGTCAAAGGTGCCAAACGTGAAGCTGTGCGCTTGCGCCACCTAGAGTGTTGGCACAACCTGATCAACTTTTGTTCAGAAGCATGATGATGTGACGTGCATACCACAAATCTCGAAGAACGTATCCACTACACTACCCAGGACCACGCACATCTCACTCAAATGATGCCACACATCCCCAGCAGTTCAAGTAACCATTCACAGAACTGGATAGAAGGCGCACAACCTGAAGTGCGCACAACTCAGAAAACAGTTATTTCAGAACTCTATAAATAGAGTTTCAAATTAGTTCTAAAGGAGGACTAATGATCATAATCTACTAACAAAGTACTGTTGCATCTTTCAGAGGCTCGTGTCTTCGATATCACATCATCCAAGGGATAAATTGATCATTTTTTGATCAGATTTCTATAGTTTTACTTTCCCAAAAATTAATTATACTCATTGTACTTTCTTTCTTTCTTAGTTTGTAGAAATCAAACTTTTGTTTTTTTCAAACAAGGGCATTACAGCATGAGGCAATTTTAAGAAGGGAGAGGTTAGAAATTGCTACGATTCGCCCTTCCACTGCCAGATGTCGTCTTCGTTGGATCTTCGTCGACTACAAAACCAGGTTCATATATTACATGACAATTTTATAAAATATGGTTATTATAACATGTTTTATATCGCTTTGTAGCATAAGTAAGCATGATCATGTTCATTCATACATACTTTCTTATTGTTCTCCATGTTCTCAAATTATTAGAATTATTTTGAATGTGGTCACAAACATTTTTAAGCATGGTTCATAAATTTATGTTATATACATAATAAGTACACTATCTTTTCAAAAGTTTATCCAATCATATTTTAAAAAATTGGAAAACTGAAGTCCCACTATCTTAGCTTTAGTAATCTGTTTATCAAGTTTTTTTTTGGGAAAAGAGGACTATGTAAATAAAATGGTAAACTCACTAGGAAGTTTAAAACATATTATTCCCCTTGAATCATTATAATACTCCGGCTAGGGGTTTATTTTACGTGTTAGAATGTGTAATGGGATTTGCATAATGTTTCTAATATTATTAGTTACCGTCGTACTAGTATTCTTGTATTCTAGTTTCTAAAGTATCATATTCATGTGTTTAGAGTTGGAAGCAGTGGTTACCAACTAAATTAATGATTTTAAGAGTCCTATCTACTGATTTATACCAAAGATTTTTCTTATAATATATTTTGGACCTTTAATTTAGAAATATTAAAAGTACTATTGTTCCTAATTTATCCTAAACTTTTCCCTTTAGTTTCCATTAAGAGTAGATGTTTGCTTCTTACAGTATGGTAGTCGGTTTCAATAAAAATTATCAAAAAAATAAAATAAAACTTAAGCCAACTCCCTATTATTGTTCACTTCAATATGCAAATTCTCTTAATTCTTTGATGTTTCCACTGCTAGTTTCTTTAAAATATAAAGTTATGTTTGGTTTGCTTCAGGGTAATTGATCCTTAAAAGTTGGCAAAGAAAATGTTGGCAGATCAGATATTGTTCTAGTGGATAGTTTTGAGCTATGCCTCATAAAGTTTGGACTACTAAAAGGAACACATTAATCAATTTGGTGCATGGAAACCATTTATTGCCTGAAGAAATCTCTTCTTAGGGAGAATCCAACACTTCTGCATTTATCGAGTATGAAATCTTAACTTACAATATGTTGCATCAGTCTTCTCGTTTGAAACTTCAAAATGATTGCTCGTATGATATACCTATGAAAGAAGTGGATAATGCACCAGTTGGGCCAACCAAATGTGACTTGATGCCTAAGAAATACATTTATTATCTTTGTTGGATTATTTATAGTCAAACTACAACTAATTGGAAACTACAATATTGTACATTATGACATTATTTTTATGTCTTTCAACTGGTGAAAGATGAATTATGTTGGATAAATTATATTTTTTTATTGATTTTGCAAAAGATAAGCTATTTACTTGCTTGAGTTTCGTACAACTACAAAAATGATGCATGCATGACAGGTATTGTGCTGCATGCCTGAGAGAAACTAGTCATCCGCGAACTAACTTTTGTAGGTCGTAGTGGGTTGCTAACCTTCGAAAGTCCAAAAGTAAAATCGCCAACCTGAATGTTGGCATTTCATAGTTGCATATTTTTAAAAGTCTGTACCACAAGTTTGCTCAATCCATAGGATGACTACGGATCAGTGACATTTTCTTGTTTTCTCATTTTCCATGGTTGCTAACAAGAAAATTATCGCCATGTGTCTCTATAGCGACATCATTTAGCGACGATATCATGTCACAGAATTTTTTGAATTTACGGCGTTTAGCGGCGTGTCGTTGCTAATCAGCGACATCATCTTTTGTTGCTAAACGTTGCTAATTATTTTGTAAATAATAATAAATTTAGCGACATTTTGCGACCAAAATGCTGAAGTGGCAAGCTTTGCCATATCAGCAAACTAGCGAAATTTTACGACAATTTGTGACATCTATGGTACATGATAGCGACGTTCCGATACATGGTTAGCAATATAAGTCACGTCGTTGGACGTCGCTGAACTGAAAAAATTGAAAAACAAAGAAAGAAGCTGTGCCATCACAGTTTATAAAATTTGCCTACAATTATAAAATCACAGTTTATATAGAAATAGATCCGAATTATTCCTCTATTGAACTCCGTGGGTTCTTCGACCTTTCGATGGAACTTTCAACACTGGTGAAAATATATACAATTAATATAAATAATAATATAAACTCACATACAATCAAAAAAGTTTCAAATACCATGTGGCATGAAGTAATGTCACTAAAAGTCTGAAATAATAAATCAAAACCCAAAATTGGTCTAACACACAAGCAACGAAAAGTCTATCCAATCAAGGACCTAGAGGAGGAGCACAGCCATACATATGGGATAGAAGGAACTCATACTGCTCCTATGAAAGAGTTACGATGCGGGTGGGAGAGACAGTATAATCCGTGGAGTCGGTGTTGATGCTGGCGGATAAGGAGGACGTATGTGCTCCAATGTTAGTAGTCAAACATTCTATGAATCCATGGAAGATGCCAGTCTCGTACTATTCTATGCCATTGAATCATGTTTTCTCGCTAGTTGATCGTCCATTGCCGCCTATATCCCCTGTATTGTCTCCACGTTGCCCTCTGTCAACCCAACAAGATCATTAATGCTATGGTCAATCCTCTTGCTCAGAGTCCTTAACCCCGAGATGCTACGCTCAAGTATATCCAATCGTGCGGTGAGCATTGCATGGTCAGTCTGAGGTTAAGACTGGGGCTATTCTGCAATCGTTCGCAGTATCTAATCATACAGATCAACAACTTGTCGGAGAACACTCTCCTCGACTCGGGCTGACTTTGTGGGGGCTGTAGAGAACGCATACTGGAAAGGGCGCCCTGGATGACCATATTGCAACAAAGGCATCATGGAATCCCGTACCGTACTACATGTCTCCCTCAAGCTACCTGTTGCGTTGTAGCGATTAGCACCACAAAATAAGCTCATTTCTTTATCCTTTTCTTCTTTTAGTACAATATGCACCCATTGTAAGATGCGTCGGTTTTCTTGTATCCCATCCAAATTAACCTCACCATTCACTTAGATCGCTATAAGTATGTGGGAAACGTGGCATCCTCCGACAAGATCTCAAAACCTCCTCAACTGTGATTGAACCTCACAATCAAGATACAATAGAGTTCTTACATTCTTCAGCAACTCCATAAACTTTGCAGCATCGGTATTCAGTGCCTCCTCAACTGTATTATGATTGTCTGAATCAAAACTAGGCCTCATAGCATCGAAAATCATGTCTATCCACCCATCGTCGTAATTATTATGGTTGTGGACATCCCTATACGGCTCCACATAAGGCACTTTCTTCGATGCCAAAGGCACAAGCTCTCTGCGTGAGGTCTACTGATAGTATTTCGGCGTGAAACCCCTCGAGTATAAATAAAATATCACATCCACTTCTGGATAGTATTTCAAGTTGCGATATTTTGCACATGGATACTCAGTTTTGGTGTCGTTCATGTACTGGGGGAATGCCTTAGCAAATTGCACAAACTGCTTTACCCTTTTTATGAATTTATCTCGTACACCATACATGTCATCAGGACGACGGTTGTACATCCACGAACGATGTCGTAAGTTGTAATTCATATTCATTTTTAGATACTTCTGTAAAGGTGAATTTAAATTTTTTAAATATATATTCACTACCAGAATAGGCTGAATTAGCAACGTCCAAAAATGTCGCTAATAAGTAAAAATACGTTGCTAAATATAATTAGCGACGCAATTAGCGACGAAAAAAGTAGGTCGTCGAAAAGCTAGTCGCAGAACAAAATTACGTCGCCTATCGTCGCTGTTGCGACGAATTATCTACGATGCTAAAACGTCGCAAACTTAGCGACGTTAGGTGACATTTACAGTACGTCGCCAACTTAGCAACGTATTTAGCAACGTCTATTCATCGCATGTAGTGACATGGCCAGGTTTGCCACGTCATCATGTTTAGCAACGTGGCGATACCGTTAGCGATGTCTTCGGTTAAACTTAGCGTCGTATCGATACATCTTTGCGACGTATTTTCGTGTCACAAAATGTCGTAAAACATCGCTAATATGTTGGAAAATTAAAAAAATATAATACAGTTTTCAAATCCTGCACACTGCACATCCCATACACTGTAAACACTAATCTGGTAACTGTATTGCATTACAAATTTCTGAACACCAATAATCACTGCACCTAATTCACTAGTTATAAACTGCGCATCTGAGATAGAGTCAAATAGTGTCAAACAATGCATCATCACAAACATCCATTAGAGTCAAATAAAAATAAGAGACGATAAAAAGTCTCCCACTAACATACATGTCAGTGTATAAACAAAAGTCTCCCTCCAAGTGTATAAACAAGTGTACCAATAAACAATTTGCCCATATGGCCAATACATACAACTCATAAAAAACCAATAAAATTATTGAGGACCCATGCTGTGCATCTGAGATAGCATGAACTCATACTGCTCCTGTGTGAGCTGCACCACAGGGGCAGTAGGAGGCAGTACAACGTCTGGAGTCGGCGCCGTCGATGGACAGGGAGGACGTATCTGCTCCAGCTCTCACAGTCGCTCAGCATGGGCAGCAAGGGTACGCACCATCCTTGAGAACTCTTCCTAATCAAAATATGTATCTGAGTAAGTAAGGCAGACATAGTCCTCTGGGATCCCTCCACCTCGACCTGTCTATGCTTTGTGCGCTCCGTAGACTCGGTGGGCTTATGCAAGCTGGCAGTTGTAGCCTGCTTCAGACTCATCAGCTCCTGTATACTGCACTCGACCGTATCAAATCGTCCGGTGATCATCGGATCGTCGGATTGTCGCTCTGCGGTATGGTGATCAGAAATCTGCTGCTGCAACTCGAGACGCAGCTCGTCGATCTGACGACCAATATCCTGAGCTCGTGATGATGCCTACGAAGCTGGAGACTGCACACTGACAAAAGGGGCCCGGGATGACTCTAAAGCCAAATAGGTGCCGTAGGATCCCGTACCATAGTACGTACCCTTCTGAAGACCACCAACGGCGATCATCCAGAGGTCGTCCGGCGATGGAGCTGTAGTCGGCTGGGAGGAAGTACCAGACCATCCCTCTGTTGTAGTACTAGCAGCAGTAGCCGCCTCCTCTTGTAGCCGAAGAAACTCGGCATAGAACATTGTTTGCTAATGTCTAAGTGTTTGCTAAAGTCTATATTGATATCTATTTTCCTATTTTCTAAACTATAGTAAATTAATATAAAGAATAGAATGTACATATGCCTGCGTCGCCCTCTTGTCAATAAACTCCCTAACCCTCCGATGGGTGACCAGGAAAACGGTCACCATGTTAGAATCCTCACCCTTTTTTACCTGTTAAAATATATTATCTATTATTAGTATTAAACATTCTATCCAACTATATATAAAATGGTGTCCGGTAAAGAAAACATACAAGACGATGAAAATGCTCCGTCATAGGAATGGAGCCACCACACCACTTACTGGCGCTCGACCGTGCCACCTTAGCCTTGTCAGACCGCTCCTGGTACCTGGCCTCGACAAATCTAGCCTTCATCGCAGCCACTGCTCTAGCGTGATCCAACCATGGATCGACTTTCCGGAGCGATCACGAGACTTCTGGTCATGGATCGCATCACGGATGAGGTTGCATGCGACGACAAAAATTAGGCCTCGATCTTCGCCGCCCGGTGTGGTGGATAGAAATAGGTCCTCTACAAGAAGTAAAATAGAAAGAGTTGTATAATATACACAAATAATTATTAAAATTTAAAAATAAACACCCTCTCTAGCTTGCACAGTGTTACCACAATGTCCTTCTCTTGTTTTTTTAGACGATCAACGAACAATTTCTTAGAACAAAGATCCCTGAAGAATATGCTAATCTCCGTCAATGGATCCAAAACTGCCTGTAGTAAGAATTTCCGAAATGTAATCAAAATTAACCTCTCCATGAATATGTGAAAATCGTGGCTCTTCATACCCGTTAATTTATTTTCCTTCGGATCGACACATCTTCTCAGATTTGACACATATCCGTCTGAAAATTTTAGGCCCTGGATCCACCGACAAAGTCACACTTTATCCTTCTTGTCCAGTAAGAAAATTGACTTCGGCAGGAACTGTTTTCCATTCTCCTTTATCAAATACAACGCAGGGCATTTCCATATTTCTTATAAGTCCAACCTGGCCTTGGGATTGTCTTTCGTTTTTTCTTTTACATCCATCATAGTATTAATTATGTTATCAAACATATTCTTGACAATATGTATGACATCAAGATTATGTCTGATCAGATTGGTACTCCAATATGGCAGATCCCATAATATGCCCCTCTTTGTCCAGTTATGATCTCTACCAAATCTATCGCACTTGTACCCAGTTGTAGGATCTTCGATAGCACCTGAAAAATCTCTAACCTCCTCCCATATCGTGGCTCCGCACCACCTTGGCGGTGGATCACCCTTCTATATAACGCCGGCACGGAATGTATTCATGTTCCTTCTGAACGGATGATCTTTTGACAGAAATTGTCAATAACAATCAAAGAAGCACGATTTTCCTCCATATTTTAAACGAAAAGCCTTAGTACAGTCCATGTAATATAGACATGAGAGACGGCCATGAGTGCTCCATTCAGATAACATTCTATAGACCGGAAAGTCGTTGATGGTCCACATAAGGGTTGCACATCCAAGGCGGTAGTTTATATGGAGTGACAATAACAGGCCAGCACGAATACTGGGGTCCCGAAAGATCAAAAGGAGTAAAACTGTCAGAAGATAGCCCCAACCTAACTATTATGCGGATCTGAAGAAAAATTAGGATACACTCGATCAAAGTGCTTCCACGCTTCTCCATCGGATGGATGATCCAACACTCCTTCAATCTGTTCTCGCATGTGCCAACTCATATTTTTGGTCGTTTCTTTCACCATAAATAATCTTTGCAATCGCGGCGTTAAAGGCAAGTACTGCATTGAATCGGTCGGTCTTCTTACACCGGAAGACCTTCCTGTACTAGTTGTCTTATAGCGATCAGCACCACAAAATATGCATACATCTGCGTCCTTATCGTCTTTGTAGTATAGCATGCACCCATTGCGACAAGAATCGATTTTCTCGTATCCCATCCAGAGCGATCTCACCATCCTCTTAGACCGATAGAAGTCTTTAGGTAACTTAGCACCCGCCGGCAAGATCTCTATAATCAACTCCAACACTCGATTGTAGCATTCTTACGACATATTAAAATCTGACTTAATGCTCAACAGTCTTGTAACCACCTCAAACGGTGAATGATCCTCACAAACAGGATACAATGTAGTCCTTGCATTCTCCAGTAACTCCATGAACTTTGCAGCATCGACATTCGGTGCCTCCTCAGCTGCATCATGAACGAAACTAGGCCCTGTAACGTCGAAAACCATGTTCACGCACCCGTCGTCGTCTGAATGATTATCTGAAACAAAATTAGGTCCCGCATGCATATACGACTCAACATAAGGCTCCGGCTCCGATGCTAAAGACACAAGTTCTTCGTGTGCGGTCCACTGATAGTAATTAGGCATGAAACCCCTCGAGTACAAGTGATATGTCACTTCCACTTCTGGATAATATTTCACGTTGTAACACCCCATTTCTAAAATGAGGGTAATTTTAAAATTTTGTATTTTAATCTATTTAATTATGGTATTTAAAATTTTAATATAATTTTTAGTAATTTTTAATCATTTTAAAACTATTAAATATCATGACTTATGATTTGGTGTCTTGCTAGTGTAATCCTAGAGCCTAGCCATGTGATTAGGGTATTTCATTTGTCATTCTAGATTGAGAGGTATTTTAGTCATTTTTGTAATCTTGGGAATTATTGGAATTATTACGTGTTAATTATAATTATTAGAATTTTTAGTGATTTTTAGTATATTTGATTTAGTACTATAGTTGACTTTGACTAGTGTTGACTTAGGAGACTGTTCTAGAGGCTAACCTAGGTCATGACTATTTTATTAGGATATGGAACCCTAGCTTGACCTAAATTAGTGATAATTAACCCATTAGATTTAATTTAGGGAGAATAGGATTTGAATTGATTAGGAAATGACTTGTGATTTCACAAGTCATGATTAGTGATTTTGGCCCATGGAAGCCCATAGATCACCATTGGAACCCAAACCCTAACCCTAATCAGCCCATGGTCGGCCACTATTGATCCCCCCTCTATTTAAGGCTCCTAGGAATTTAGGGCTAGCCTCCTTAGAATCATTTTGGCAAGTTTTAGATAGAGATAATTCTCCATCTTCAATAAATCCTATAAAATCCATTTCAATTCCTTTTTCACCCAAACCAATTGTAATAGGTTCTAATTTTACTCTAATTGCTGTTGGTAATGAGTATTTTCACCTTGGGAGCAAATTGGAGGAGTTTGGCTATCAAGAGGAACACCTCTTTTTGGAGCTTTTTGAGGATTTTGATACACATAGGTAACTTTCATTCTACACCATAGAATTCTGATTTTCTTGTATATCTAGGAAGCCCTAGGCCTAACCTAACTGTAGGAATAGGAAACCCTAGATTTCGTATCCAATTCATGTCCTATTTGGACACGTATCAGGCTTACTGTGCAAGTATTTGATGAAATGCCCCAGTGGGCATTTCGAGTGATTTTTAGGATTGTAAATGAATAGAAAATTAGATCTTAGTGTTGCTTATGGATTTCTAGTGTCCTGATGTGGTTTTCGTGTCGTGTCGGGTCACGGGGGACACGAGAACACGCAGATACAGACACGCGCGCGAGCGCGGTTGCTCCCCTGCTACCACGTGTCTCGTATGCCCTGCACACAGCACTTGGATACGCCAAACTTAGCATGGATACGGGGGCAGTGTCTGCGCACACTCCCCCAAAGTTTCAGTGCACCTCATTTTGTGTCGGACACGAAAATGAGGCTACACTGGTCACACACTGCACTGCACACACGTGATTTCGTGCACTGATACGGCCTTCGTGCCGTGTCTAGACACAACTTGGACACCTCGTGTTGACATGAGTGTGTAGCCCTAGTGTAGGCGTACACGTGTGCACGAGCATGTGTCCTAATTCGTGTCGTGTCATGTCCTACGAGACACGTGCACGCGTGCACGACACTGCTTCACTGTGTTCAGTTCTATTGTTTTTCCAGTATTTGAAATCCTAGTTTAAATTGTTTAATTCATGTTTAAATTACTAATTAAGATCCTAGACATATTTAAAGATCCCTGTTAATTGAATTTACACATTAGTTTGAGGTTGTTTGCAATTGATGGGGGATTCAAAGTAGTTGGGCTGAATGTGACTGAAACATTCAGTTTGAATGATATCTAATCCTATTTAAAACTGTTAATAGTTTAATATCAACTGTAAGTTAATTCCTTTCAACTGCTTTAAGTTCTTTTTCCAAATGGTTGATTTTCATATTAGTTCACTGATTTATTAAAATTCTTTGGGTGTTGATTGATGGATTGGTGTTTGGGGTTTTAGTGGTTAACTGATATTGATTTCCTTTAATCCTCCATACCTGAGAATGGATTTCCTTTCCTTCAACTAAATTGAATGTTAATTCTACATTGTTAGTTCACTGTTAAGGATAGTTTAAGTTTTGTGTATGAGAATTGGGTTCGATTGAACTAACAGTAAATGGGAACCTGATTTTCAAGTCACTGATTCATTATTTACTGTTTTTTTAATAGTTTCCAAGGATTCAATTCGATTTCAAATAAGTTCATACATATGCCTGGGTTGATGTTAATTTCAATATTGGTTTCATACAGGGTTCTCAACTAATTTTTGTATTATTAATCTGAGTTCAGTGTTCGAATTGGTTTTATGGTGTTCAGTCGTCTTCTTCACTGATATTGATGTTAGTTTATGATTGTGAAGGAAATTGGATGACTTGGGTTCGAATTGTCTTTGGTTTTGAGCTTTGAATCCCCATTTTTTCCAGTTTCCTGATTATTGATCTACTGAGTTTCGAATGTAGGTATAACTGACAATTGATTTCCTTAAAATTTCTGTTATTGTGGACCGTTTAATACACTGAACACTGATTTCCTGGAGACACTAAGTTTTACTGTCCATTTCCATTTCTGAGAAACCTATTTCATGTTCACTCGAAATCTGAATATATACACTGTTAGGAAAACCAGGGACCTACATTGCTTCTACTGCCATTGTATGAACCTGGGTTGCTAGTCCCAAGACCTGGAAATAATCACATTCCTGGACACTAGTAACCTGAGGCTGTATACACCCTGGACCATTTTTTACATCCCTGACATATATGGAATGCTTGACACACATGTGTTTTCCTGCCACTTGATACCTGATACATCGCACACACACATAGGATTGACCCTTACTTTCCTGAACACGGATACATTCTAGTACACAGGAAAACTCCCACACATCTATTTCTTTTATTCCCTATTTTTCTGATTAGCCTACTCACTGATTTTCCAGGAATCATGCCACATTGTTTGCACTGTTTCCTTTACCACTGTACATATGTACACTACATTGTTTTCAATGATTACTGTCATTTGATCACTGTTCCCTGTCATTTTTCTGTTTTCCTATTAACACATGCTCACTGTTTTGCATTGACACTTGAACACAAGTGCCTCACACACACACATACAAGTTATCACTCACTCTCTTGACACACACTGTTCACTCTTCATATTAACACACAATCAGTCACTCCTCTCATTGTTACACACACATTGGTCACTCCTCATAACATCACTCCATATAAACCTATATATGTTCAACCCATTAGCAGCCCCTAAACCAAGCCTACAAGTAGCCATGTAGCTGTCACAAACCTGTCCATTATTGCCCACTAAATCAGCCCCCACATGGACACCATGTATCAGCCATATTAGCCCTTGTTAGCCTATATATTCAGCCCCTATATCAGCCTTAGTCCAGCCCACATCTACCACCATCAAGTAGCCTAAAACTAGTCCATCTCCATTCATCCATACATACCCCTCTTTCTCCCATTCTATATGCACACATATGTAAGTTCACATATATAGTTTCCCTATATATTTTTATGTATATATATGATTAGTGAATGTGATATTTATATGTACTTAAATATATGGGTGATACAATGTAGAATACAATGAATATAGGCTTGTATGATATGTAAAATAGGTAATACAATATATGCATGAATAATGTAGTATGTAAATTGTAGGTTTGATAGCTTGTATAGCCTTGTGATAGTGTATGAGTGCTAGTCTAGGTTTGGTTAGGCCCAAGAGTTGACTTAATCTAGATTAGACTTGATTGTATCAAGTGTGACCTAGTCTGACCAGTCTAGTTGACTAGAGTTGACCGAGAGTTGACTTGGTCTAGTATGACCTAGACAGCATGCAGATGCATTGTAGATTTCATTTATCATCCCATGTATACATCTTGACTTGTGTTGCTCTAACTAGGAGTCAGGTACCTCATCTCGGACAGTACATTTACTTCAAACATTCAGATACGAGGCGAGTGCATTCTCTGATAATTTATATCCTATTTAGAATTATTTTCCTGCTTTAAATTACTTTACTTGATACTGTCACATTGGTCACATGGATTAGTACTATATGGATCCTTTCTTGAGATGTTATCCCCTCAGGAGCATCAGATACTGTAGGAACGAAATCGTAAAGCAAAATACTCTAGAGGGGGGGTGAATAGAGTTGGCAGCGGAATAATGCTAATTAAAAATTGTTAGCAGCAAGATCACAGAATAATAATCACAACTAAATAATGTAAAGGCAGAGATAAGAAAGCAAACGCAAAGACAACGATGTATTCTGGTTTTCCTCTGTTGAAGACTAGTCCAGTCGGTAGAACTCTTGCTACCAGTTGAATCCACTATTGGCAAAACCTGCAAGTTTTCTTACGAAGTTCTTGCAACTTCTACAACGCGAGCTTTGATACGAAGAACTTGTCCAACTTCAATTGTGAAGAGATATTCTTCTATCAAGCCTTCTGATTACAATCACTCAGAAACTTCTAAACCGTACCGCACTGTCAAATCGACTAGAGGATTGTAACTGGCTTGGGATCTGAAAATTGAAGATCGAGAAAAACTCTTTGGAAGACTGAAAGCTTTAAGTAGAGAGAAGATTGATAGTGAATGAGTGAGTTAAAATGATCAAAATCCATCTCTATTTATAGGAGTTCCAAAGACAGAATTCTGGCAGAATTCGGGCAGAATTCGGACAGAACTCGATGAGCAAATCTCGGTCAAATCCGCAACTGCAGGAGGACCAAGTTCCAAGAAATTTAAAAAAAAACGGCCACTAGCCGAACTCTGCGACTGGCCGAGTTCTGTCAGGGTTAGGTTAGGGTTTTTCAGAATAGATTTTGGGAAATTTTGAAAAACCTTTTTGGAGCTTTTGTAAATACGAATATTTTTCAAAACTAAGGACATTTTTAAAAACATTTTGAAATTATTTTGGAATAGCCTATTTATCGTGTACATTGTATTTCTAGACTCAATAAAATAAATGATTACATTGCTCAAAGAAATACAGACTCGAACGGGCAAACAACGCTTCGGTCTTGAACTGAGTAGATAGCCGTTCTTGATCATGTCCAAGAGTCCGAGATGTCCTGACTAGCTCCATATATCGAGACAGAGTTTGATCAATTATTAAAATTAATTTGATCATATGACCAATGGGCTAACAATCTCTCCTATTTTGATAATTGACAAACTATGAATGATATAACATCTTTTGAGATAAGATACCACAAAAATTGTTCAATCCCTGTATTATTCTCAAAAACAAAATGTTAGTTACTTTTTCTCCCCATTATCACTTAGCAAAATAAATGTGAAGAAATAGGCTCCCGCAATTAATGCATAAGCTACAACAGTGAAGAAACACAAGAAAATAATATCTCATGCAGTGAGAATATACAAGACATAACAGAGAAGTAGTTCACAGACAGTTTATAATATAGAAGCAGATAAAGATGCTTATAAAGAATAAATAAGCTGATATAAAGATAAACTATGTATCCCATAAAAATAAAATGATGTTCAAGAGACATCAAGAAATATCTAGTACAAGTCCTCAAAAGAAATGAACATAAAAACTAGAAAGAAAGAAACTTGGAATGTCGAAGCATTTCCAAGTGTACAGTAGACAATAACTAAGTCTCAAAATCAGCTAATATATCATCATCACATCTACTCCTCATCATTATCATCAGCAGCATGACCGGCATGTCCAGAAAAAACCAGCTCCAGAAGTACCAGCGCCAGAAGGGTGAGGAGGGGCGCCAGCGTAAAACTCACCGACAAAGTCTCGAGGAGGGGCACGATCAGAACGATACCAATCATATGCATTACCGGGCTGAAAGTAGGCATGAACAGCCTCATCCTCACAGCGGTAACCAGAAAAGGCTGGATCTCTAGGAATAGAACCGGCAGAATGTCCAGTCTGAGCAAATCGGAGATCAGCTAGAGAATTTGCTATCGTCTGATAACGAGTGACATCGCAGAACTCACGTTCGCGGGACATATCCGTCATCGAGACGTAAAAATCAGAAAGATACTGGTGTATGCCTTCAAAGGTCATGGCATACTACTGAGTAGGTGGAGGAGGTGGAGCAGTAGGAGGAGCAGTAGCAGTCATACTACGACGAGATAGCTTAAAAAACTTGGACTCAGGGTCTTGAGTACAAGTTGACAGATCAATATCAAAACGCTGGAAGATACGTGGAAGAATCATCGCATAAGAGAGATTTCTATCTCTTGCACGACAACGTCCCATCATCTGGATAATAGTTTTAGGGGCAAAAAAAGGAATCCCCTTAAGAATATGATACATAGCAGACAGCTCAAGTGATGTGACATCATTCTTTGAAGTAGACTTCGGAAGGAGAGTGGAGTAGATGATGCGATGCAATTCATAACTAAACAAGTTCAAGTTATTTGCCTTGAACTTTCCAGAGCGAACTCGATCAGGGGCACAGAGTTTAGCTTTGAAACTAGCAAGTGTCGTGCGTCGAGAAAATCAAATTCAGTGACATCATCAAGCGGTGCACCTTCGTTAGAAATACCAAAGATTTCTGCTAAGAGGACATCATTAAACTCGATATCTAGTCCGCCAATACGAGTACTTACGTCAAACGTGTTTAGTATGATATTACAATAGAAAAGTCTAATGGCATTAGTAGCTACCGGGAAATAAAGTTTAACAACGTATTGTAACCCTAATGCCTCAAAATAAGGGCGGTGCTCTGGAAACACAGTCTATTTGATAAGAGCGCCTGTGCATATGGATCTCATAGAAAAGTCTCCATACCACAGAAGGGCTTAATCTAGGGTTTGAAAATAAAACCTATCGAACACTCCATCGCTTGATTGAACTGGAGAAAAGAGGGAATCCTTGTGTGGATGTGAAGATGATCCTTCCTCACTAGGATTGGTCATCTTCTTCCTCTTGAAGGGGTTGAATCCCTTAGGCGGTATTGTGCAAATAAAGTAAATATGCACGAATTTGAAAGGAGGAAAAGTACGGAGTTATACCTTCCGAGATTCAAGTATGCTGTAGAGGACAACGATCTCCGTACGAATCCAAAATTTGGATGGATTTTACCACGTAGATTGGGAGAAACGAAGTGGTAAAGAACTAGGGTTTGGAGAGCTTCGCGCGGCTGCTGTTGCTGTGAAGGTGGTTTTAGAAGCAATAAAGAAGAACAGGCTCTCGGGATCTGGTTATATAACCAGATACCACTAACTGAACTCGGGCCGCATTCGGTCCGAACTCTGGCCGAATTCGCCTGGGGGTTCTGTTAGTTGGTTTGGGCCATTTTCTTTTTCATTGACTCATTTCAAAAATTTAATTCAAAGATTAGTAACTTCAACCTTCAATTAATATAATTAATATTATTTTATAGATTAAATATCGTTACACAGTGACAGCCTCAAATTAGCTGTAGGAGTACTGTCCCAGCTGACGGAGGTTCACCGGAGAACTCTTAAGTACCACTTCGCTTCAACCGTAGTTGTGGTGACAAACAGACTCTTTATTAGCTTGTCTCTAACACAGTTTTTGCGTATTGAAATATAATCATAAAATAAAATTAATTGATATTATTGATGTCCAAAATTCCTAATTCTCGACGTAAATAATTAAAACGATCTACTGCTAGAGGTTTTGTAAATATGTCAGCTAATTGATTCTCAGTGTCTATGTATACAAGGTCAATATCTCCATTCTGATGATGATCTCTAAGAAAATGATATCGAATCTCGATATGCTTAGTACGAGAGTGACATACTGGATTCTTAGTCAAATTAATTGTGCTCGTGTTGTCATAGAAAATGGGAATATGTGTGAAAAATAAATCATAGTCTTATAAGGTTTGTTTCAACCACAAAATCTGAGCACAACAACGTCCTGCGGCGATATAATCAGCCTCTGCTGTTGATAGGGCTACAAAATTTTGCTTTTTACTAAATCATGAGACTAAAGCCTTGCCTAAGAAATGACATGTTCCGCTGGTACTTTTTCTATCAACTTTGTATCGAGCAAAATCTGCATCTGAGTAACCAATAAGGTCAAAGGACTCGGTTTTGGGATACCATAAGCCAACAGAAGAAGTGCCTTTAAGGTATCAAAAGATATGCTTAACTGCACACAGATGTGATTCCTTTGGATTAGCTTAAAAACATACACACAGGCAAACACTAAACATAATATCTGGACGACTAGCAGTTAAATAAAGTAAACTACCGATCATACCTCGATACTTACGTGTGTCGACCGGCTTGCCTTGTTCATCAATATCAAGCTTTGTTGAAGTTGCCATCGGAGTGCCAATAGGTTTGACATTGTCCAAATCGAACTTCTTTAGCAAATCTTTTGTGTACTTGGCTTGATTTATGAATGTTCCATTGTCAGTTTGTTTGATTTGCAGTCCGAGAAAGAATTTCAGCTCTCCCATCATGCTCATCTCAAATTTATTATGCATACACTTAGAGAATTCTTGACAAAGAGATTCATCAGTAGATCCAAATATAATATCATCAACATAGACTTGTATTAAGAGAAGCTTGCCATTAAAAGACTTAATAAAAAGTGTAGTATCAACCTTGCCCTTTGAAAAACCGTTGTCAAGTAGGAAAGAGCTTAGACGATCATACCAAGCACGAGGGGCTTGTTTTAAACCGTATAAAGCTTTCTTCAACTTGAAAATATGATCAGGGTTTTTAAAATCTGTGAAACCTGGAGGTTGTGCTAAAAAACTTCTTCTTTTATAAAACCATTTAAAAATGCACTCTTGACATCCATTAGAAATAATTTGAAATTATGAAAACATACAAATGCACATAACATGCTAATGGATTCTAATCTCGCAACTGGGATATAAGTCTCATCGTAGTCGATACCTTCTTCCTGATTATATCCTTGAGCTACGAGTCGAGCCTTATTACGAGTCACTAAACCATTCTCGTTCAGTTTATTTCGGAATACCCATCGGGTGCCAATGACCGGATGATCAATAGGCTTGGGAACAAGTTCCCAAACTTGATTCCGTTCAAATTGGTTTAATTCCTCTTGCATAGCATCTATCCAAAAATTATCACTACATGCTTTATCAATAGTTTTGGGTTCTAGCTGTGAATTGAATGCAACACTAGAAACAATATCTCTACTGGATGTACGAGTACTTACAACTTTGGTAATATCACCAATTACCAAATCCTTTGGATGATCAGCCGTAAATTTTAATCTTTTAGGCAGACTCCGAAGGTAGCTGCTTCCGGGTTCTTCTCTTGGAGAATCAGCTGGTGTTGAGCTTGGTACAGTTAGATCTTCGTCATTGTCATCGATAGTCATTTGATTCAATTCATCAAAGGTGACGTTGATTGATTCTTCAATGATCATAGTTCGTTTGTTGAAGACTCTGTATCCTTTGCTCTTGGCCGCATAACCTAAAAATATACCTTTTCGGCCTTTTCGTCAAACTTTTCCAAATTATCTCTTGTATTAAGAATAAAGCATTTACAACCAAATATTCTAAAATATGAAACTGATGGAATTCTATCAAACCATAACTCAAATGGAGTCTTCTTCGATTTGGGTCGAATTAGAACTCTATTGAGAACAAAACAAGCTGTATTGACAGCTTCAGCCCAAAAATATTTGGGTAGACTAAACTGGTTTAACATTACTCTGGCCATTTCGGATAGAGTTCTATTCTTACGTTCTACAACTCCATTTTGTTGTGGAGTCCTAGGACAGGAGAACCTGTGTACAAAACCGTATGTGTCACAAAATTACTCAAACTCTGCATTCTCGAATTCGCCTCCATGATCACTTCTAATACGAGTGATCATGTAACCTTTTTCATTCTGTACTTTCTTGTAAAAGGCGACAAATTCGGATAATACATTATTCTTGCGTGTCAAAAAGTATACCCACGTGTATCTAGAGTAATTATCTACAATTACAAAAGCATATAACTTACCTCTGAGGCTAACAACTCTGCTAGGACCAAATAAGTCCATATGTAGCAATTGTAGAGGGCTAGTAGTACATACTGCATTTACTGACTTGAATGTGGATCTGGTAGCTTTGTTCTTTTCATATTGGCTGCATACCGAATCCTTCTTGAATGTTATGTCCGGTAAACCATATACTAGCTTCTTCGTAGATAATCTTGAGATTGTGTCCATATTTGCGTGACCGAGTCCCATATGCCACAGATGACTCTCATCACTTTTAGCCATTAAGCATCTACCTGAAATGTTAGTTTCTTCCAACAAATAGAAAACATATATGTTGTCTTCCCTGATACCTTCAAAGATAGTACTACCAGTTGAGCTATCAACTATAGTACATTTGTCTTTTCCAAAATTGATGCCGTAACCATGATCAGCTAAATGACTTATGCTGAGTAGATTATGTTTCAACTCGGTAACCAGACAGACATCCTTAATCACAGGATAGGGAGATTTACCAACATCATCGATACCAATGATATACCCTTTCAAGTTATTACCGAAGGAGAAATAACCTTCTTCTTCTTCGACAGTGTTGCAAATAATATAGCGTCACCGGTCATATGCCGTGAACAACCGCTGTCGAGGATCCATTTGCTTTTAGCATGTGAAAGGTGTTCCACCTACAAAATAATTTACAGATAAAACTTTTGGTACCCATTTTTTGTAGGGTCCCGAAATGTTAGCTTTTGGTATCCATGCATAAATATTTAAATCAACAAGCTTTCTGATTCTACATGCAGGAGAAATATGACCAGTGTGGCCACAATAATGACATTGTGCATGTTGAGTGTTGAAAGCTGAGTGTTGTGTATGGTTGGTAGGTTTAGATTTTCTAGTATAGAAGAAAGCATACCTATAATCCTGTTTGGGCATAACCTTTTGGGGTAAAGGTTTGATATGGTTAGGTCTGACAGTGTTTGGTTTGAAAATGTTTCGATTATTCGGTAAGTGACACGTGTTAGGGTAGGAAGCAGCAATCTCAGGCTGTTTTTCTAACCTAATTTTCAATCTTTTGGAAGTGTCATACAACTTAGTATAGTCAGAAGTGAGTGCTTCCATTCTGAATTGTGCACATTGAAGACTTTTCTTCTCTTTAGAAAGTTCTTCTTTCAGTTGATCGATAACCTTGTCTTTTTCTTCGGATGACTTGGCAGTCTCGTGTAATAAGAGCTTGATAGATGAAAGCTCACCAGACTCACTAACATTATTTCTAACCTCAGCTAGTTGGTCGGTAAGTCTTCCTATTTCACCTTTGTACTCTTTGAGTACCTTCTTAGAGGTCTGATATTTGCTACGCAGTTTCCTGTAATCACTTATCAGTTCTCTGAAGGCTTCTCCTAATTGCTCAAAGGTGAAGTCATCATTATTTGCCATAAAATATAAAAGAACAGAACAATTATCGGAGGACCGGACTTTTACTTCACGTTACAAACTCGCTTGTACAAAGAAAGCCTAGGGACGAAAACCTAGGTACAGCAATCTAAGTACAATTGTTTATTTTTGATTCTGGGGGTGACGATAGAGGCTCGGGAAGGCGATGGCAGCCCTGCCTTACTCCTTGGACGATCGTTATGCAGCCTTGGCTCCTGTGACGAGATGGTTGGCGTTGATGAAGAAATGCTCTTCTTGCTCTCCTCGTATTGCTCTTCTGACTTCTCTCTCTCTGGATTGATCTCTGTGTATTCTCCTTCTGATTATTGGGGGGGAAGTGTCTCTTTGTATGTGCGTATCTCTCTCTGTCCGTCTATATCCTGCAAGGGAATGACACCCTGCTATTTATAATAGTGGGAGGGGGCATCATTAGGGTTTGCAATGATTACCCACTCTCAAAGTGGCGGCGGCCTGATAAGTAATCAATCGGGGCCATTAATCTTGAGCGTGAAGGATCTGGGCCATTAATGAGGATTATGCCAAATCATGTCAGTCATTAATGTTGATTGCAATAAATCTCCATCATGATGATTTGCTGATATCTGCAAATCAGAATGAATCAATTTAATTCATTCTCTTGCCACGTGTCCCAAATTATTGGGATCTGACCCAAAATTTGATTACCTTTAGGACACGTGTTCTATCATCGTTGTTGAGCCGCATGAGGAGGGTTCATATTTGGGCCGCATGAAGGTCGTCATGACTGAGCCAGATGAAAGGTTTCATGACCGAGCCGCATGAATAGTCTCTATACTCGAACCGCAAGAAGGTTGTCATGACCGAGCCGCATGAATATGTTCATGACCGAGCCGTATGGGAGTCTTCATGGTCGAACCGCATGAGAGTCTTCATAGCCGAGCCGCATGGGTTTCTTCATGTTCGAGCCGCATGGGGGACCTTTATGGTTGAACCGCATATGTTTTTCTGTACTGGCCGCATGAACTCATCTTATTCTGGCCGCATAAGCTTGCCTCAAAACTTGGTAGACAGTGCCACTTTGAAGATTTTCCTTATTCCCAAGACTTGGCAGACAGCGTCACTCATTATGACAACTTTATGTCAGGTCTGTCGTCTATCAGCTGTCAGTCGTCAGAGCATTAAATGCGTCATTGGGTACAGCTGTTTTGAATACCACGTAGCCTTTCTCTCTGAGCCGCATGGAGTTTACTCGAGTTGCCTATGTGTTTGGGCCGCATGGGACTCCTGAGCCACATGATACTCTTGAGCTGCATTAAGCTCGTCTGATTTTGAGCCGCATGAAGCTTCCTGGGTTATGTGCCGCATGAAAAATGTTTTATGATCGAGCCGCATGAAGGACGTCTCATGATCGAGCCGTATGAGGAATGTCTCATGACCGAGCCGCATGAGGAATGTCTCATGACCAAGGCGCACGAAGGACGTCTCATGACCGAGCCGCATGAGGAATGTCTCGATCAACCTGTGCACTCGCTTTGTGGGCCCGGGTATCCCGAACACACGAGTGCGTAGGTATCATGTTTGCTCTCTGATGTGGGGCTAATAGAAACACTTGTCCTCGATCTTTGTTAGGAGACTCTTGAGAACCACTCTGTCCATTTGCCGTCGGGGGCTGGACACGGGCGGCTCTGTACAACTTTCTATCAGAGGCCCGCTTAGCGGGACGCTCTTGATGGTCAGAGGTTGGGACAGCTGACTGAGCTCGATGAGCCCGCGCTGCCCTAGACTTCTTCGACTTAGCACCCGAAGGTGCGTAATAGGAAGAGTCCAAGTTTGACAGGAGGGAAGAGAAGTTGGTGCCCTTTTCAGAGGAGGAAAGGGGGCTCTATTTATAGAATGGAGTGAGCCCTTTCTTCTTCTCCTTTCCGATGTGGGACTAAAAGCAATATTTTCAATGCTTCTACAGGACCCCCTTCAAAGTTTCCAAATTGCAAATTTGGAACACTTTGAATAAGAAGCATAGAAAGTAGAGTTGTTTGGGTGTGGCAATCCAATCAGAGGTGGTATGGACGTGATAGGTTTGAGTAGTTCCGCTGGAGAATTTATGTGGACTTATCATCCTTGGCGTACCTCGGTTTTCGGTACGAATAATAAGTTGAGAGAGGGAACCATCATCTTTACCTAGAGGGGATGAGGACGTGGTAAATATGGGTCTAAAGTAGATCCTTCCTACTCAGAGGTAATGAGGACGTGGTAGGAGTGAACTCGAATGAGGATACATAGAACAACTCAGAGGTGCTATCAACGTGGAAGTTCTATGCATTGGGTGAAAGAATGCTATGGAACAGCTGGGCTCCGAAAGCATGTGATGATGAGGAAAGATGTGGATGTACTAGGGGACCTAGTACGACATTTATGGTCAACAGAGGACATTTGTGGACCTATTATCCTTGGCATACCTTAGTTTTAGGTATGGATAATAAGTTTGATAGGGATACCTAGAACAACTCCGCGGTAAGGCGGATATGGAGGTTCTTGGTATCGGGTGAAAGAATGCCATGGAGCAGCTGGGCTCCCGGGGCATGATGAGAAATTTACGGTCAACAGAGGACATTTGTGGTCAATCTGAGGACATTTGTGGTCAGCAGAGGACATTTTTGGGCCTATTATCCTTGGCGTACCCTGGCTCAGGATACAGATAATAGGATGAAAGGGAACCAACGTACTTACTCAGAGGTAATGAGGACATGGCAAGTATGAGGGTTTCATCGTGGAATCTTTCTACTCAGAGGTAATGAGGACATGGCAGGAGTGAATTCACGGAGGATATTTGTGGTCAACAGAGGACATTTGTGGACCTATTATCCTTGTCGTACTCCGGTTGTGGGTACAAATAATAGGTTGAAAGGGAATCGACATACTTGCTCAGAGGTAATGAGGACATGGCAAGTATGAAGGTTTCTTCTACGGAGCCTTCCCACTCAGAGGTAATGAGGACATGACAGGAGTGGGCTCAATGAAGAGGGGGTACATAGAACGACTCAGAGGTAATGAGGACATGGAAGTTCTATGTAGGGGTGATTTATTTTTGGCGGAAGTAAAACGACTCAGAGGTAATGAGGACATGGCCGTTTTAGAAATTTGTGGATCGATTACCCTTTTCGTGCACTGGGAGTGCGGGTATTAGATCATGAGGGAGGATCTCTTCCAGGAAGAAAGTTCAGAGGTATGATCATACATGACTTACTATCAGAAAGAGTGATCGGGATGTGAGTTCAGAGGCACCAGCGGGTACATGACTCGATATTGTGAAAGTGTGAGTTCAGTGGCACCAGCGGGTACATGACTCGATAATCTGGGATGTTGTGGATGTGAGTTCAGCGGCACCAGCGGGTACATGACTCGATAATCTAGAATGTTGTGGAAGTGACTTCAGCGGCACCAGCGGGTACGTGACTCGATATTTGGGAAATTTGGAGGTGGACTGTGAGTTCGGCGGCACCGGGGGGTACATAACTCACCAATCTTAGAAATTTGAAGGCGGAATGTGAGTTCAGCGGTACCAGATGTAGGCCTTAAAAATGAAAGTCATGCTGAGTTGATCAGAACAAAGTCCAAAAGTCACGCTGAGTTGATCAGGACAATATTTAAAAATCACGCTGGGAGACAGCTCATCATTTGTCAGAGTGTTATTATGACTGACAGCACGACAGTCGAAGAATGTCTCCTCGTATGCCACGTATGCACGGAACTTGAGAGATCACAGTCGACTATTGCGTGATTTTTGAAATCTTCTTCAGCAAGACTCAGTCTTCACCAAGTTGGCGTACCAAAAGAGCTTATTGTCATTTAATGCGACTGATAAGACAATCACTGTCAGAAATTTTGTGTCAGTCGAGGCACGTCAAATCAAGACAGCTGGCAGTCCTGCCACAATCTTGCGTATATTTTAAGCTTTCTGGCTCAAGTCTGCGTGTATTTTGAGCTTTCTGTCTCAAGTTTGCGTGGATTCTGAAGCTTCCTGCCTCACTTCTGCGTGGATTTTGAAGCTTTCTGTCCCAAGTCTGCATGAATTTTGAAGATTTTTGCCCCAAGTCTGCATGGATTCTGAAGCTTCTTGCCCCAAGTTTGCGTGGATTTTGAAGCTTTCTGACCCAAGTCTGCGTGGATTTCGTCTTCAATAAGTCTGCATGGATTTCATCAAATTGGAGTACGTGGCAGCCATGCCACTGATCTCTCACCTGCGTGTCCTGTAACTTGCACACGACTCATGCATGATTGCCATGTGTCTAACAGTTACAGACCACGTCCAGTAACTGCTCACAACCTTGCGTATGTTAGATCCTGCGTGATTTTCAACTAGGCACAGGTTGTGAAGACAGTTATCCTTTCAGTTATTTTTGACTCTATAAATAGAGTTCTTTTTCTCATTCATTGTACAGATACATAGTTATCTAACTTACTGTCAAAATTTTGAGAGCTTTTCTTCTTCGCATAGTCCAAAGGATAAAGCGATCGTCTTCTAGATCGGATTCCTATACTTGTAATTTTCCCAGAAACACAATAAATAAAGTGAATTTATTTATGGAAAATAAATTGGCGACTCAACTGGGGAAAACCATCTCCTTTTCTGAGATGGAAACAACTCAATGCGACACTTCGTCAGTCGGCTCGACGAAGAAGGTGATATCGATCCAATTCGATCAACTCGCCTACGAAGAAATGCAGCGGGCTAAGGGTGGCAAGCCCACTTCAGCCTCCATCACCCCTGCCAAGTCGAAGGGACGCTCTGTCTATGTCCCTAAGAATCTGTTGGCAGCCAATGGTGAAGTCTCTGCCACAGTGTCTACTCCTAACACTGGCAAAGACTCTACTGCAAGCACGTACACTCTTGTGTGCTCGAAGAAGACAGCAGTCAAAAGTAACGCTGACAGTGCTGGCTCTTTAGCCAAACCTGTTCCAGCGTACAATCTCACATTCAAAAATCACGCTGACGGTACTGGCTCCTTAGCCAAATCTGTTCCAGCGTGTATTTCCAAAGTCAAAGGTCACGCTGACAGTACTGGCTCCTTAGCCAAATCTGTTCCAGCGCGTAATTCTAAATTCAAAAGTCACGCTAACAGCACTGGTTCTTTAACCAAGTCTGTTTCAGCGTGTATTTCGTATACATCATCTAAGAAGAATAGCACTTTAGCTATCTCTTCTTCTTTGCCAAGTTCTGTTAGAACTGGGGGTGGTCTTGTTAGAACTCCTCCACAAATGGCTCACAAAGTCCCTTCGAAAAGAAATAACTCTTTAGTTGTTTCTTCTGCTCCTGTAGTTTTTACTTCAGGAACAGCTTTGACTGACAATTTTGTTAGTCAAAGAAAAGGAGATGTTCTTTTGACTACTCTTCCTTCTGGACATTCTATGTCTCCAAACTTGAGTAAGTCTAAGAAGAAACATTCCTTAATGTCTTCTTCTACGACTTCTTCGAATTGGGCACAGAATTTGTCTAGAAAAGAGGGTCTGTTACCAACTCCTAATCAAGGGGATGGTTCAACTCTTCCTTCTCTGCAAATATCCAGATCAATGGAAGGAAAACTCCAAGTTTCAAAAACCAATGTGTTACCTCCAACTGATCTAAGAGCAAAACTTAATCAAACCCGTTTGGGAAGTACTTCTGGTGTTAAGAAACCACACCAATCGGAAATGAAAATAAAAGATCCAGATGCAGAGTATGCTAGAAACTATGTGGCTCAGATTAATCACTCTCTATATAATCAAGAGCCATCAAGACCCAAGAACCGGAAATATATTCCTAAAAATACACAAAGGATGTTCTCTAATGTATCTCAATCTTCACAGACAGATTTACGAGAACATCTTCAACAGAAGAGAAGGAATAATTCCGTGTCAATGGATCATGCTGAATGTGACTTCCAGCCAAGAGTCATAATTTAATGCAGATGTCAATCACTGGTTCAAGACTATGTTGACCATGAATGTGACTTCCAGCCGAGAGTCACAATACAATGCAGATGCCAAACAGAACGACAATCTGTCTTCAATCGGATTCAGTGTGAACCTATGCCTGATGAAGATGAGCCTCTGTTTGCTTCTGTCAACATGACCTCTCGGGATACTGGGGGTAGAACTGATAGTCCAGATGGAGTATATAGAGGCACCAGAGCAAGAGTCCTGGCCTCTAGTCAAAGGACTTTAATTTCTAAAAATGATTATGAATTTCTTGGAGAATCTAACTTCCTACCTCTTCCTACTGGGGGTAGTTCTCCTGTAAATGACTTTGATGCACGAAGCAGTGATTCAGAACATACAACATCCACTAATTCATCAACAATCCCTCGTACAGTTACAACATATATGGTAGATGGGAATACTGAATTGAATAATGAACCTTCTTCTTCGGTGACTCCTCAAGATCAAAGAATTGCTTCTTTGGAACAGCAAATGAAATCTATGGCTGATACTATAAAGTCGATGTATGAACTCATGGCAACACAGCTGCAAAATTGACAAACTGTAGCAGATGCCGTACCAGTTGACACTGGTGTAAGTCCAGTACATGTTCCTCCAGCAGTACAATATACTATCCCTGGACAAGTTCAACCAAATCCTAGTCTCTCTGGAGCTGGGGGTAGTGCTTAGAATGCTGTTCCTCCTCCCAACTATTCTCTACAAGCTACAACTCCACAATCCTCTGGAGTTGTTAGTGAAGAATTGAGGAATCTCAAAACTCAATTCGAGGCATTCAAACAGAAGGATGGTTTACAAAGGTTAGGCATCAAGCAACCTTATCCGATAGAATGGAAGCAAGTATCGTATCCTCCTAAATACAAGCCTCCTACTATCTCATTCTATGATGGAACCACTTCTCCAAGTCAGTTTATTAATCACTTTGAAGTGATGACTGACCAGTTGCAACCAAGCGACGCCCTCCTTACTCGGGTGTTTGTCGGATGTCTCAAAGGAACGACTTTTGAATGGTATAGAAGTCTCCCAGATGGGTGTATTACCTCATTTGCTGGTTTTAAACAGATGTTTCTTGAACGGTTCTATGAAGGGCTCAATGACATGACTATGTCTACTCTTATAAGAATCAAGCAGAAAAATAATGAAACTACAGAAGATTTCATTGAACGGTTTCGAAGAGAAGCTCTGAAGATGCCTCTTGGAACTCCTGATGATGTGACTATCGACACATGCAAATCAAATTTGTTGCCAATCATCAGCATGTGGACAAGATCTACTCAGTTTCAAGATTGGCCTTCCTTCATAGTTAGTGCCAAGGCCGCAGAAATTAGTGCTGAAACCTTCAAAGGTTTAGGAGTGCAGATGAATCCCAAAGAAACAGGTCAGAGTATTAACAATAATGCTAAATCCAATACTCGTAAGGGAAAAGAAACCCTTGAAGTTAATATTCAGAGTAAAGATGCATCGACTGTTCAAACTCCTCCTACCTCTACAACTCAACAACCAAGAGCACCTCGTCCCAAAGAAGAATACTCTTTTGACGACGACGATGTCCTTGGTATCTCTGAATGTCTACTGAAAGGTAATAAAATACAATTACCTGAAATCAAGAAACCTGATGAAGCTGGTAAGACGGACCATCCTAAATACTGTCCATACCACAGAATATTGGGTCACACAATTCGTACATGTTATGTACTGAAAGGAAAGATCCAAGAAATGATTAAATCTGGAGCTATATCTCTTACTCCGAAAGAGAAGACCGTCACCTCCAACGTCATCTCTATACAATTCGAAGATTTTCCTCCTCAACTCCTTGAAAGCGGGATCGTTCCTATTCCCAAGGCGACTCTTGATATAGTGAATATTCCTCCTCCACAATCTGAAGGATTGGTGCCAATTACTATGGAAACAGGAGAAATTATGTGGATTCATCCTGATCTAGTGGCAGATTTTGAATCTCCTCCTCTTCAAAAGACTACTTCTTGAAAGTCCAAGAAAGCTGGAAAGATTAAGTCATGTCATATGACTTCTCTCAGATCTAATCCTGACACAGAGCCAAAAGATAAAGAAGAAGCACTTGCTGGTGCTACTCGAACAGGAAAACCTTATCTAAAAGATTATTCCAAGAACCCTGAGGATACTCCTGACATCCCTTCGGCTGATAAAGACGCTCATAATGTTCCTCTTGAAGAAGAATCATCCACCGCACCTGCTCCTTCAACTGCACCGGTTGAATCTGCTCCTTCCAAGCCCACAGCTCTTGAGAAAGGCAAACAACAGGCTCGGTTTGATAAACCAATCAAGAAGTCCCCTCCTCTTGGACTTCAGAAACCTTATAACTTTGACATTCTAGCTCAACTTGCTAACACTCCAGCTAGAATGTCACTCTTTGAACTTCTACGTCTTTCCAAAGAGACTCGGGAGACATTAAGTGAAGCACTTCTTCAGGCAGACTCTTATCTTGCACAATTAAAGAAGCTAGATGCAGAACCTACCACTTGCTTACATTGCAACAGTGTACTAGAGATTATCCCAAATATCACCTTTACACAAGACGACATGCTACTGGAGGATAATCGACATGATCGGCCTCTCTACTACACCGGTTATATCGATACGATGAAGATAGATCGTATCCTCGTTGACCCAGGGTCTGCTATAAGTATAATGCCAAAGAGTCTGTTGGATGAACTAAAAATCCCTCTTCACAAGCTTTCCAAGACAGTTACTACTATCCTGGGATTCAATCAAAGTAGAAGCGAGCCCTTAGGAAAGATTCATCTGAAGCTTCAGATAGGCGATTTTAGATCCAAAGTTACTTTCTATGTGATCGAGATCGTGGGATCCTATAATCTTCTTCTGGGGAGGCCCTTTCTTCATGAAAATAATGTAGTGCCTTATACTCTTCATCAGTGTTTTAAATACATTGACAGCAATAGAAGAGTACAAAAGGAAGTTGCTGATATAAACCCTTTCCATGGGGTTAAAGCCTATTTTAATAATTCCCGGATGTACAAAGAAAATATACAAGGGTGATACAAGCTATGGAGAAAGAGGATTCACAAAGTAAGACTTTAATAATCCCTGTTAAAGGTCGAACTACTCAGCAACAATCTTCCAAACCCTCCGGAGAAGGTTCTTTCATCATTCCAATGAGTGGACGGATTTCTCCATTACCTCAGTCGTCTACTCAAGATACACTGATCATTCCTGTCAGTGGACGTACTACAGTTCCTGTATCTTCACATATGAAACAGGATACTCTGGTAATCCCGGTTGGAGGGCGGACTACTCTTCCATCTCAGGCTTCAAGGGAGCTCACCTCTTCTGAGGCATTTGTTATCGATCTTAATCGAAACAAAATTTCTTCTCGTTCTTCTTCTCCCCCTTTAGTCATTGATTTGGCTAAGATCTCTAAGGCTCAGCCTTCTTCCAATGTAAATACTGCTACTTTTAAATTTAATGAAAAGTCTCTATTTTTGTAGTATATTGATGTGTGTAATTATGTTCATAGTTATTTACATTTGTTAGATGACTTGAGCACAATAACCATAGGAGTTGTACAGACTGTTCATACAGACGTATCCCTAGAATCAGTACAATCTTCTTACTTTCTGGTTCCTAGCAGAAAGCCAGGAGACATTCCAATATTCTTCTACAAAGGGTCCCAGAATCCTTCTAACCCTAAAGATGATGACAAAAATGATGATACTGGAAGATTACAACTACGTCATTATAGTCAGCAATCTAAAGATATCATTAAAAATATGAGCTATGACTTCAGAACTGGCCTCAATAATGGTAAAGGAAGAAAAATGCATGTTCGGATTCCTCCTCTGAAATATGGGAGGACGAAATGCGGATTGGGCTATACTGCTCCTATTCCTTTTATCAATATTGTTCATGAAGATCTTGAATCTGACGAAGATAAGAGATCTGATTCTTCTATTACTACCTCCTGGGATTCCGACACGAGTATCGGTAATTTCTACTACAACATTCTGTCTTCCAATATGGTCTCTATTGACAATTCTGAAGAAAGTAATGAAGACGAAGAAGAGTTTGAAATCTCACCTGAATCAGAACAATGGGCCCAAAGGTTAGATAATCAATAGGAGTTTCGATTTGAACAAAAAGAACCTCCGACTGAAGATAAACTTGTTCAAATAGATGTTGGTGAAGAGGGATCCCCTAAGCCAATATTCATTAGCAAAAGTCTTTCAGAAACTGATAAGCAAGACATGATCAAACTTATTCGTGAATACATCGATGTCTTCGCTTGGAGTTATGAAGATATGCCAGGACTTGATCCACAAATCACAACTCACAAGCTCAATATCTTGCCGAATGCTAAACCGGTCAAACAGCAACAGCGACGATTTCGTCCAGACATTATGGATGCAATTAAAGCTGAAGTTAATAAACTCATGGCCTCTGGGTTTATTAGAGAGGAACAACATCCCGATTGGGTGGCTAATATAGTTCCTGTTCTTAAAAAGACTGGCAAGATCAGAGTATGCATAGACTTCCGCGATCTCAATGAGGCATGTCCCAAAGACGAATTCCCTCTACCAATCACTGATGTTATGATCGATAATACTTGTGGGTTTGAACGGATGTCATTCATGGACGGATATTCTGGATACAATCAGATTAAAATGTTTCCAGATGACGAAAAACACACTTCTTTCAGAACGCCGATCGGTACATACTGTTATACAGTTATGCCATTCGGTCTCAAGAATGCAGGAGCAACTTATCAACGAGCTATGAGCACTATATTCCGTGAACATTTGCAGAAAATAGTCGAATGCTATGTTGATGATATTGCAGTCAAAAGTCGACAAAAAGAGGATCATATCCAAGATTTGAAGACTATATTTGATCTAATGCGTAAGCATCAATTAAAGATGAACCCTACTAAGTCCTTCTTAGGCATCTATAGTGGTAAATTTCTCGGCTTCGTCATTACCTCTAAAGGTATACACGTGGATCCCGAGAAGATCAAAGCCATCCAAGAGATGCGTCCTCCACGTACCTTAAAAGAGCTACGAGGATTTCAAGGAAGGATCGTTTATATCAGGAGATTCATCTCTAATCTTTCAGGACGCTGCAGACCATTCAATAAACTCATGAAGAAAGGTGTTTCTTTCGTCTGGAATGATGAATGCCAGAAAGCATTCGATGATATAAAACAGTATCTGATGAGCCCTCCAGTATTGGTACCTCCTGTCTCAGGAATACCGTTCCTCCTATATACCCGAGCAATGAGTCATTCATTGGGTGCATTGCTTGCTCAAAAGAATAAAAATGGTCATGAACAAGCCATTTACTATCTCAGTCGTACTATGACCGGAGTTGAACCTCGATATTCACCGGTCGAAAAAGAATGTCTAGCCTTGATGTTCGCTGTCCAAAAGATACGACATTATATCATTGGCCAGACTATTCATGTCATTTCCAGGATCAATCCTATACGAGTCATGATGAAGAAACCTAGTGTTTTGAATTCTCGATTGGCTAACTGGGGAATCTTACTCGCTCAGTATGATATGCACTATATTCCTCAGAAATTAGTCAAAGGACAAGCTTTAGCTGATTTTCTGGCTGCTCATTCAATTCCAGAAAATTCAAAACTCTATGATGAAATCCCAGATGAAGTTCTAGATTCAAACCAAATTGCTGAAGAAGATCCTACTTGGCGTCTATTCTTTGACGGAGCTTCAAGGATAGGTCCTAATGGTGACATTGTCGCTGGAGTTGGAATCGTTCTTATGTCGCCAGAAGGCCTTGCTATCCAAAGGGCTTATTCTCTCGATCAACCATGTTCAAACAATGTAGCTGAGTACAATGCACTGCTTATTGGTCTTCAACTCGCTAAATATCTGAATATTCAATATTTAGAAGCGTATGGAGATTCTAAACTCATTGTCAATCAGATAAGGGGTACTTATGAAGTTCGCCATCAAGATCTGGTTCCTTATCATAGATCGGCTATATCTATGGCTTCTTCATTTGAAGAGTTCTTCATTGAGCATGTTAGGCGAGCATGTAACACAGAAGCTGATGCTCTTGCTAATCTTGCGACGGTGTTAGCTATTCCAATCAGACGTCAGCAAATGATTGTTGTTTGCAATCGAGAATTATTTTATCTCGAAAACAATCTGACTCTAGGACTTCCAGTTGACATTGAAGAAGCAACATCACATGATGTCAATACAACAAGAGGATTTGGATGAAGTCGTAAATCATTATCTTCTTCATCTGATTCTAGCATGGAATTTATCTTCAGTAATTCAGCTGAGATTCAGAATGCGGATAAAGATTGGAGACTTCCTTTCTTAGACTTCTTATTGTATGATATTCTTCCAGATAATCCGAGTGAGGCAGCATCTATCAGACGACGGTCACTCAGATTCTATTACATTCATACTACAAAGACCTTATATCGTCGAGCTTATGACGGTCTACTTCTTCGATGTGTTGCCGGTGATGAGGCTCAACAAATTATTCGCGAAGCACATGATGGAATTTGTGGAGCACATCAGCCTGGACCAAAACATCAGGACCGTATTCGACGTATGGGTTATTATTGGCCCACTATGGTATCAGATGCCATCGAATATGCAAGGAAGTGTAAAGCTTGTCAAATCCATGCAGATTTTATTCACCAACCCTCGGAATTTCTACATCCGACGGTAGCATCATGGCCCTTCGAAGCTTGGGGCATGGATATTATCGGCCCGATCAATCCGCCGTCATCAAAAGGTCATCGGTTTATTCTCGCAATAACCAATTATTTCTCCAAATGGGCCGAATCTATTCCATTATCTGAAGTCAAGACTTCCAATGTCATCAACTTTATCAAACACCACATCATCTACAGATTTGGTGTTCCTCGACGCACTATTCATGATAATGGCCCACAATTTGTCAGCCAGAAATTTACTCGATTCTGTGACGATCATCGGATCAATAATGTGGCTTCTACCGCATATAATCCGGCAGCTAACGGATTAGCAGAAGCTTTCAACAAGACCATCACCAAACTCCTAAAGAAGTTTGTCTCTACTAACAAACGTAATTGGAGTGAGAAGCTCGGTGAATGTTTGTGGGCTTACCGTACTACAGTTCGTAATACTACTAAATGTACACCTTTCTCTCTGGTGTATGGATGCGAAGCTGTTCTTCCATTAGAGATTCAAATTCCTTCTTTAAGGATAGCAATCGCTAATGAACTTACTGTTGAGAATAATGACCGTCTTCGACTTCAGGAATTAGAAGCTCTGGATGAAAAGCGATTATCTGCTCAACAGAATATCGAATTCTATCAAGCTAGAATTTCAAGAGCTTTTAACAAGAAAGTCAGAGTTTGAGCATATCAAAAAGGAGAACTTGTTCTAACAGTCAGACGTTCTATGACTATGACTCATATGAGCAAAGGCAAATTCAACGCGAAATGGGAAGGTCCCTATGTCGTGAGCAGAGTTTTCTCAAATGGAGCTTATCAACACTCAGAACTGGATGGTCGAAAAGTTTTGATGCCTATTAATGGCAAATTCCTTAAAAAGTATTATGTATAAATGTAAATGCTTGTAATCATCAGACAAGTTCATGTTTATAAATAAAATTTTATTTTATTTTAATCATGAATGATAGTACATGATATTAAGGAAGATCACTATCATCCTTCTCTACATTTGGACGCGGGCCACTGCCGTCCTTCTCGAAAATGCGGTCAGCAAAAGAGCCGAGAACCTCCTTGCTGGAACCCACGAGGAACTTGCAAGCGGCCATCCTCATGGTTTCTTCTTCTTCAGTCCTTCCTGGTTCGAGCAGGAAGTCTAGAATGTCTCGTGGTGGCTTGGGTGCAGACGAACCTTCGCCTGCTTCTACCACCTTCGGCTGAACTGGATCAGCAGGGCGTTCTTCAGTGCCTTTCTGAACCTTCAGGGCGATTCCAGCTTTCTTGGATGCTTCTTCAGACGACATTTTTATGTTTGAGAGTAGAAGTGTTCGTTCTTGTCATATTTCTGCTATATTTATAGGCAGAAGTTCCTCAAATAATAAAGCGTCACATTCATCCGACGGTTCACACGTTCTTTAATGCTGACGGTTCATCCGTTCATTTATTACATTCATCCGACAGTTCGTCCGTTTATTAATGCTTGACGGTTGATCCGTTCATTTATTACATTCATCCGACGGTTCGCCCGTTCATTAAATGTCTGACGGTTTATCCGTTCATTCCATCATTTGTCGGTTTTCCTGTTCATCCCACATACATTTATGATTTTTCATCGTTCGTCATCCATGTCAGTATCATGTTTTAAATGATATCTAGTCTTTTGATTTTCGAGTCTAAAGATCATGAAAAATTGAGTTCAAGGATATTTTTATGTCTGAATTTTATTTTTTTCAATCAGTATTAAACTAAGATCATTTCTGGTTTAATATCATCTGATAGAATTAAAGTTCATTTGTATATTCTATTCTATTGAAATGTGTCATGTATTATTTACCTCTGAATATATTTTCTATGAATCTATTATTACCAAAACATCAAAACCAAAAATCAGATCAAGAATTTTCATTTGCTTTCATTCAGAATCAAAACATTGAATACAAGTAAAAATGAAAATGAAAAAGATTCACTTATTTGGAGTTATCAGCTCCCTGATACGATCAAGAACAGCATTCAGTTTCTCTTCATGAGTTTTTCGAACTCTTTCCGCAGCTTCAATTGTAACATTCTGTTCATCAAAAATAATGATAGCAGATTGGCGACGGTTGACTTCTTCAATCTGTTCCGCCTGCATCTGCTTTCGCTCCTTTTGAAGAATTTTACAGCGTTCGGCTTCAGAAATATAGGTAACAGTAACCTCAGCTTGCTCTGTTTCCATGGCAGCAATTCGTTCTTGAAGTCGAGCCAACTCCTCTTTCAGTTTCTTCAGTTCCTCAGCTTTTGATGCCTTATCTTTCTCCAGAAGCTCTACTCTTTGACGAGTAGCTAATATTTCTTTACCTTTTTCTACTAATTTCTCAGAAGAAGAGGCGAGAAATGCTTCTAGTGCAGCTTGCTGGGACTGAGCTTCTTGCTCTAGTTGACTGATCTCAGCTGCAGTTAAAGATTGAATATCTTCCTTCTTAGTCTCCCAGTACTTTCGGATAGTTATTTCTAACTCATCCAGGAGATGTTCGAAGAAGATGCACTGAGATTCACAACCAGCATGTCGCAACGCCATGAGCGGGAACTTGACCATAGTTCGAAGATCAGAAAAGGGTATTGCTTCATCCTTCAAGAAACGTCTGGAATATGTATCTAGATATGAGTAAATGATCTCTGAATACATTCCCAGAGTTCTTGCTAGTCCAATCTCGAATCCATGAGTCGCTGTCATCATGGAAGAAGAAGCTTGAAGGTATTCTATCCTGGGAACGGAAGTGTGTGCGACTGGAGAAGTTGGCAAGTGTGAACTCCCTTCATCAGCATCAACCTGGATAAGCGGAGCATGAGTCGAACTCATTGCTGCAGCAGTTACTACAGTTAAAGAAAAATATATCAGCATATAAAAATATAATATAGCAGAAATAGAATTTGAAATAAAGTTCTACCAGGTTGAGGTTCATAATCAATATGTGAAGGGAGTCTGGCATCTTCTCGTAGCCGGTCCAAGATAGTGTCCGACACCTGCTTCATATGGCTGCTTCCAGCTCCAGAATTACTGGGTGCTGGAGCATTATCTGGAGATTGAGCAGGTTCGGGGCTAAGTTCCATTCTGTTCCCCTTGACTTTATCCTCATCATAAGGAGTAGAAGTGCCAGCATGCCAGTCTTCTCCTCCTTCAGCTTCTTGTTCTTCTTCATCTTCAGGATGAGCTTCTGATTCAGAGTCAATGATATTCACATTTTCATGAGTCTCAGGAACAGTGACGATAGCAAGCTCAGTGTTGACTGCCGCCGGTTCAGGCCTCTCTGGAATATCAGTTCGAAGAATGATGTCTTGACAAACATTCTTCAACAAATCATCAACAGCTGATAGCTCAGATGCCGGCACGTCTTCATCGCTTCTGGTCGAAGAAATGTTTTCTTCAGCTTGAGTTTCAGGAACTTCTGACTGTTTTGTCACTTCTTCTGGGACTGGTTCTTCTTCAGTGTAATCAATCTGGTCATCCAGTGCCTGAATGACGCCCTCAGTCCTATGCTCAAATGGGATCATCCTCGTCTCCGAGGGTTCAATAGCTACTCCACTTGTGGTCGGAGCAGTTATTTCCTGAGCTTGAGCAGACTCTACTTTAGTCTGTTCAATTGAAGCTGTCGGAAGGTGAATATCATCAGACTCGGTCTTCTCAGTAGAAGCTGCTTCGTTGATTTCTGGCAAAACTCCTCCACTCATGATCGTTTCTAGGAGTTTATTGCCCTTCATTTTGCTGACAGACTTCTTGACATATTTGTCTCTCGACCTCCTTATCAAAGGAGCATCGTCTTCATCAGTCTCTTCGTCTTTATCGGCGGCATTGTCTTCATCAACTGAGATGCCACCTAAAGATGAAGTAGCAGTCACTGAGACCCCTTTCTTCTTCTTCTTTTTAGATGTTTGAGACTTAGTACTCCTCTTGGAGACGGTCTCAGATTCATCGCTTCTCTTCCTCTTAGACAGAGATACAAATATAGGAGGAAGAACTTCATCAGGAAAATTTCTCTCTTGAAATAGTTCATATAGAGGTTCAACCTCCGTTGTCTCATCTTCGGGTTTCGGAGGAAATTGCTGAATAACAGTCCTCTTCTTCGACCTCTTTGATTCATCCTCCGCAACAAAGGTCTTCAGATTGAAACTCGGCTTGAAGGTGCTCGACGACACATAGAAGCGAGCATATGTATAAAGCATCTTTGGCCCCGAGCTTGACAAAGGATTAGGCATAGAGAATACAGCTTTTGTATCTCTAGCCGCAAAATATCTCCAAGCTTGAGCTCCGTCAATAAGCCCCCCACGAGCAGATAGGCAAGTAGTGGCGTTCCCAAAGTGAAGTTGGTCATATCCGAATTGTCTGGCAAATCGGCTTGGTAAATATGGCTCCAGATAAGCCATTTCTTCATGACGGTATACTAGATGAGAGGGCCGGATCCTCTGCAACCACTGAAAGGCTACATCATCTAGTCTGTTCCTCATATCTCCGTCCATCATATTTAAGGGCATGTTCTCATAGCCCAATGGTGGAGGGACACATTAGATAGACCAATGTGACGCCTGATTCAAGACATTTCTGCATTCTGGAAGGGTGTAAACCTTCCAGAACGTCTCTCCAGAGTACCTCTCCAAAAAAAGACTGCTACTCCCTCCTGTCCCTGGAGGTATCAGACTATCATGATGAAGGAGAAGCCAACCATATAAATATGTGAAGGGCATCTCTATCCTTGGGAATTCTTCAGTCATCATCCTCTGATCAGACAGCATATTGGTTACAAAATTCCGAAGACCTGCATTCAGCCTACAGGTCATCGCTGATAATAAGTCTAGCTTGTAACCATACACAAGGCACACCGCTGCAAAGATAACGCCTCTGTGTATCCTGTCCAAGGAGCTGGAGCCAAGAACGATGAATCTCCTTAACCACAGAGATAGGAATCCGGCCAAATGACCGTTCCTTGATAGACTCTTTCCACTCTGTCTTATATAAGAGCTGAAGGTGGTTCCAGCTTTGAACTCGTACCAGTCTTCAGTGATAGTAAAATCCTTGCAATCATATTTCTCCAGCAGATAAATGATTTCATCCTCAGAGAGAGGCTTGAAGTTGCTGATCTGGTACCATCTCTTCTCGTTTATTTTTTTCTCATCCTTTTCACGGTTCATGAAAAGGTAGGACATCCACTTCTGAATGTGGTTGCCAGCTTCATCTTTAGAACCCTTGTAATACAGAGTACATGTGCCAAAATGGCACATCATCTCTTCAAATAGATGTACCATTTCTAGGTTCTTCTCTGACAGAAAGTTCAGCTCTTCTGTCGAAGGAACATACTCCTCATACGGCAGCGAGCCTGAAGGTAGATGTGAGATGTATTCCATCTCATGAAGGGCGAAGCCCATCTCCCCCTTGGGAGTCATAAAGGTCCCCGTCCTGTGGTTATATCTCTCAACCAAAGCCAGAAACAAGAAGGGGTTGGGCTTGAAGCCGTAGGATGAATTGACGACGGCGTTGTAAAGATTTATCTTCTTCAACTCAGTTTCAAAATTCTCCAAAGCCCAGTGGACCAAAGTCTTCCATCTCACATTCTCCTGATTCATTAAGCCGTTCATCCTCGGCGTCGAATCAGTGGGATAGAATGCATTCTTGTTTGACATGAATTCGTTTATGAAAATGGACATCCTGAATGGCATCAATATGGATGAGTCTGCAGGTGGTATTCATCCAGGCTTCAAACCCCGAAACACTGAAACATGATTTTCTGGGGCACTGAAAAATCCCTCCTTCCTGTAAATAATACGGCTTGCTTTCGCCTGCTGATATTCTGTCAAATGCCAGGACATCTTTCTCGGATAACTGGCATGCATGAGTCTCATGATTGATAAGCCCCTGGAAACCTTTGGCCAGTACATGGGCTGGTTTATATCACCTTCGAAGTAGAAGCACACCTTCTCTCTGATGCCCTTCGGCTGAGATTTCTGTACTATGCATCTCCGAACAAAAATGCTGGTTTCTTGTGGGACACCAGATCCAGACTCTGAAAGGGTTGTCCATTCATTAAGCAGAATAAAGTTGTATGGTCTTGATTGGCCAACAATGATAGTCTTGCTTCAGGAAGATCAAATTGAGGGAATTGCACATGAGATAGATCATGCTTAAATAAAAAACTCAAGTGCCCTTCATAATCCGCTTCTTCGCTTCGGATGTTCACTACAGAAAATGACAGAAAACAAAGTTAGATATATCTATGTCTATGCATGTATTATAGTATTTGAAGGAAATTTCAAAAGTCACGCAGACTTCATATAGATATACTACCAAGACATGCTGAGTGATTTATTCACGCAGATGATTAATTTACGTAAAGTCCAGATAGATTAGGATGAAAGTCACGCATCATTGCCAGAATCACATTTAAGTGAAAATGACAAAAATACGCTGACAGATCAAGACTAATCTATCCAGTGGATGACTCTCAGAAGTCTGCGTGACTATTTCAAACATTAATATTTCTTCCAACATGTGAAAAATCATGCAGAGTCATTATGAAAGCTGCGTGACTATTTCAACATGGACATTTCTGCCAACATGAAAAGTCACGCAGAGTCATGAGAGCCATGCTCCTTTGCGTGAAACACAGAGCTTCGTAAACACGAAGATGTGAAGTATGGCTGACCCTAAAGAGAGGGCATACTTTATTAATATCCTTTGCCCTAAGAAGGGGGGATATATTTCTGAAGTTTATTATTTGTTTTAAAATCCTAAAAATTCTATGTGGAGTTCATCTTCATCAAAGTCGTCTTCAACAGTTCGTATTCTCCATCACTTACGATGCATAGGAGCTTGTGGGACTTCTTATCGAGGAAGTCTGTCAGTAGTGGCACGCGAAGAAGTCGCAGGGGCTTTCCCCTTGGCCTGAGCATCGGCTTTCTTGGGAGCCATTGTTGCTGAGAAGGAAAAGAAAAAGTCGGGGAAGAAAGAGTTCGTCGGGGAAGATGAAGTTCTCTTCTGTGGATTCTCTCTCTCAAATGCAAGTAAAGAAGAAAAGAAGTAATCTATGGCTTATTTATAGGCTCATGAAGAATTCCAAACGGCATATCATTATTTGCTTCGATTTAGGCGCTTGATACGGGATCCTAACTGCACAGAATCCCAACAGTCCAATCATTTAGGAGTAAATATCTCATTAAAGTCATCTCAGCGTGACTAAATTCATTTTTTTTATCTCGATTTCAAAGTATTTCGAAATAATTTATCATTTTTCGAAAACTTTGAAGGGAGTTTTATAGGCCTTAAAAATGAAAGTCACGCTGAGTTGATCAGAACAAAGTCCAAAAGACACGCTGAGTTGATCAGGACAATATTTAAAAATCACGCTGGAAGACAGCTCATTATTTGTCAGAGTGTTATTATGACTGACAGCACGACAGTCGAAGAATGTCTCATCGTATGCCACGTATGCATGGAACTCGAGAGATCACAGCCGACTATTGCATGATTTTTGAAATCTTCTTCAGCAAGACTCAGTCTTCACCAAGTTGGCATACCAAAAAAGCTTATTGTCATTTAATGCGACTGACAAGGCAATCACTGTCAGAGATTTTGTGTCAGTCGAGGCACGTCGAATCAAGACAGCTGGCAGTCCTGCCTCAATCTTGCGTATATTTTAAGCCTTCTGGCTCAAGTCTGCGTGTATTTTGAGCTTTCTGTCTCAAGTTTGCGTGGATTCTGAAGCTTCCTGCCTCACTTCTGCGTGGATTTTGAAGCTTTCTGTCCCAAGTCTGCAGGGATTTTGAAGATTTTTGCCCTAAGTCTGCGTGGATTCTGAAGCTTCTTGCCCCAACTTTGCGTAGATTTTGAAGCTTTCTGACCCAAGTCTGCGTGGATTTCGTCTTCAACAAGTCTGCGTGGATTTCATCAAATTGGAATACGTGGCAGTCATGCCACTGATCTCTCACCTGCGTGTCCTGTAACTTGCACACGACTCATGCATGATTGCCATGTGTCTAACAGTTACAGACCACGTCCAGTAACTGCTCACAACCTTGCGTATGTTAGATCCTGCGTGATTTTCAACTAGGCACAGGTTGTGAAGACAGTTATCCTTTCAGTTATTTTTGACTCTATAAATAGAGTTCTTTTTCTCATTCATTGTACAGATACATAGTTATCTAACTTACTGTCAAAATTTTGAGAGCTTTTCTTCTTCTCATAGTCCAAAGGATAAAGCGATCGTCTTCTAGATCGAATTCCTATAGTTGTAATTTTCCCAGAAATACAATAAATAAAGTGAATTTATTTATGGAAAACACCAGAGGGTACATAACTCAATCATCCGGGATTTATTTCTTTTATTATTTTTTTATTTTTTTTGAGGATGTCGTTTCAGACGTAATACTTTTTCAGGAACTTGCCGTTGATGGACATTATAAGCAAGTCTCAGTGTGAGCAGCCACATACTTGGCCAACTCTGACTCTTCTTCGGCCACCCCCTGTGTTAATGCAGACTGAGAGGATGACTTGGGCAGCTTGATCGTCATCGGTTCAGCTGGTGGAGCAGAGCGTAGAGTTATTGGCAAACTAGGGACCCCCAGCTTGGTACTCGATGCTGGGCGGGGAGTGGTTGGTTCGCTAGAAATTCTAGGCCTTGCATTAGGGTGACGACCCTTTTTGGCAAGGCGTATCGTCAGCGACTTGTCGGAGGGATTGAGCTTCTCCGTTTGCGGTTGGCCGGCCCTCGACAGCCTGATTGTTAGTGGCCCCGTTGTGGATCTTGGCACTTGGCCAGACCTTGGTAGCCGGATTATTATCTGCTCTTCTTGTGTCGAGAGGCTGATTGCGTCCTTACGCAGAGTGGCGGTAAGGGGTACAGACCTGCCTGGTTTGCGAGCTTGGAGGTGGATCGTCAGAGGCTTTTCGGATCCAGTGGCTGTCTCGGTACCAGCTTCTCCTTCACGAAGATGCTTCTTTGACTTTTCGTATAGGCAGGAGTCTGAGTAGTAAGATTCAACCCCTTTGAAGGGATCGATATCAGCAAATTTTGTCCTCACGAAGCCGTGTTTGTCGACATATTTGAAGCACTGGTGCAGCGTAGAAGGCACGATCATATAATCGTGTATCCATGGGCGCCCCAAGAGGATGTTGTAAGAAGTGTCTGCATCTATGACGTAGCAGGTGACTTCGAATTGGAGGTTGCCAATTTGACACTTCAGACGAATCTTTCCAATAGTGTAGCTCCTGCCCGAATTGAAACCGCTGATGGCGGTGCTTGTAGGTGTCAGACGATACATTGGGATGTGGAGATGATGTAGCAGATCCTTCGGGATGATGCTTATGGAAGAGCCAGGATCAATGTGCATCCGATCCACCTTCACGTCGCCGATGTATCCCGTATAGTATAGCGGGCGATCGTGTAGGTTGGTTTTGATGAGCATGTCCTGCGGAGTGAAGACGATGTTGGGTATTGCTCCCGTGTAGGCACTATCTTGGAGATCCACGTGTGAGTCCTCCCCGGTGAGGTTGGATTGAGCCAGATAGGCATTGGCATTTTGGAGTGCTTCACTCAATGCAATACGAACGTCCTTGGAGAGCCTTAGGAGTTCGTACAGTGACAACTTGGCCGGAGTGTTAGCCAATTGCACTAAGATGTCAAAGTTGTAGGGCCTCTCTAGCCCTTGGGCTGCCTCTTTTCGGAGGGATTTGTCGAAGCGAGTCTCCCTCGGCCCAGGCTTGTCGGTCGTCGAAGGCTGAGCCGGTCCCGGAGCATCAGTTGTAGTAGGTTGATGATTTTCAGCTGGATTGTCAACCACAGGTTGGGATTGCGTTCCAGATCGTGTGACGATGGCCGTAGCTTCCTCGATGTCTGCCGAAATTGTGTGGCAGGTCCTGACTTTTCTACTTTTCTTCTTGTAGGTGGAAGATGGTGTGGGCTGAGTCACTTCTGACACCAAGTCTGGATGGATCCATATGACCTCCCCTCGTGATATGGTGAGGGGTACTAGACCAGCAGCCTGATCTCGGGGAGGTGGAAGATTGGTAATCTCCATTGTCGCCAAAGGAATGGGGACCACCCCGTCTTGAGTTTCCGTTGGAGGAAAGCTGCCAAATTGTACAGACACCATATTGGCTGCCACGGTTACCTCTTCAAAACCGATAGCCAGAGCGTTCGAATCGATGAGGTTTTAGATGTATCGTTTCAGCTGGTAACAATCGTGTGTAGCATGATGGACAGAGCGATGATAATGGCAGTACTTTGGATTCTCTATCTCTGCCGGCCGCGGTTCCCGTCTTGGTGGAGGAAGCTGAATTCTGTCCCCATGTATGAGCATGTCTAAGATGGGCTTGACATGACCGTCTTCGAAGGAGTAAGTAATTTGCGGCCATTGTTTGTCTGTTGGCTTTGGCTCAGGTTTTTGTGCTGTATCGGCCACCATAGCCTGCTTTCCTTTCCTATTCCAATTGTTGGAGGGGCTACCCCCATTATCGTTGTTGGGACGCTTGTCCTTATTTTCTCCTTCCGAGATGTGCAATCCCAGTTGGCGAGCCTTCTTCAATCGTTCTTCGGCGCTTGTGGCGCTGATGATGAACGTCTTCCAATCCTTGAATTGACTTTTGCCCATCTAGAGACTGATCGTTGGAAGCAGTCTCTTTTGCCAAATTTCAATTAAGGAGGAATCCGGATTTCCGGAGGGCAGCTTCATGGCGGTTTGGCGGAACCGCTCAATGTAGTTCCTTGTCAGCTCCTTCTCCCTTTGGACGACATCCATGAGGGTAGACATGGTGACGTCATGTTCTACTTCGTAGAATCTCTCCAAGAACAGGCGCTAGAAGCCGGCAAAGGAGTGGATGCAGTTGTCCGGCAGATTGCGATACCAGTCGAAAGCGACTCCTTCCAATGCCCCGATGAATAATCGGGTGAGAATAACATCGTCATGGGGCAGATGGTCTGTGGTGACCTCGAAGTAAGTGATGTACCGACTCGCTGAGGTCTTGCCATCATAGGGATTGATGTTGAATGGCTTATATCTTGGTGGGAAGGGAACATCCCTCCATGCAGTCGGGTATGGTTGTCGTATTCTGAGGTCTTAAGAGTTTTCTCGAGCGTGAAACAGGGCTCGGAGCTCCTGGACCTCTTTTCTTGCTTCTCGAGCATCATCTGCAGCGGTGGGAGCCGTTATTTCGGGAGGATTGTTGCACGGGTTCGGTGCCACTGAGTTCGAGTCTACATTGACCGCGGGACCCGTGCTTGTTTGGCCAGGTGTTCCTCCTTGCAGAGTTGGAAGAGCCGCCTTGATTTCATCTACAGACTTGACCAAGGCCTGTAGTATGGCCTCCAGAGTGTCGATGCGCTGGCGATCACTGGAACCACTTTGATTGCTGTCTGTCATGAATACCGTCCTTATATGATAAGAAACGGAAGGGACGGTGGAGGACGTATCCTCCGAGTCATACCCATGTACCGAGAAGTCATCGGGATATGTAGGAATATTCTCTTCTGGTTCGGACTCGGAGGGAATAGTACCCCCGGCTTCGGAGCTTGCTTCATCTTGAGAGTCGTGGACGTCCTCGGGGACGCCGGCCTCGGCTGTATCTGATGGAAGAGTTGTTTCCTCGGGCTCGTCTCTTTGGAACATTGGATTGTCGTGGATGTTCGGAGGGGTGCTACCCCCAGCCCCAGCAACCCCCTGCGTTATGGACGACGAGCCTCCCACTGTAGCAGATTTTGTCTTAGAGCGAGTACCTTGGAAAACTCCGGTGGTGGGTACCCGCTTAGACGACAGTCTTTTAGTCGCCGTGGTTGAGGTCTTTGGGCTGGAAACATTCGTCTTCTTCTCCCTTCCATCAGCGGGGACTTTCCGAGCAGAGTTGCAGGAGACGACGGGTAGTGCCTCGTCTTTTGAAGATGGCTGTTGCAGTCTTTGAAAGACAGACTGCCGATCTTCTTGCATCGTCGTGCTATTGCAGCAGCAGTTGACGATGATTTGGGTGCAGTGACGTCCGTGGGAGGACTCTTTGCATCCCGATGCATCTTTTCTTTTCTTGCGTTTGTGGAGGATGGCCTCACGCAAGTCAGATGGGTCTGGACCGACCATGTTTGCTCCCGGGATTTTGGGAGACTTTTATGAACCTCTCTGTCTGTCTGCCGTCGGAGGCTGGACTCGAGTGGTTCTGTACAACTTTCCATCCGAGGCTCGCGTAATAATTAGCGGGACGCCCTGATAGTCAGAGGTTGGGGCAGCTGACTGGACTTGGTGGGCCCGCGCTGCCCTAGACTTCTTCTTTTTAGCACTCGCGGGTGCGTAATAGGAAGAGTCCAAGTTGAATATCACAGAGTCTGGCTTATCATCCAGAGAATCATCAGGGTCAGGACCGCATGAGAGACGGTCGAAGACTGATTGAGAGAAGCGTGGAACAACCACTATACGGTTAGGATTAGGAACCGTGCAGGCTGCCTGCATGCGGCTGTCTTTAGCTGTCAGATGGGTTATCCTTGTACGACTAGGAGTCACGACCGTGTAGGCTGGCCGCATGCGGTTGGCAATTGTGGCCGCATGGGTTTTCTACAAACGATTGACTTCAGTAGCCGCATAAGCTTCGTCCATGCGGTTGGCAACTGTAGTCGCATAAGCTATGCAGCTGACAGATGTGGCCGCGTGAATTTTCTTTCTGCGGTTTGCGGATGTAACCGCATAGGCTTTCTCCATGCGGCTAGAATTCTTATGCGGCTCGGATCGCATAGAGTTCCTCTTTGCCCCTGCAAGCCCAGCATCATAATATTTTCTTCTGCCGGACTTGGGGACAACAAAGTCGTCTATGATCTGAAGTGGGGCCGCGGGAGAGTCTTCTCCGTCGTCTTGAGCAACAGAGGGTATCTCTGCAAGAGCTTCAGTAGGAACGAAGGATCGGGGTCTCCACTCCTTGTGGGCCTTCTTTGTGCGGGCTCGCTTCTGGACCGGGCCAGCGCTCTTGTTGGAGAGCATTTCTTCGAATGCCTGTTGGTCGTACCGGGCGACTATCTTCTGTTGCGTGGAGCCAAGCTTGGCTGTATTCGACTGCGTCACCAACTCCTCAGTCGTGGAGAAGTTTGTCTCCAGCAGAGTCGCCATCGTGTTTGCCATGAAATATAAAAGAACAGAACAATTATCGGAGGACCGGACTTTTACTTCACGTTATAAACTCGCTTGTACAAAGAAAGCCTAGGGACGAAAACCTAGGTACAGCAATCTAAGTACAATTGTTTATTTTTGATTCTGGGAAGTGACGATAGAGGCTCGGGAAGGCGATGACAGCCCTACCTTACTCCTTGGACGATCGGTATGCAGCCTTGGCTCCTGTGACGAGATGGTTGGCGTTGATAAAGAAATGCTCTTCTTGCTCTCCTCATATTGCTCTTCTGACTTCTCTCTCTGGATTGATCTCTGTGTATTCTTCCTCTGATTATTGGGGGGAAGTGTCTCTTTGTATGTGCGTATCTCTCTCTATCCGTCTATATCCTGCAAGGGAATGGCACCCTGCTATTTATAATAGTGGGGGGGCATCATTAGGGTTTGCAATGATTGCCCACTCTCAAAGTGGCGGTGGCCTGATAAGTAATCAATCGGGGCTATTAATCTTGAGCGTGAAGGATCTGGGCCATTAATGAGGATTATGCCAAATCATGTCAGTCATTAATGTTGATTGCAATAAATCTCCATCATGATGATTTGCTGATATCTGCAATTCTGAATGAATCAATTTAATTCATTCTCTTGCCACGTGTCCCAAAATCATTGGGATCTGACCCAAGATTTGATTACCTTTAGGACACGTGTTCTGTCATCGTTGTTGAGCCGCATGAGGAGGGTTCATATTTGGGCCGCATGAAGGCCATCAAGACTGAGCCACATGAAAAGTTTCATGACCGAGCCGCATGAATAGTCTCTATACTCGAACCGCATGAAGGTTGTCATGACCGAGCCGCATGAATATGTTCATGACCGAGCCGTATGGGAGTCTTCATGGTCGAGCCGCATGAGAGTCTTCATAGCCGAGCCGCATGGGTTTCTTCATGGCCGAGCCGCATGGGGAACCTTTATGGTTGAACCGCATATGTTTTTCTGTACTGGCCGCATGAACTCATCTTATTCTGGCCGCATAAGCTTGCCTCGAAACTTGGTAGACAGCGCCACTTTGAAGATTTTCCTTATTTCCGAGACTTGGCAGACAGCGCCACTCATTATGACAACTTTATGTCAGGTCTGTCGTCTATCAGCTATCAGTCGTCAGAGTATTAAATGCATCGTTGGGTACAGCTATTTTGAATACCACGTGGCCTTTCTCTCTGAGCCGCATGGAGTTTACTCGAGTTGCCTATGTGTTTGGGCTGCATGGGACTCCTGAGCCGCATGATACTCTTGAGCCGCATGAAGCTCGTCTGATTTTGAGCCGCATGAAGCTTCCTGGGTTATGTGCCGTATGAAGAATGTTTCATGACCGAGCCGCATGAAGGACGTCTCATGACCGAGCTGTATGAGGAATGTCTCATGACCGAGCCGCATGAGGAATGTCTCATGACCAAGCCGCATGAAGGACGTCTCATGACCGAGCCGTATGAGGAATGTCTCGATCAACCTGTGCACTCGCTTTGTGGGCCCGGGTATCCCGAACACACGAGTGCGTAGGTATCATGTTTGCTCCCTGATGTGGGGCTAATAGAAACACTTGCCCTCGATCTTTGTTGGGAGACTCTTGAGAACCACTCTGTCCGTTTGCCGCCGGGGGCTGGACACGGACGGCTCTGTACAACTTTCTATCAGAGGCCCGCTTAGCGGGACGCTCTTGATGGTCAGAGGTTGGGAAAGCTGACTGAGCTCGATGAGCCCGCGCTGCCCTAGACTTCTTCGACTTAGCACCCGAAGGTGCGTAATAGGAAGAGTCCAAGTTTGGAAGGAGGGAAGAGAAGTTGGTGCCTTTTTCAGAGGAGGAAAGGGGGCTCTATTTATAGAATGGAGTGAGCCCTTTCTTCTTCTCCTTTCCGATGTGGGACTAAAAGCAATATTTTCCATGCTTCTACAATCATATGTATCAACTACAGGTTCAGAGAGTACCTGATCGGATGCCACAATGCATACATTTGCAGCATCTTCTGATTATTCGTCTTCGGAGTCACTGGCTTCACTTTCATGCCATATGCTGGTGTTGGCATACTTCTAAGATTTTGATCTCTTCAGGTTCCCTTTCTCATACCTGTTGCTCTTCTTGCTTGATGATGAGTTTGTAGGACAATCCTTCTTCATGTGTCCCTTTTTTTGCAGCCATAGCAAACAGCATCATCTTGATACCAGTTGTTGCTGCTATTATTTTCTTTACCTTTCTTCTCATATCTGATGAACCTTTTGAATTTCCTTGCTATGAGTGCTTAATCTTCAGCATCAGATTTACTGCTGTCTGAATCACCTTCAGCAGCTTTTCTGTGCTGAGCCTTGAAAGCGATCGTCTTCTCCTTTGGTACAGGCTCTTCAAAATCTTGTAGCTCTAGTTCATGAGTGAGTAGCTTACCCAAGAGTACTTCGAGGGACATAGTTGTGAGGTCTTTCCCTTCAATGATTGCAGTAGCCTTTGGAATCCAGTTCTTGGTAAGTGCTCGCAGGAGTTTGTGAATCTTTTCATGGTTACTGTAATCTTTGCCTAGGGAGGACAAAGGATTTACAATATCCAAGAATCTTTCGAACATCTGAGTAACTGTTTCGTTGGGCTTTATCTTGAACACCTCATACACGTGAGTAAGTCTGCTGACCTTTGATTCTTTGACTTGAGTCATGCCTTCATGTGTGACTTCAAGAAGCTTCCACACTTCATTAGCAGTTGTGCAGATAGACACCCTATTAAATTCAGTTCTGTCTAAAGCACAAAATAAAGCGTTAATAGCACGTGCGTCAAGACTGGCCTTTTTTCTTTTCTTTCTCTGTATATCTGTTATGGGGTTTTTTAATTAAAACTCCATCAATATTTATACGAGGTGGCTTTTGATAGCCATCAATAACAATAGACCATAAATCAGAGACAAGTAATTTTAAGAAAAAACTCATCCGTGTTTTCCAATAGGTATAATTCGTACCATCAAACAGTGGAGGTCTGTTTGTGGCCTGGCCTTCACTTGTGAATTTCACAGTTACCATGTGTTGTGCTGTGATCTATATAACAATTAATTAAATGAATAAATAATTATAATGTTACCTTGCTTTACCTGTAACACCCGCTCTGATACCAATTGTAGGAACGAAATTGCAAAGCAGAATACTCTAGAGGGGGGTGAATAGAGTTGACATCAGAATAATGCTAATTAAAAATTGTTAGCAGCAAGATCACAGAATAATAATCACAACTAAATAATGTAAAGGCAGAGATAAGAAAGCAAACACAAAGACAGCGATGTATACTGGTTTTCCTCTGTTGAGGACTAGTCCAATCGGTAGAACTCTTGATACCAGTTGAATCCACTATTAGCAAAACCGCAAGTTTTCTTACGAAGTCCTTGCAACTTCTACAACGCGAGCTTTGATACGAAGAACTCATCCAACTTCAATTGTGAAGAGGTATTCTTCTATCAAGCCTTCTGATAACAATCACTCAGAAACTTCTAGACCGTACCGCACTGGCAAATCGACTAGAGGATTGTAACTGGCTTGGGATATGAAAATTGAAGCTCGAGAAAAACTCTTTGGAAGACAGAAAGCTTTAAGTAGAGAGGAGATTGAAAGTGAATAAGTGAGTTAAAATGATCGAAATCCATCTCTATTTATAGGAGTTCCAAAGACAGAATTCTGGCAGAATTCGGGCAGAACTCGATGAGCAAATCTCAGTCAAATCCGCAACTGCAGGAGGACCAAGTTCCAAGGAATTCAAAAACAAAACGGCCACTATCCGAACTCTGGCCGAGTTCTGTCAAGGTTAGGTTAGGGTTTTTCAAAATAGATTTTGGGAAATTTTGAAAACCTTTTTGGAGCTTTTGTAAATACGAATGCTTTTGAAAACTAAGCATATTTTTAAAAATATTTTGAAATTATTTTGGAATAGCCTATTTGCCAGTACGACTCGGTGTACATTGTATTTCTAGACTCAATAAAATAAAAGATTACATTGCTCAAAGAAATACATACTCGAACAGGCAAACAACGCTTCGGTCTTGAACTGAGTAGAAAGCCGTTCTTGATCATGTCCAAGAGTACGAGATATCCTGACTAGCTCCATATATCGAGACAGAGTTTGATCAATTATTAAAATCAGTTTGACCATATGACCAATGGGCCAACAGATACTACATGTTCTGTGTATTTCACTTACATGGTGTATCACTACGCTTTACGGTTCATTGATCACTTGTGACATGTACTCTCATGATCACAGAGTCTTCTTTGAATCACCCATTTATGGGCATTTCTAGATCAACCATTTATGGGCCCTCCATGTAACACCCCTTGTGGGCCTTTGCATGGAATCATAACATAACATAGCTGGATCCTTGTGTATTGATTGGGGGTACGGGGGAGTATAATTAGTCATGTGAACAATTCCAAAGTGGAATAGCCATGTATGCCTCTTTAGTATAGCCATGTGCAAATCAAGCCATTCACATGTCGACTTTGTACTCTAAATCACTAGTCACTGGTAGCTCTCTACTTATAGTAGATATTTCTATTACAGTTCTCTCTCTGTTTACATTTTGTACTTTCTTTCAGTTCATGTATCTTACTTTACTGCATGATTATATTTTCTAACCTGCTATGATCTGTTGAGATGTATTGTGCTCGCTCCCGTCCTGACTGGACCTGTTAAAAATTTTACAGAGGATGATGAGGAACCCTGCACCCCTTACTTTGGAGCTTGCCTAGATGACACTCGCAACCTGGACCCCTGGGGAGGTTCAGCCAGCTGCTGAGGATGATACCCTTGCATAGTATAGATAGCTTAGACTGTTTCTTTTCATGTTTAGCTGTTGTCCTTGTTTTTAGAGTTGTATATTTTTAGAGATGATAAGACTTGTATTTCATTTCTGTTGTACCTCAGTTGAGGATTTTCTTATCTATTTTATCGTGCCATATTCTATCTCTAGATTGTGATTGAGTTGTACCTCTGTGTTGGCCTCCTTATGGAGAGTATTCATATTATGTTAGTTATAGTTCATGACCTAGAACAGCATTCTACCGCAGATACTGCGGCGTAGGCTGGGCGCTGTTACGTCCTCGTACCCTTACAGTGGGTGCGGGTCGTGACATACATTATGACATTTCACACACGAACACTTAATTTTGGTGTCGTCCATGTACTGAGGGAACGCCTTAGCAAACTGCAGGAACTACTCTACTCTCGCTATATATTCATCCTACACACCACATATATCATCAGGACGACGATTGTACATCCATGAACGATTCCATCAGTAGTAATTTATATTCATTTGGAAATAATTCTGTAAAGATGGACACACATTATAGATAGGCAGAAATTCGTATATTATATCTTATTATGGGACACACATTAGTAGCGGACAGTTACTAATAACCATGCTATATCGCACATAAGTTCTTGTGCATCCAATGTGTACACATACGCTATCGATTCTTACTAATGCCAATCTCATTCAGACACACTAGATTCGTTTTGATATCGCCTGGGTCAAGTTAAAAATTATCTTAGCATCAATTTGACTCGTGTTTTTTCCTTTATGGAATGGCCATCGAGATAAAGGTAAATAGTATATATAGAATGATCATATATATATATATATATATATATATATATATATATATATATATATAATGTCACCTACAACCAATATCTAAGACTCCATGACAAAGTCAAAGACATTATTGACGACTTGAATATAATATCAACTAATTACAACCATAACTAGTACTAAATAAGTCTTCTAGTATGATATACAGGTAAATAAATAGTATACTAGATTGATTGTTAGGGTTATATACTGAAAGCATCACTTTTTTCGTAACCTTATTTCCTTAAATTTTGAATGAGAATCATATGGGCAAATGTTTGCATATTATATTTGTTGCAAGTGTTAATGCAAATGTCTGATATTCTATATTGCAGATAATATGGTGTGTGGTGTCACACAGAAGATCATATTATCAGTTCCCTATGGAGTATATAAATAGTTCATAACCTAGATGGACTTGGACAATCTATTGGAAAGGTTGTAGTATAATCTGGTATTAGTCTATCTTGACTATAGGTTTACACTAGTATACTTTGCGTGTATTGAACAGGACCACGTGAGGTTGTTCTCTTCGTACTGACTACATAAGAGAACAAACACCTCTGTTATTATGGATGCTTGTGTTCTTAACCCGGATATAATAACGGACATGTATATGCAGTGTGTATTATTTTGTCTCATAAAAGAGTGAGATTCATTATGGATCAACAACCTCTATTGTAAAACCCCTAAATTTCTACTATTTTTTATATTAAATTTGGTATTGATTTAAAATTTTGTATTGTACGTCGCGTAGTCATATTGTACGTCGCGCACGACGTTTTATTTTTCATAATTGTTCGACGAGTACAAATATGCGAGCATACATATTTTAGAAAAACATTTTTTTTCTATTTTATTATACACTTTCAAAATATTTGTCACGCCCCAGAACCAGAATACTGGAGAGCGGGGGCGAACATAGCCAGCTACGTATATTGAAATGGAATCCACCTCGCTATATGGTCAAGGCTGTCTAGATATGAGGGTTTAATACAAGCCAATGGTCTCTAAAGGTCAAGCCTATTGTCTCAATCTCAAGCAAGTAATATAGTTACAAGATGTTTGACCACCAAATATACAATAAAAGGCGTCCCAAATATTACATATTCAGTTGATCATGAATCTAGTCGTACAAAATGCGAGGACTAGCAAGAGTTTAGTCATACATGATCAACCCTAGGATTTGTTAATCATGTTTACAGCCCGTAGGCAGACAGTAAGTAAATATGCGTCGAGCTAACAGGTGCTCGTCGGCTAAACGCCTCAAAAGAATAAATTTACAGTAGGGTGAGCGAAACAAAATAGAAAACCCACTCGTAGCCCGGGTTCCTTCTAGTCGCCACCATCGGGCTGGAGGTTCGGTAGATCCTCGGGTGCTGCTCTGAAATCTGGCCACACAAAACCAGCTGGGTCAAACCCCAGAAAGAGCAAGTGCCACAAAGGAGGCCACGAAATAAGAACAAAAGCCAGCATATCAGAACATAAGAAAATAGAAGAAAGTACTAGTAAATAAGAGTACAACAAGACAATAAACAACTAGGGACATGGAACCATTCCGGAAGCCAGGTTACAACCCGTAAACCAAACAAGGACCGGGGTTGTAACCCTTCGCCTGAATAGCACCTTGTCTCTATCCATTTATTGTTAAAGATAAGTAAAACAATCATGTTCAGGAGGACCAGGTATAGGGACTAGACAAGACTTAGAGAGGGCTGGACAGCATCCATTCACGAGCGGCCAAGCAATTACTACGACTTACTACTTTAACTAACTAGGTTTATCACAAGCCTAATTACTAAAAAGATGCAAATGAGAATTTTCCAGTCCCAAGCCCTGCAGACTATCCAGTTATCCTTCCGCGGGTTGAGAGTATGGTTGGGTACATCGCCCAGGAGACGATATACCCTTAGGTGACTTAGAGGGTGCAACACATAAAAGTGTGCTGGAAATGTGCTCTATTCGTCGGCAAGCTACAAGTCCAATTAAAGCGCCCATATAACGAGACTGCCTGTGACTGAAATTTCTCCATGAACTATAGTTTGATCTAGTCATTATCCTAATCTATATTCAGTATGAATCCCTGACCGTGGGAACCAGGGAGCCACGTCCTAAACATGATGCAAGATAAGACAAGTAGATTACACAAGCAAGCAAGCAGGAGCACCCACGGTGTCAAAGTTGGTTATGCAAGTCAAGTTACAAGTTGTAAGTCAAGTTACAAATTACAAGCTAAGTCAAGTAACAAGTTACAAGTCAAGAGTGCGCCGCCACGGGCCACTATTAAGTTATAAGGTTACAAGTCAAGAATGCACCCCATCGGGTCATTTTCTAGAAAATCTAAAAGTACCAGGATTATGAATCACAAAAATCACGAAAACCGTACTAGTCAAAACAAATACTAAAAATCGTGTCAGGTCGTGTTGGGTCAAGGTAGTCGTGCTGCATGGAACAAGATCTCAAAACCTAATCCACAAAAGAGAAGCCAAGTCCAAGAAATAAAACCAAATCATCATGGGCAAGTAGGTTGCGCAAGAGAATGGGCTGCGCAGGGGTGAATGGTGCAGGGGTCAAGTGCGCCGGGGGCGATGGAGCACGGGGAGGGGTGCACCGGGGATGGATGGCGCAGGAGATGGATGGCGCAGGGGATGGATGGTCCAAGTGCACAGGGGCGAACGGCGCAGGGGGCCGAGGGTCCAAGTGCGCAGGGGCGAACGGCGCAGGGGGCCGAGGGTCCAAGTGCGCAGGGGCGAACGACGCAGGGGGCTGAGGGTCCAAGTGCGTAGGGGCGAACGGCGTAGGGGGTCGAGGGTCCAAGTGCGCAGGAGAGAACGGCGCAGGGGGCCGAGGGTCCAAGTGCGCAGGGGCGAACGGCGCAGGGGTCAAGTACGCAGGGCGCGCGCGCGCAATCGGGCAGCGACCAGGCTGCTCGGTCAGCGACCAGCGCTAAAGAGCGCGGCACAAGGATGGGCCAGCAGCCAGCGCCAAAGGGCGCGGCGCGGAAGAAGTAGCCCGGCGCTAAACAGCGCAGCGGGGGAGTTGGTCTTCTTCTCCAAGGCTGAGATGAACTTCTCAAGCACACCAAAACTTCAAATCTTCGTATCTTGGCCAAATTAAAACCAAATTTGGATTTTCAAAGGTCTAACTTGTATAAAATTAAATTCTCTTCCACATGGAAGCATCAAAACAAGCAAAAATCAAAGTTTAATAGATCAAAACCAAAAATTTTTAAAAATGGTTAAAATCCAAGATCTAAAAAATAGAAGCTCCAAATCACAAAATGCCAAGTTCTAATGTTGTTCTCCTTGGCCTAATCTAGCTAATAGACAAATAAAATGTGGTACTTATTTGGTGGCAAAGTGCACTTGCCTATGGTGTTGGTGGAGGAAGGAGGAAGAAGAAGATGGAGAAATAAATAGAAATTATGGAGGAGAGAGAAAGTTAGGTGGGGATTTTAATGAGGGTGGGTTGTGGTGAAATGAGGGTGGAGTATAGCTAAGGTGTTCCTTTGGCTTAAAATTAAACCAAACCAAACCAAACCAACTAAAACCGAGCTGAGCCGACACCCAAAATACGAAAAAACCCAAAATTCTACAAGTCGAGAAAAATAAAAATACATGCCAAAATCCAATTACAAGTATAAATACGAAATACGGAAAATGAGGGTAACAACCCTACCCACCTTAAAAGAATTTTGTCCTCGGAATTTAATCAAGGAGCTAGAGACTGCCACGGCAAGTTACACTAAGCACCAACAATCTACACTGAGCAGTTCAATCACACAATCATACATGCAAGCAAGGGATGGAAAGCATAAGGCATAAGGAAGACATTATACCTTACGAGTCAAACAAGTCGGGATATCGCGATCGGATGTCGTCCTCACGCTCCCACGTTGACTCACCTAGAGAGTGATGACCCCAAGCAACACGGACTGAGTTAATAGTCTTGTTCTTGAGTATCTTCTCCCTCCGGTCCAATATAGACCCGGGCCTCTCCTCATACGAAAGTTTGGTACCAACAACAAATTCCGAATGGTCTAGGATATGGCCCGGGTCCGGGATATACCGTCGTAATTGGGATACATGGAATACATCACGCACCTCACTTAGCGACGGCGGAAGAGCAAGACGATATGATACAACTCCTACTTGTTCCATGATATCGAACGACCCTATATACCTAGGACTAAGCTTTTCTCGCATGCCAAAGCGAATGACACCGCGGTTAGGCGAGATACTAAGGAATACATGGTCGCCGATAGCAAACTCTAAGGGACGCCTGTGAGCATCGGCCCAATGTCGCTGGCGATCTTGGGCAACTCGAAGATGATCTCTGACTCTTCTAACTGCTTCAACTGTCTGGGCAATCATTTCTGGACCGAGCATCTGCCTTTCTCCGACATCGTCCTATGCTAGCGGGGATCTGCACTTCCTACCATACAGAGCTTCGAACGGAGCCATCTGAATTCTGGCCTGGAAACTATTATTGTACGAGAACTCCACCAGGTGCAGGTGATCTTCCCACGACCCACCGAAGTCAAGTGTACATGACCGCAACATATCCTCATGAGTCTGGATGGTGCGCTCTGACTGGCCATCAGTCTGCGGATGATATGCTGAGCTAAACTGAAGGTGAGTTCCCAAACTCTCTTGCAGGCTGCGCCAAAAGTGTGAGATAAATCTTGAATCTCGGTCCGAGGTAATACTGACTGGTACACCGTGAAGCCTGACAATCTGCCTGAGGTACATCTCTGCCAACTGAGCCGTTGACTGTCCAACTCTGAATGGGAGAAAATGAGCTACCTTCGTGAGCCGATCAATTATAACCCAAATAGCATCTCGACCAACCGGGGATCTAGGCAATACAGTCACAAAATCCATGGTCACATGCTTCCACTTCTATTCTGGAATCAGCAAGGGCTGAAGAAGTCCAGCGGGCCTCTGATGTTCAGCTTTAACCTACTGGCAAACCAAATACCGAGAGACATACCGGGCTATCTCCCTCTTCATGCCATTCTACCAGAAATGCTGACGAATATCACGGTACATCTTCGTGCTACCGGGATGAATAGAATACTGCGAACAGTGAGCTTCTGTCATAACTTTCTGTCTGATATCTCCACTAGGTACACAAAGACGAGTGCCGTGCCAAAGTATACCATCTTCATGAATGCACAACTCTGGTCTTCCTTCTGCCTCATACTCTGTTCTGAGCCGCTGAAGCTTGGAATCTGTAGTCTGCGCCATCCGGATCCTCTCAACTATGCTGGACTGAACCTGTAGATTGGCCATCAACGCCACACTGGTAGGAAGAACCACCTCAATTCCTATCTTCTAAAAATCTGCCAATAACTCTGGTTGCGCCGTTAGGAGGTAAACTTCGGCTCTCCGGCTCAACGCATCTGCTACAACGTTGGCCTTCCCTGGGTGATATTGCAAGTCCACATCGTAGTCTACCAATAGCTCGAGCCATCTTCTCTGTCGCATATTAAGGTCCTTCTGGGTGAAAACATACTTCAGGATCTTGTGATCTGTAAATATCTCTACTCTATCTCCGTACAAGTAGTGCCTCCACAACTTGAGTGCAAACACTACTGCTGCCAGTTCCAAGTCGTGGGTCAGGTAATTCTTCTCATGGTCACGAAGTTGACATGATGCATAAGATATTACCTTTCCATGCTGCATCAAGACACACCCTAATCCTCTGCCTGAAGCGTTGCAATAAACTGTGAATCCTTCGGTCCCATCTGGAAGTGTGAGAATGGGAGCCGTTATCAAATCTCGCTTCAACTTCTCAAATGATTCCTGACACTCCGCTGTCCAAGCGAACTGCACATCCTTGTGGGTCAACTGGGTCATCGGCGCAGAAATCCTTACAAAATCTGAAACGAATCGCCGGTAGTAGCCGGCCAATCCAAGGAAGCTGTGAACCTCTGTCGCTGAACTAGGTACTGGCCATGACACGATAGCCATAATCTTCTGGAGATCCACTTCCACTCCTCCTCGGGTAATGATGTGACCTAAGTACGAAATGCGATCGAGCCAGAACTCGCATTTACTGAACTTGGCGTACAACTGATGCTCTCTAAGCGTCTGAAGGACGATTCTGAGATGCTGCTCGTACTGTAGACCAGGATATCATCTAGGAACACGATCACGAACTGATCCAAGTAAGGCATGAAAATACGATTCATGAGGTCCATGAATACAGCCGGCGTATTGGTCGCTCCAAAGGGCATAACAAGGAACTCCCAATGCCCATATCTCGATCGGAAAGTTGTCTTCAGGATGTCCTGCTTTCTGACTCTGATCTGGTAGTTTCCTGACCGCAAGTCTATCTTCGAAAATACCGAAGCCCCTCTGAGTTGATCAAACAAGTCATCTGTCCTCGGAAGAGGGTATCTGTTCTTGATTGTCACTGAGTTCAATGTACGATAATCCACACATAACCTGGACGTACCATCCTTCTTTTTCATAAGAAGCATCGGGGCTCCCCAAGGCGATCCACTTGTACGAATGAATTCCTTGGTCCTGAGTTCTTCAATCATCTTGTACAAAATCTCCAACTCTGAAGGCGCCATCCTGTAGACTCGCTCTGATACTGGTGCGGTCACGGGGATCAAGTCTATTGTAAACTCGATCTTCCGCTCTGGCAGCATTTCTAGAAGTTCCTCTGGAAAGACATCTGGGAATTTTTCAACTATCCTGGGTAACTGTACTGCTGCTACGGCCATCCGCAACACTGGGAAAGATGGCTCCACTGCGCCTCTAGAAAATAAGAACTCTGGCTCACCTGGAATACTGAAAACAACCCTGCCACCATGGCAGTCTATCCTAGCATACTGGTTCCTCAACCAATCCATGCCTAAGACTACATCATAGTCTGCCATAAAAAATTCTATAAATCTAGCGGGGAACTCTCTACCGCTAACTACGATCCGACACAAGGAAAACACTCGATCTACTCCCACAAGACCATTACCAGTAAGTATATTGAGCCTTACTGATAATGACTCTGGCTCCAACCCTATCCGTGTCGCGAATCGTGCAGACATGAATGAATGTGATGCACCAGAATCAAATAATACCGATGCTGGAAAGGAGTTGACGAGAATAGTACCTGCTACTACCTCACCTGGTGCAACTTCTTCTTCCATAGTCATTATCATGGCCTGACCTTATCCTCTAGCTACGGGTCCCCTCTTCTAGAAACCTCTCTGCCAGTTCTGCACTCGGGCTTGGGTGTACTGCTGCTGGTTCTGCTGATGAAACGCCTGGGCCTGAGGCAATAAGGGCCTCGGGTACTGCTGCTGCTGCATAGGTGCTGGTCCCCTAACCGATGGACTGGTTAGATTGGAGGAGGATGAACTACCCCTATTCGGGCAGGCTCCTATCTTGTGATCTGCCACTCCACAAGCCAGGCACAATCCCTGCGCCCTGCGACAATCTGCCACCACGTGCCTTGGCTTTCCGCAATGAGAACATCCCATCGCGGAAGTCTGCTTCTGCTTCTGCTGCTGCGGGTACGTCGGGGTCGAATGCTGAACCGACGTTACTGAGTCCGCCCGCCTCGGAGTTCTAATAGTCAAACTCCTAGCTGCCGGGGCTGGAGCTGATGATTGGTACATCTGACTGTGGGACCGCTTCCTACCTCCGGTCCTATCCACAATCCTCTGGGAGGTGTACTCGTGCCTCCTAGCCGCTCTCAATACTGCATCGAACGTCTGGTGCTCGAATTGCTCGACTGCCAACAAGATCTCCAAATGCAGTCCCTGCTGGAACCACTAGGCCCTATCAAACTCGGTTGCCACCAAGGTGGGGGCAAACCTACTAAGTCTAGAAAACTCAGATGCATAACTGTCGACCGTTCTGCCTCCTTGCTTCAAGTTGGTAAATCTCGTCTATAGGTCATACCGAGCTACAGTATTGAAATACTTCGTCTGGAATCTTTCTTTAAATATTGCCCAAGAAATGGGTGCCACTAATCCTATGGCTTGTGCCGTCCACCAACTGTGAGCTAAATCCAGCAACTGTAGGCGTACTATCGCCACCTTCTCATTCTCAGGTGTCCTAGCTGCTTCCAGAACCACCTCAGTATCCTGAAGCCAAGTGTCCGCGGCAATCGCATCTTCGCTGCCGTCGAAGAATGGAGGGTTCAAGCGCTTGAAGCTGTTGGCAGCGCTGTTCCCTGGGTGACCGCCTCTGGTCAAAGCATCTACCACTACCTGGTGCAAGGCGTCTCCTTGACGATCCTGGGAAGCTATCAAGGTCCTGATGAGACCTACCAAGGTGCCATCGTCCGGCTCGGCAGGCTGAACGGGCTGAACTGGGGGCTCTCCTCCAGTAAGTATAACTCATGAGGCAACTCCGAAATACTGGGCTTGATCTCCGGGTTGCTGGTCCACGGGAAGTGCTCCACCTTGCTGATCGGCTGGTTTATGAACAATGCCGCTGAAGAAAATGACATAGAAAATAATAAGGAAGGATCAGGACAGATCAACGATACAAGTATGCGATCAGGTCAAGATTCCAAAAATTCAGAGGATATGAACGAAGATCAAGGACGAGTACTGATTGAGACATCTATTCGGTAAACACTCACATTTCTTAAATGCCAAGACCTGCATGGGCCACCACTTAAACCCTGTCACACCCCAGAACCAGAATACTGGAGAGCGGAGGCGAACATAGCCAGCTACGTATAATGAAATGGAATCCACCTCACTATACGGTCACGGCTGTCTAGATATGAGGGTTTACTACAAGCCAATGGTCTCTTAAGGTCAAGCCTATTGTCTCAATCTCAAGCAAGTAATATAGTTACAAGATGTTTGACCACCAAATATACAATAAAAGGTATCCCAAATATTACATATTCAGTTGATCATGAAGCTAGTCGTACAAAATACGAGGACTAGCAAGAGTTTAGTCATACATGATCAACCCTAGAATTTGTTAATCATGTTTACAGCCCGTAGACAGACAGTAAGTAAATATGCGTCGAGCTAACAGGTGCTCGTCGGCTAAACGCCTCAAAAGAATAAATTTACAGTAGAGTGAGTGAAACAAAATAGAAAATCCACTCGTAGCCCGGGTTCCTTCTAGTCGCCACCATCAGGCTGGAGGTTCGGTAGATCCTCGGGTGCTGCTCTGAAATCTGGCCACACAAAACTAGCTGGGTCAAACCCCAGAAAGAGCAAGTGCCATAAAGGAGGCCACGAAATAAGAACAAAAGCCAGCATATCAGAACATAAGAAAATCGAAGAAAGTACTAGTAAATAAGAGTACAACAAGACAATAAACAACTAGGGACATGGAACCATTCTGGAAGTCAGGTTATAACCCGTAAACCAAACAAGGACCGGGGTTGTAACCCTTCGCCTGAATAGCACCTTGTCTCTACCTATTTATTGTTAATGATAAGTAAAACAATCATGTTCATGAGGACCAGGTACAGGGACTAGACAAGACTTAGACAGGGCTGGACAGCATCCATTCATGAGCGGCCAAGAAATTACTACGGCTTACTACTTTAACTAACTAGGGTTATCACATGCCTAATTACTAACCAGATGCAAATGAGAATTTCCCAGTCCCAAGTCCTGCAGACTATCCAGTTATCCTTCCGCGGGTTGAGAGTATGGTTGGGTACATCGCCCAGGAGACAATATACCCTTAGGTGACTGAGAGGGTATAACACATGACAATGTGCTGGAAATGTGCACTACTCGTCGACAAGCTACAAGTCCAATTAAAGCGCCCAGATAACGAGACTGCCTGTTACTGGAATTTCTCCATGAACTATAGTTTGATCTAGTCATTATCCTAATCCATATTCAGTGTGAATCCCTGACCGTGGGAACCAGGGAGCCACGTCCTAAACATGATACAAGATAAGACAAGTGGATTACACAAGCAAGCAAGCAGGAGCACCCACGGTATCAAAGTTGGTTATGCAAGTCAAGTTACAAGTTATAAGTCAAGTTACTAATTACAAGCTAAGTCAAATAACAAGTTACAAGTCAAGAGTGCGCTGCCACGGGCCACTATCAAGTTATCAGGTTACAAGTCAAGAATGCACCCCATCGGGTCATTTTCCAGAAAATCAGAAAGTACCAGGATCATGAATCACAGAAATCACGAAAACCATTCAAAGCAAATACTGAAAATCGTGTCAGGTCGTATTGGGTCAAGGTAGTCGTGCTGTGTGGAACAAGATCTCAAAACCTAATCCACAAAAAAGAAGCCAAGTCCAAGAAATAAAACCAAATCATTATGGGCAAGTAGGTTGCGCAAGAGGTTAGGTTGCACAAGAGAATGGGCTGCGCAGGGGTAAATGGCGCAGGGGTCAAGTGCGCCGGAGGCGATGGCGCACGGGGAGGGGTGCGCCGGGGATGGATGGCGCAGGAGATGGATGGCGCAGGGGATGGATGGTCCAAGTGCGCAGGGGCGAACGACGCAGGGGGCCGAGGGTCCAAGTGCGCAGGGGCGAACGACGCAGGGGGGCGAGGGTCCAAGTGCGCAGGGGCGAATGGTGCTGGGGGCCGAGGGTCCAAGTGCGCAGGGGCGAACGGCGCAGGGGACCGAGGGTCCAAGTACGCATGAGCGAACGACACAGGGGGCCGAGGGTCCAAGTGCGCAGGGACGAATGGCGCAGGGGTCAAGTGCGCAGGGCGCGCATGCAATCGGGCAGCGGCCAGGCTGCTCGGTCAGCGACCAGCGCTAAAGAGCGCGGCGCAAGGACGGGCCAGCGGCCAGCGCCAAAGGGCGTGGCGCGGGAGAAGTAGCTCGGCGCTAAACACCGCAGCGGAGGAGGGGGGTCTTCTTCTCCAAGGCTGAGATGAACTTCTCAAAAACACCAAAACTTCAAATCTTCATATCTTGGCCAAATCAAAACCAAATTTGGATTTTCAAAGGTCTAACTTGTATAAAATTGAATTCTCTTCCACATAGAAGCATCAAAACAAGCAAAAATCAAAGTTTAATAGATCAAAACTAAGAATTTCCAAAAATGGTTAAAACCTAGATCTAAAAAAATGGAAGCTCCAAATCACAAAATGCCAAGTTCTAATGTTGTTCTTCTTGGCCTAATCTAGCTAATGGACAAATAAAATGTGGTGCTTATTTGGTGGCAATGTGCACTTGCCAAAGGTGTTGGTGGAGGAAGGAGGAAGAAGAAGATGGAGAAATAAATAGAAATTATGGAGGAGAGAAAAAGTTAGGTAGGGATTTTAATGAGGGTAGGTTGTGGTGAAATGAGGGTGGTGTATAGCTAAGGTGTTCCTTTGGGCTTAAAATTAAACCAAACCAAACCAAACCAACTAAAACCGAGCCGAACCGATATCCAAAATACGAGAAAACCCAAAATTTCACAAGTCGAGAAAAATAAAAATACATGCCAAAATCCAATTACAAGTATAAATACGAAATACGGGAAATGAGGGTGACAATATTATATAAATATTCTTGCTATAAAAAAACCTTTTGTTTCTAAAAGTTATTAATAATAAATAATATTTCTGTATACTAGAAAAGCCTAATTATATAAAGAATATTTTTGCATGCATATATTTCATAATTATTTATTGGTCTATTTTAAAGAAAAGTATAATTTTTGAGATTTATTAATATTAATATTTTATTGTTCAGAAAGATATTTAAAAATATTTATTATTTTTGAAATTATTATTATTGGTATTTTGAAAAATATATTTGGAAGTTATTGTGGCCATTTAAATCTTGATTTGAATTTATGTATTTATTTAAATAGTTAAATAATTGAAATTTGATTTATTGATTTGATTTTAAACTAAGGGAATTAAATTAGATTTAATTGGATTTGGATTTGGATTTGATTGATTGATTGATTTTAAATTAATACATGAGTTATCTACTTTGGGTTTTAAATAAATCCTAATCCTATCTAATTGGGAATTCCCACATCCTTTAAATAGGTAGGTACTCCTCCAATTATTTTTATCATCCACCAAATTGTCTCCCCAAATAAATTCCACCACAAAAGTGAGTACATCGTGTCCATGACCGTGTCCGTGTCCCATCCACTATGTGTTTATTGTACAAATATATTTCTCCACCCCGGGTCCGACAGATCCGAACCTCCGTCTCCGTCGTGTCGGACACACCCGACATGACTCATCCAAACCCAAACCCCAAATCCTAACCGCTACCCCGACCCGTCGGCCCCGTCACCCCGGCCTCGTCCAAACCCAATCACGACCACCACCAACAGACCCTTCCCTTCTGACCACAACTCTCCTGGCACCACCCTCGACAGACCCGACCACCCATGACTTCACCTCCCCCTGCCTTCTTCCCCGGCAGAAACCCACCAGGACCACCGCCACGACCGGCCAACGGCCATCCACCACAACCACCAGCATACCCTCACCACCGTAGTCCTCATCCGGCCGAGAACCACCCGACCACCCGCCAAGACCCCGTCACCGTCATCATCACCTCCGCCACCAAAAGAATTACCGCTACCACCAATGTCGGCACCAAAAACCATGCCACAGCCAACCCATAAACACCACCAGCAAGGAAATAAACCCTAACCTAACCACTCACCTCTGCCGGCCAGATAGCCCGCCGCACCGTGCCCAAGGCCGCCCGTGTCCGTCGCTGACCCCACGAGTGTTGCCCGACGTCGCCCGTCCCACGTCGAGCTCACCGCTGGCCGTGGGTCAGCGGGTGTCTCCGCAAGCTGCAACCACCGGCCGCCCCCTTTCTTTCCGACTTTCGACCCGATCCGCCGCTTCCAGCCTCGCCGGACCACCAATCACCCTCCGTCGGACACCGATAATCACCGCAGCTCCACCGCTCGCAGCCTCCAGCCGTGCCCCTAGCCGCCACGTCCGACTCCTCCGTGCGGCGCTGGCGAAACCCGACACCAAACGCCCTTTTCTGCCTCCTTTCCAGCCAGCGCGGCCGTGCCGTGACCACCGCTCCTCTATCTCCTCCGCGTGCGTCCCGACCGATCCTCTCTAACCCTCTCTCCCTCTCGATTCTCGCTGTCGGCTGATCCCGCTCCCCTCTCTCTCGCCCGCTCTCCGACTTCTTCCTCTCTTTTACCTCCCTCTCCTCAGATTCTCTCCCTCTCTCTAATCTCTCTTTCTCACTAATTGATTGCTGTTCTTTTTTTTCTTTTTTTTGTACTGAAGTATTCTCCTCGAAAGAGGAGAACCAGCTTCGTTGTTTTTTTTTATATTTTTACTGATATGTTTTCTTTACTGTTCATTTATTTATTTATATGTTTACTTATATGTTTTTTTAATTATACTTTTACTGTTCATTTATTTACTTATATGTTTTTCTTTCTTTCTTTTTATTATTATTATTATTATTATTATTATTATTATTATTATTACTATTATTATTATTATTATTATTATTATTATTATTATTATTATTATTATTATTATTATTATTATTGCTAGTTAGTTTCTTTTAAATTTTTTTTCTTTTCTGATTTGGAAGAAGAGCAGCATGTGCTGTATGATAAGTTAGTATATTATTATTATTAATTTTATTTTATGTTGAATATTTTTGTTGATTTTGTAAAAATAAAAACTATTTATTTGCTACTAATATTATTTTAGGAATTTTATGGACACATTATTTTCTAACTGTTTTTTTAAAGATAGTTTCACCAAATATTCGCTTCAACAAAATTAGGCTTTTATCTTAAACTAGTTTTCTAGATTATAAATATCTATCAGTAACTTTTTACTATTAAAATATAGTTTAGCCTAAATCAAATTTTTCTTTATTTTTAAATATTTTGATCGTGAAAATTTGCTTTTAGGAATTATAAGTATTTTTTGGAAAACGTATATATTTATTTTTATCCATTATCTTTGATTTTTCCTTCCAACCAAGACCAACCCCATTATTCCTATACTCTCTCAAATTCAAGCCTACCTTATGTCCACCCTAACCAATTTGACCATTATGGACCCAATGGAACTGTCCGTGCCACCATCAGAGGTCCCCTTGTGTAGTTGTTACACCAAAGTCACAGTTCATGCCACCATGATTATCGCAGCATACCAGGCGCTCTACCAGGCAAGACACCTTGCCATTGCTGTTTATTTATTTTAGCTCATATTTCATGCATTATTTATTTTCTTTATGCAAAATAAACTGTGATACTTGGCATAACCTGTTAGCACTTACTGTTCATTTATATTTCCTGCAATGTATTATTTTTCTCATATTAAACCTAGATTTAAGGGACCACCTTGTGTGTTGCATTCATTGACCTTGACACGTTGTAACACGAGGTTGTGTGTCGCATGTAGGAAATCGTATATATTTATTTTTATCCATTATCTTTGATTTTTCCTTCCAACCAAGACCAACCCCATTATTCCTATACTCTCTCAAATTCAAGCCTACCTTATGTCCACCCTAACCAATTTGACCATTATGGACCCAATGGAACTGTCCGTGCCACCATCAGAGGTCCCCGTGTGTAGTTGTTACACCAAAGTCGTAGTTCATGCCACCATGATTATCGCAGCACACCAGGCGCTCTACTAGGCAAGACACCTTGTTATTGCTGTTTATTTATTTTAGCTCATATTTTATGCATTATTTATTTTCTTTATACAAAATAAACTGTGATACATGCTGTTAGAACTTACTGTTCATTTATATTTTCTGCTATGTATTATTTTTCTCACATTAAACCTAGATTTAAGGGACCACCTTGTGTGTTGCATTCATTGGCCTTGACACGTTATAACACGAGGTTGTGTGTCGCATATAGGACACGAAAGTGCGTGATTGGCTGGCCACCAGTACGTACAAGCCGTACGATAGGAATAACCGCTAATAGAGGTTGCATGCTAGTTTGACTTGGCAATTATAGCGGTTTTGTGTTGTGGATACAACATAGTAGGCATTGGGCGGAGAGGACAATTCCTTAGCGTATGGGCTTCGATGCACTTCCCTTGTGACCTGGACTCTCCGCTGGAGATACGGTGTTGATGACCCATGATTACTGACGGCCACTGACGATTCTGCGGAACGTCATGCTCTTACTGATGGGGCCTCTGGTGCCCAAGGGGAGACTATGCCGATCCTATTTAGCCAGGGCCCATGCGTAGGAAGGATTGTTCTTAACTATATTTCACTTAGAACGGTAGGCTACCTTTATCCGTTAGGTACGAGTACTTTTGGTTTGGGTACTTATATCTGACCGTGGCTTGGAACAATAACTTATCACGGATTAGTTCGTCACATCTTGTCCTTGTTTGATTGTAGGTGGGACTTACTACTTCGATGAGAAGGTATTGAACCTTGTTGGGGTCCGGATACCATATCAGATTCTTAGCATGGAAAGATACGTCACCGTGAATTACTTTACTATCTCCTGTCCTTGTTTGGTTGGGGGGATAGTACGCTTGTTCAGTAGGTGCGTATTGGACCATGTTATAATTCGATTGACTTATTTATTTGAGCGATATTTATTCAGTTTATATGGCATGATATTATGTGTCTTGTTACGTTCCTCTGAGGACCTGGTTATCTCTCCAGGTGTGTGCTATTGTCTTTCACAGGTGCTCTAGCTCTAGCCATGTTCATCGTTATTTCTTCGAGGATGATTGCACTTGGATCGTCTTCGCTTCGCTCGCCAAATTTATTTCTTTTTTCATGTATTTTTTTTCCTTTCTTTGTTGGTAATGGATTTGTCTTCGCCCAACATATTGTATCAAGACAATTCATTATCTTTATATGTTACCTTTATTTTATTTATTTGTGTGGATGAGATTAGTTATGGTTCTACTGTATTTTACAGCTTATGTATTCGTACAAGATTTCCATTTATTGGAGTGTACTCCGTATGAATACATCTGGCATGTCTACGTTCCTAGTCCTACGTATTTTGGGACCGGGGCGTTACATATTTTTGTGGTGGCCCATGCAGGTCTAGATAAATTGTTTGGTTACTTTACCGTACCAAGCAAGCCTGCGTATAGGATTAGAAGTCTAGGATCTCATCCACATACTTGACCTCTTTCCTTGATTCCATATTCGAACCTACCGTACGACTCATCGATTGCATCTTGCTTGATTCCTTCTATCATAATTCCTACCTTCCCTTCATGCTTGCTAGAGATTGACCCTACTAGTTAGCTGTCCCAAACACCATCTGTCTAATTCTTTAAGTTGGGTAGAATGCCCCACGACTTGACACACCCTTGACCATTAGGGGAATACAAATAGTATTATCTATACCATAGAGACTAGAGAAAGTCAACCCATTTGGTCAACCAAGCCTTGGTCAATAAAATCGTAGAATGATGGTATAGGAATAAACAAGACTTAGATTCTCATGACTCTTAGACTATTTATATTGGTTCTTATTTCATCTACCATCGTGCCTATGTACTACTATCTAGACTAATGATGCTAATATAGCCTAGTATTTGCAAGCTAATCCTTTATCAAGCTTGATCAAGGCATATGCTATTGAGCGGCCGCTCACTAACATATTGTCTAATCAGAACCGGTGCATGATGGTCTGATCAACCGAGTGCACTTTGGTTCGCTTTTGTCTATTATTCTACGTGGATGGAACATAATTAAGCTCGGCCTTTAGAATCCCATCCACGACTGCCTTGGCAATTCTTTTAAAATTTTTGGTCGCCCTTGAATCACGTACTCGTATTCGATAATATCGTCTTGAAACTCCTTATTGCGTTCGCCTTCACCTATTTTAGGAAGACGAAGGCGTAGTACTAGAACTCCCTCTAGCCTTCCTACCAATTATGACCGTTATCACTCAAGGTTGTTATATCCTCATCCTAAACTACTCGTCCTTCTCTCGGCCCTAGCAAGACCCTCTAATCGCTTAATTTAAGTGAATCTTTTTTTTGTTCTATTAATCGCGACCGTCATTCATTACCCGTGACCATACCGTATTTTTTTTCTATGATCTAGATCGTGATTTCTTACGACATGATTTGTACTCGATTGTTTCTCATCGAAACCCCCTTGTGTCCTCTCACCCCCTACTAATTCTTAATTTCGAGGACAAAATTATTTTAAGTTGGGTAGGATGTAAAACCCCTAAATTTCTACTATTTTTTATTAAATTTGGTATCGATTTAAAATTTTGTATTGTACGTCTCGTAGTCATATTGTACGTCGCGTACGACATTTTATTTTTCGTAATTGCTCGACGAGTGCGAATATGCGAGCGTACATATTTTAGAAAAACATTTTTCTCCATTTCATTATACACTTTCAAAATATTATATAAATATTCTTGCTATAAAAAACCTTTTGTTTCTAAAAGTTATTAATAATAAATAATATTTCTGTAAACTAGAAAAGCCTAATTATGTAAATAATATTTTTGCATACATATATTTCATAATTATTTATTGGTATATTTTAAATAAAAGTATAATTTTTGAGATTTATTAATATTAATATTTTATTGTTCAAAAAGATATTTAAAAATATTTATTATTTTCAAAATTATTATTATTGGTATTTTGAAAAATATATTTGGAAGTTATTGTGGCCATTTAAATCTTGATTTGAATTTATGTATTTATTTAAACAGTTAAATAATTGAAATTTGATTTATTGATTTGATTTTAAACTAAGGGAATTAAATTAGATTTAATTGGATTTGGATTTGGATTTGATTGATTGATTTTAAATTAATACATGAGTTATCTACTTTGGATTTTAAATAAATCCTAATCCTATCTAATTGGGAATTTCCACATCCTATAAATAGGCAGGTACTCCTCCAATTATTTTTATCATTCACCAAATTGTCTTCACAAATAAATTCTACCACAAAAGTAGTGCATCGTGTCCATGACCGTGTCCGTGTCCCATCCACTATGTGTTTATTGTACAAATACATTTCTCCATCCCGGGTCCGACAGATCCGAACCTCCGTCTCTGTCGTTTCGGACACACCCGACACGACTCATCCAAATCCAAACCCCAAATCCTAACCGCTACCCCGACCCGTCGGCCCCGTCACCCCGACCTCGTCCAAACCCAATCACGACCACTACCAGTAGACCCTTCCCTTCTGACCACAACTCTCCTGGCACCACCCTCGACAGACCCGACCACCCATGACTTCACCTCCTCCTGCCTTCTTCCCCGGCAGAAACCCACCAGGACCACCGCCACGACCGGCCAACGGCCATCCACCACAACCACCAGCATACCCTCACCACCGTAGTCCTCACCGGGCCGAGAACCACCCGGCCACCCGCCAAGACCCCGTCACCGTCATCATCACCTCCGCCAACAAAAGAATCACCGCCACCACCGACGTCGGCACCAAAAACCACCGCCACAGCTAACCCATAAACACCACCAGCAAGGAAATAAACCCTAACCTAACCACTTACCTCTGCAGGCCAGATCGCCCACCGCGCCGTGCCCAAGGCCGCCCGTGTCCGCCGCTGACCCCATGAGCGTCGCCCAACGTCGCCCGTCTCACGTCGAGCTCACCGCTGGCCGCGGGTCAGCGCGTGTCTCCGCGAGCTGCAACCGCCGGCCGCACCCTTTCTCTTCGACTTTCGACCCGATCCGCCGCTCCCAGCCTCGTCGGACCACTAATTACCCTCCGCTTGACCCCGATGATCACCGCAGCTCCACCACTCGCATCCTCCAGCTGCGCCGCTAGCCGCCGCGTCCGACTCCTCCGTGCGGCGTCGGCGAAACTCGACCACCAAACCCCCTTTTCCGCCTCCTTTCCAGCCAGCGCAGCCGCGCCGTGACCGTCGCTCCTCGATCTCCTCCGCTTGCGTCCCGACCGATCCTCTCTAGCCCTCTCTCCCTCTCGATTCTCGCCGTCGGCCGATCCCGCTCCCCTCTCTCTCGCCCGCTTTCCGACTTCTTCCTCTCTCTCACATCTCTCTCCTCAGATTCTCTCCCTCTCTCTAATCTCTCTATCTCACTAATTGATTGATGTTCTTTTTTTCTTTTTTTTGTTCTGAAGTGTTCTCCTCGAAAGAGGAGAACCAGCTTCGTTGTTTTTTTTAAAATATTTTTACTGATATGTTTTCTTTACTATTCATTTATTTATTTATATGTTTACTTATATGTTTTTTAATTATATTTTTACTGTTCATTTATTTACTTATATGTTTTTCGTTCTTTTTATTATTATTATTATTATTGCTAGTTAGTTTCTTTTAATTTTTTTTCTTTTCTGATTTGAAAGAAGAGAAGCATGTGCTGTAAGATAAGTTAGTATATTATTATTATTATTATTATTATTATTATTATTATTATTATTATTATTATTATTATTGTTATTATTATTTTTATTTTATGTTGAATATTTTTGTTGATTTTGTAAAAATAAAAACTATTTATTTGCTACTAATATTATTTTAGGAATTTTATGGACACATTATTTTCTAACTGTTTTTTTAAAGATAGTTTCACTAAATATTTACTTCAACAAAATTAGGCTTTTATCTTAAACTAGTTTTCTAGATTGTAAATATCTATCAGTAACTTTTTACTAGTAAAATATAGTTTAGCCTAAATCAAATTTTTCTTTATTTTTAAATATTTTGACTCGTGAAAATTTGCTTTTAGTAATTATAAGTATTTTCTGGAAATCGTATATATTTATTTTTATCCATTATCTTTGATTTTTCCTTCCAACCAAGACCAACCCCATTATTCCTATACTCTCTCAAATTCAAGCCTACCTTATGTCCACCCTAACCAATTTGACCATTATGGACCCAATGGAACTGTCCGTGCCACCATCAGAGGTCCCATTGTGTAGTTGTTACACCAAAGTCACAGTTCATGCCACCATGATTATCGCAGCATACCAGGCGCTCTACCAGGCAAGACACCTTGTCATTGCTGTTTATTTATTTTAGCTCATATTTCATGCATTATTTATTTTCTTTATGCAAAATAAACTGTGATACTTGGCATAACCTTTTAGCACTTACTGTTCATTTATATTTCCTGCAATGTATTATTTTTCTCATATTAAACCTAGATTTAAGGGACCACCTTGTGTGTTGCATTCATTGACCTTGACACGTTGTAACACGAGGTTGTGTGTCGCATGTAGGACACGAAAGTGCGTGATTGGTTGGCCACCAGTACGTACAAGCCGTGCGATAGAAATAACCGCTAATAGAGGTTGCATGCTAGTTTGACTTAGCGGTTATAGCGGTTTTGTGTTGTGGATACAACATAGTAGGCATTGGGCGGGGAGGACAATTCCTTAGCGTATGGGCTTCGATGCACTTCCCTGGTGACCCGGACTCTCCGCTGGAGATACGGGATTGATGACCCATGATTACTGACGGCCACTGATGATTCTGCAGAACGTCATGCTCTTACTGATGGGGCCTTTGGTGCCCAAGGGGAGACTATATCGATCCTATTTAGCCAGGGCCCATGCGTAGGAAGGATTGTTCTTAACTACATTTCACTTAGAACGGTAGGCTACCTTTATCCGTTAGGTACGAGTACTTTTGGTTTGGGTATTTGTATCTGACCATGGCTTGGAACAATAACTTGTCGCGGATTAGTTCGTCACATCTTGTCCTTGTTTGGTTTTAGGTGTGACTTACTATTTTGATAAGAAGGTATTGAACCTTGTTGAGGTCCGGATACCATATCGGATTCTTAGCATGGAAAGATACGTCACCGTGAACTAGTTTACAATCTTCTGTCCTTGTTTGGTTGGAGGGATGGTACGCTCGTTTAGTAGGTGCGTATTGGACCATGTTATAATTCGATTGACTTATTTATTTGAGCGATATTTATTCAGTTTATATGACATGATATTATGTGTCTTGTTACGTCCCTCTGAGGACCTGGTTATCTCTCTAGGTGTGTGCTATTGTCTTTCACAGGTGCTCTAGCTCTAGCCGTGTTCATCGCTATTTCTTCGAGGATGATTGCACTTGGATCATCTTCGCTTCGCTCGCCAAATTCATTTCTTTTTTCATGTATTTTTTGTTTCTTTGTTGGTAGTGGATTTGTCTCCGCCCAACATATTGTATCAAGATAATTCATTATCTTTATATGTTACCTTTATTTCATTTATTTGTGTGGATAAGATTAGTTATGGTTCTACTGCATTTTACAGCTTATGTATTCGTACGAGGTTTCCATATATTAGAGTGTACTCCGTATGAATACAGCTGGCATGTCTACGTTCCTAGTCCTACGTATTTTGGGACCGGGGCGTTACATCTATGAATTGGGTAATAACATTGTATGTATGATGGGCTGTTGATTATAAATGGAATCCATGTCCCGATATATCGGGTTGATGATGTCCCCGTAAGGAGCTCATAAGGATTGTCATATAAACCCTTCAGGTGGATTATATCCGACATGACAAATAAAGTTGAGCTATACTACTTAAGGATAAAAGATGTCGAATCAATATAGTTGTCAGTAACTTAATTTGATCGACGGACATACGATATCTTAACATGGGGAGCCAAACGAGCATATAATAAAAGGAGCCCACAAACATAATTTGGGATTAGGGAGGTAGTACAACAATAGCTTATTAGTGGACCAAACTTTTGTTAATGGGCCTGGATTGTGTGTTCAGGCTGAACACGAGATATCCAGATCCGTTAGGAGGCCTAACCCTAATTTCTTCTTATGGTCCCTACCGTAGCCTATATATCCTCTATTCTCTGGCCGCCATATTACCGATCAGAAATCTGAAACTTTCTATAAATTTGTGATTCACGTAAGGAGAGAAAGAGAGGGCTGCCAAGGAGAAGAAAAGGTTGGGGATCGTCGCCCACACGACATCCAACTCGAGGAAGGAATACGTGCAGAAGATCTTGGGGTCATCCGTTCGAGATTGCGAGGAATTACTTGTCTCCTTCCCGTCGCAGGTATAATTCGTGAATCCTAGTTTCCGCCTATGAAGGGTTAGAAGACATATTAGATCTGTTTAACTTTCTATCGATTAATACGCACACTAAAGGAAGGGTCCTGGGAATCCACAGTTCCATCAACTAACACTCGACTGAACACACACTCAAGCCTATACTACACACTCACACATCACTCTACTATACTCACATAGACACACATAATTGTTACCTTATTATATATATATATATATATTTTTTTTGGGAATCCACAGTTCCATCAACTAACACTCGACTGAACACACACTTAAGCCTATACTACACACTCACACATCACTCTACTATACTCACATAGACACACATAATTGTTACCTTATTATATTATATATATATATATATATATATATATATATATATATATACCTTGATATTACACACACTTACACACTCTCAAACACTACACAAACCTATAGCTAATGCATACACACACTAATATCTATATCCCCATATACATTTAGTATCACACACTAATCAATTACTCTCAACTCTACACACACACACACACACACACATACACACACACACACACACATATATATATATATATATATATATATATATATATATATATATATAGCTATATTTACCTTATAACTTAGTATCTTGAGATACCTAATCCTTACCTATACTTGGCAATTACAACAATTCTCTCTCTAATACTAGCTAATGATCTAACACACTTTAACATCTAACTTGAAATTCACACACACACACACACACCACATAGTGGGTCATGGGGTGTGGTCGGATGGGACCGGTGAGGAGGCACACACACATACACACACACACACACACCCCCCTCCCCATAGTGGGTCTTGGGGTGTGGTCGGATGGGACCGGTGAGGAGGCGCTCTGTCGACGGTGAACTCATGCTTGTGTCCATTCTCGTAGGCATCCGTCTAGATTGAGGGTTAGGAATGTGTCCGTGAACTCATCGTGTTAGGGGAGGAGGGGGTTAGGGGAGGAGGGGGCTCGAACTCATCGTGTCCCTATGCATGTGTCCGTGTTTAAAGCTAGGGTTAGGGATAGGAATTACCTGGGGGAGGGGCTTGACGAACGGTGGCTCTCGGCGGCGGAGGAGGGGGCATTGGGTGGAGGAGTAGGCCACGGGCAGAGGAGGTCTCGACGATTTCGGAGGAGAGATCGAGAATGGGGGGAAATAAAATTTCTGAATCGATATGTAAAAAAATTATGACGTCTTAGAAATACGTCGCTGATCGTTGCTATTAAGCGACATAGTCTTATCGACGTCGCTAATTGTCGCTAATTTCCAGATATTTGCTACGTGTAACAAAAGACGTTGTACGTCGTCACTGACTAACGACATACGACGACCTATTTTCTTGTATGTCGCTAATTTTAATATTTTGCGATGTTACAATTAGACGTCGCTAAATGACGTCGCTAAATTGACTTATTTTTGTAGTGATTGTTCAAATGGTTGCAAAGATGGATACACTTTCCAAACCTAGTAGACACGACAACTCTGATTTCAAACACCATTAAGATGGATACGCATTTTTAGATACAAATGTTACAGAAGAGACAAAAGTTTATATATCAACAAAGATAGATACATTTTTCAGCCTACGCCGATACGTTGTCTAAAATTTCCATAGTATATCAAACAACAACCATGCAGTTTATATATATTAGTTCCAATTTCACAGATGAATCAAGAGCAACGATATACTCAACAAAGCTAGAGAGAATAAATGGAAACTAAACTGAATAATCTCAAAGAGTTGAATACTACTGAATGTCAAACCAATGATCCAAACTCAAATAGTTCTCAAATGAAATAAACAACTAAAAAGATAGAGACAAATCCGACGAAAAACTAGATATACCTAACTATCATCGGCAAGTAGCATCTCTGCTAAAGTCGCATCCAGATCATTCGGTATGCCAAGGTCTTTGTCTGCAGTCTGTTCATAATAAGTAGTACAGAAAATTTCTAAATCATCACCTAAAAATAGTTTTTCCAGTCAGAATTAGAACAAGCACACCTATGACAAGCTATTCAAAATATGATAGGATTTGCAAAACATAAAAATAACATATGATAAACTAAACTAGAAAAATAACAAGTAGCATTGTATTGTATGTCCCCACCAGTATCTAGAATAAGAGTACTTTGGTAATTATAATTTTTTTTGATTATTTTAATATTATATTATTTAATGTATTGTGATTATGTCAATAGCTAGAGAAACCTTAGAACTACTTTGACTAGAGACAAACCATGATCCTTGAGACCTAGCTAATGTACTTAGATTAGTAATTAGACTCTAATCTAGCTAAAAATCACTTAGAATCTAATTAAAGGCTAAAAACAATATGTTAGTTCGGGTTTTTTTTGCAAAAAGGCTTGTTATGACAACTTAGAAAGGCCTTTAGGCTATTGTAACTAAACAAACCCAGGCCCAACCATGGTGGTCGGCCTAGAACAGCCCCCTCACCCTATTTAAGTCATCCTTAGCCCACTTCTTCCCCCTTTTATTGAAACCATAATCCTAATTTGGTGTTCCTCCACAAATTGCTCCCAAAACCAATTGCAGTCGCTTACTCTTGAAGAGAGGAAGCCTCTATTGGCTAGCTAGGAGAGATTTGGAGGAATTTAACTATTGGAGCTTGGTAGGAATCTAGATCTAGGAAGTTTTTATTGGAATTCCAACTCCAAATTGGTAAGAGCCTTCAAAACCTTTTAATTTTAGATTTAATTAATGTAGATGCATTCATTTAGGATCTCCCTTGCTCATGGAATGATTTGAGTCTAGTTTGAGTCCATTTGAGGTGCGTATCATGGACATATCATACCATATAGGATACGTATCTCAAGTGTTTGATGAAATATCATATAGAGTGTTTAATCCCTGATTTCAGTTATGTTATGGTATTTACATTATTAATAATGGGTGTTAGGAGTAAAGATCACGGTCCTTTGGTTTCAGTTTGATTTGTTCAAGTATCTTGGACTTGGAGAGGCTCGGGTATGTGATTAGTTTACTGTGTGCACTGTTTTGCTTTTGTCCTGCTGTACAGGGCTAATATCTAGATCCATAGATGTTAATTCATCATCTAATCACTCACATAGATTGGCCTACTGACTGAGCATTGATCCTAGGCTCATGGCTATGGACATTGGCCTATTGGAGCCTTGGCAGCTACTACCTATGCTCTACTGTGCAGTCGAGCATGCTGTATTTCACTTTCTGTATTGACACTTCATTCACTACACCTCGACACTGCATTCATACAATCAACTATTCTACATTGCATTACCTTGCATATCATTTACATGGGTACACTCCCATACACTCAAATTGTTTACTGTACACATGCTCTGATACAGGCCATGTTTTAGAGCTTGTAATACCCTTCACTGCAATAATAGATATTCTAAAATATTCACCATTTTATTGCACATCACAGACACTCACTGCATTTGACACATGCCTACTACATTGTATTTTCTGTATTGCATATCTTGTATAGTGAACATTACCCTGTCTGCATAGTCCTGCATATATTACCTGTATTTTACTGACTGCACATTACACTACATATTACATCCATTCACATTGCACTACTTCATCACATTTATCTGGTCCATGATTGATTCATAGTTCCAATCGATTTGGTATTAATATCAATCCTAGACACATGTTCAGTATACTTCTTTGGTTCAGTCGTAGCCATATCCTATTTTGAAGCTAATTCCTTATGTTTTAAGCCCTAGTTCATAAATTGCCTTCATGAAGTATTAATCCATGTTACCTACATGTACACCCCACTAATGGTTGCATCTTTACATGTACCTATTTTCTTCCAGTCCACATTTGTTTCTTGATCATCTCTTTGACATCAAGGAAACCTTCAAGCCTATCCTTATGTTCTGCATTAAGCAATTGCTCAGTATCAGACATTACAAAACACCATCTATTCACTATATTCATATCACATCCCTGCATTCATCATCAGCAATATTGTCCTGCATTCAATCTGTCAGGCCCTGCTCTGGTAGCACTCATCCAGTCCTATATGACTTTGTATTAGTTCACTTTTAGGTGACTATTGTTGTATTCCATTCGGGTAGACCTAGACTCTGATTTGTGTGTGGGCTTGTTTGAGAGTTCTCAAAATTGAGATACCTATTTACATTATACTATGCTATGTGATATATATATATATATATATATATATGATGTATATAGGTGACATGTACATATAAATAGGATATTGTATTAATATCTTAGAGAATATTATAGTTTGGTTAGGATTAGGATTAGCCTTATAGCCTAGTTAACCTAATTCCTAGACATTAGCCTAGCTATAGAAGTTGACCCCTTGACTGTACAGTTGACCACCCAAGATTTTGACTAGTTGACTAAGAGGGTTGACCAGAGTTGAACAAAAGTTGAATTTGACCTAGAGAGGCCTAGTATCATGTAGATTGCATTATATAACTCAATTATTCAATGTTGAACACATTATAACATGTATTTATTTAAATAGGACTCTGTTACTCCAGTTCAGACATCTATTCACATCTGTTGCTCAGGTTATCAGGCGAGTACATTTTCTGTTAGTTTTTATTCATGATAGTATCTATATTGCCTGATGTAGACTATTTTACTTGTTGCTGACATATTGTTAATACTGATTGGTACTATATAGATCTTATCGTACGATGTTATCCCCTTATCGGGTACATCAGGTGTCCCATGCTTATGTATTTCGTCGTGTGCATCGTGTACTCCTTGTATTCGTGTCTATTCATGTGCTTCATGTGAAATGATAATCGTGTACGTAACATATTATGGTCGGATCCTTGTGTATTGTTTGGGGCAGGGGAATAGAATTGGTTATGTGATTACATCTCTTAGTATACTCATGTCCATTTCAATTATACATTCACGTATAATAGAGTTACCATAGATTACTCGTGTGCTACCTATACCAATCATATAACCATCTTGTTCTCTAAAACACTTATATTTACTTACAGTTTTTATTTTCTAAACATCATTGTACTCAATTTTTGTCTATATTCACTATTCTTGTACATCTCTAAACAATATTTCATGTATTTTATTCTATTACTTGCTCTATATTTCCTACCATGTTATGGAACTGCTTTCAGAGTTATGTATTCGCTCCTATCCTAACTGGACATGTTGATAAAATTTTATGGAGAACATAGAGGACTTTTGTACCACCTATTATGGAGCTGGCGTAGATGACACCTTCGACCTGGACCCTCACGAGGATCCAGTTTGCCTAGAGGAGACTACCGTGGTTCCTAGGCTAGACTGCTAGGGCTATTTATCTATCTTATTTCAGTTGTCTTGAGATATATTATTTTATATTCTGTTGTAGTGTTGATAACACTTAAACCTATTTCATTTCTAGTTGTATCTCACTTTGAGTATTTTATATCTATCTCATTCGTCTTGTTTATCCATCTTTAGTTATTGTGATTGAATTGTATCTTATGAGTTGTCCTCCGATAGGAGAGTATATTCTTTATAGGTACATTTAAACTGTGTTAGATGTTTGCGACCTAGGACAACATTCTACCGCCGATACTGTAGCGTAGACTGGATATACCCACGGTCTCATGCCCTTACACTGGGTGCGGGTCGTGACACATTTTTAGTGGTAGCCCATGCAGGTCGAGTTCTGAGTTTTGTCTCAGCTCGTAGTAGTACTCGAACTAGAGTATCACTACAACTTGCAGTAGGATTTAGAATATAGGCTATAAGGTACTCAATCATAGTTAGAAAAAAACTCTAATCTAATTTCTGCCATCTATAAATTCTTGCTGATAATTGCCTTCTTTTGAGATAAACTGTCCTCCTTTGATTATATCGCTTCCAGCTCTGTATTGACTTCTTCGTTTGATTTGTCTTTAGGTTGGTGGAGACTAGATCGCATCGCTCCATTCCAGCAGCTACTGAGAGGTCTGCCACCTCTCGTCCGGCTCGGCCATACGCTGGGACCTTATCACCTCTTATTCCTGCTCATGTGGGAGCATCGGCAGCCTTTGGGGGTGCTACTTCACCTGTTCGGAGGCCTGTACCAGTTGTTTCAAATATTCTCCAGCCACCCCACCTCCTGTGCTAGTAGACGTAGCATAGTTTTTTGCACTCTTCTGCGAGATGATGGAGGTGCAGTACCGCCAGTCCGAAGACATGTCGAAAATGCCCATCAAGTGGTTATGGCGGCAGTGGAGAGAGTGGCTGTTCAGCCACAGGGAGGCTAAGGAGGCCAGATTCAGCATCAGCAGCCAGGGAATATTCTGAACTTCCAAAAGCTGATGCCGAAGGAATTCAGGGGTACAGAGGGCATTTTATATGCCGAGGAATGGATAGAGCACATCTAGGAGATATTTAGGCTGGTATAGATCATGTCTGGGATACAGATAGAGGCGACAGGCGGCCAGATGTTTGATCTTACATAGACTTGGTACCACACAGACCCAGAGTTGCTGTTCAAGGACAGACTTGGGAGGCCTTTAAGAAGATTTTCAAGGAAAAGTTCTTTCCAGATGTAGCATTCGGCGCTTTAGAGACACAATTTGAGAACCTGGTTCAGGGGAACCAGACGGTCGAGGAGTATGCTGGTGAGTTTTGCCGTCTGGGTAAATTTGTGGAGGGACTGAGCGAGGTAGCAAAGACGAGGAGGTTCCGGAAGGGCTTAATCAAGGAGGTCAAGTCACAGACCAAGAGTGACCGCGATGCCACTTTTAAGAAGATCTTGACGAGAGCCATGGCAGCAGAGGATGACTTGGAGCTGAAGATGAAGAGAGATCATGATAACTAAGGAGCTGGTAGCAGTATAGGCCCGGCCAAGAGGCCCCACTTGTAGCAGTAGCAGCAAAGGCCCTTTCAGATCTAGCAGCATCAGGGCCAGGGTCGTGCGCCTTTCCAGCAGGCACCTCAGCAGCAGAGACAGGGTCAGTAGCAGGCACCGAGGCAGGCACAACAGGTTATCAGTTGTACCTGCTGTAAGAAGCTAGGGCACAGGTGGAACGACTGCTGGAATATGTTAGGCAAGTGCCTATTGTGTGGATCGATAAAGCATCAGTTGAGGGATTGTCCAGTAGCTTCTATTTGTACGGCTCTGGGAGAGGGAGCTATGGCTCCAGCGGGCCAACAGAAGGACCATTATTGCAGATCCAGCAGCAGAGGTTTGTGCAGCATCAGCAGCAGGCTAGAGGAGGCCAGCAGGGGCGAACTTTTGCCATGGCAGGTGAGGAGTCCAAGCCAGTGGGCAATCTGATTACAGGTTCCATTCTTCTCAACTCTATTCTCGTGTTTTCTTTGTTTAATTTTGGTGCTTCCTATAGTTTTATGTGTAATATTTGCTATTAGACGCCATATTGCTTCTGAACCTTTACCTAGGACTTGCAAGATCACGACTGGGGGATGGAATTATCATAGTCAGTGATGTTTGCAAGGATCAAAGAGTAACCTTGGGAGGCCGAGAACTGGATGTGAGTTTGCTCGTAATGCCATTACCGAACTATGATATTGTACTCGAGATAGACTAGTTGAGTAGACACCATGCCAGTATAGATTGTCGTGGAGGCAGAGTTCTTTTCAGATCTCCGGAAGATCCAGAGTTCAATTTTGCCAGAGGAGAGGCAGAACAGAGCAGCGGAGTTTTTTGTAGAACTTTAGTAGTGGTGCATAGTACGCCACATCCATTAATAGATAAGTTTATGGATTTTTTTTGGAGGAGTTGCCAGGATTGCCTCTAAACAGAGATGTGGAGTTCTCTATAGATTTGGTGCCAGGCAGAGCCGATATCTCAGCATGTCTATAGAGTGAACAGCGGCAAGGTTTGGAATTGAAGAAGCAAGTGGATGAGTTGTCAGACAAGGGCTTCATCAGATCGAGTTATTTACCGTGGGGTGCACCGATGCTTTTTGTGCCGAAGAAGGATGGGTTGGTACGGATGTGTATCAACTACAGTACTCTTAATAACCTCACGATCAAGAATAAGTACCCGTTGCCGAGGATTAATGATCTATTCGATCAGTTGAGTAGATCGAGGGTATTTTTCAAGATTGATCTGAGGTAAGGTTATCATCAGGTGAAGGTGATGAAGGAGAATATCCCGCAGTACGACCAGTTTGAGTTTTTGGTGATGCCGTTTGGGTTAACCAATGCCCCGATGGTATTCATGAATCTGATGAACAAAGTGTTCCATCAATATTTGGACAAGTTTGTGGTAGTGTTCATTGATGACATCTTGGTGTCTTCGAAGACCCAAGAGGAGCATGTGGAGCACTTGAGAGTAGTTCTGGAGACTCTCAGGAAGGAAGAGCTTTACGACAAGCTTTCGAAGTGTGAGTTCTTTCTTGATCGGGTTGAGTTTCTAGGTCATTTGTGACCTGAGACAAAATCTCACTCGACCCGAAGAAGATCAGAGCAGTGGAAGCATGGACCGCTCCGAGTTCAGTTGCAGAGATTTGGAGCTTCCTGGGATTAGCAGGCTACTACAGGTGGTTTGTTCATGATTTCTTCTGGGTTGCAGAGCCGTTGACTAGGCTGACGCGGAAAAACACAAAGTTTGTTTGGTCAGAGGAGTGTCCCATGCGCCAGATCCTAGGCACATCCAGACAGATCACCCTCTACAAAATTTGAGATCTTTGAGTCATATATATGTGCCACGTGTATTCTGACTCAGTTCTGCTCAAGAATGGGTGCTAACCACCCATGATCTCAGCAATGGCCGAATCATCGCAACTGCCATGTGTCAGCTCCACCGCAGCCCAACAGTACAGTTCAAACAAGATTCAGCTTTAACTCAGGGGATATCGTCCATGCGCCCTACAGTATCAGCCACGTAGCGTTCCCACGCACAGGCGTATCCTACATATGCGTGCATGAGAAGACCAGTCTGCTACCTATAAATAGAAGGATCATTCCTTCACATACACATAGAGAGAGACAGATAGATCATTATATCTATCTACAGAAACGAGAAAAGACACGTAACGTTTACTTCTTCTACGAACGCTCTGGCATCCAGAGCAGCCCAGACCTTCAGAGAGTCCAAGATCATCGTCAGATCGTCAACGGAGTCATCGCATTACCACTCGCTCCACCGATACAGTTCCCAAATAAAAACAAAAGTGTACTACTAGGACTACGTCTAAGTCCTATATTGAATATTGTTCTATTTGCAATTGAAATACCAAGGTTTATCAATCAAAAAGACCTTATCGTGTTTTCGATAGCGAACAAGCTGGCGACTCTGCTGGGGACTTCTTTCTCTTCTGACGAGAAAGTCGTATCATAATTCGACGACATCAAGCTTGGCTCCTCCCATAAGACACTCGTGGTATGCCTCAATCAATAGGCGTACGAGGTGTTCATCTCTGACGGCAGCGCAATCCCTTCGAAGTGGCTGACAAAGCCGAAGAAGACTCGCCAAGTCTGGGTGTGCAAAGTAGATGCGTCGATCACCACCACTGAAGGGGACGCGCCACCGTAGCACACCCTTCCTGCTGACGTTCTCAGCAAGCAAGATGCGCCCGCCAGTGCAGCTTATCTGTAAGGAAAATGCAGTATTAACTGCATTCTCCAGTTGTCCTCTTTCCAGTCGAAGAAGATGTACCGACGAAACAAAGGCACATCTATCTTCCCCCGCAAGAACTCTAGCATGCAAGAGAGGACCTCTGTGTTTAATAGAATAACTCGCTATCGTGACGAGGATGAGTTGGATTCTGAGTACTATGCACTATCAGGGGCTGGTACGAAGAAATCCAAGGAAACATGGGCCATGCGCACCAAATGTGCTACGTCCACAGTAAACCAAAGATGCGCGCTCAAAATCATGCACGATGCCGATGGTAAATTGTACAGAGTCCACTCGGATGCATTTGTACCAGATACGGGCTAACTTTCAAAGTCCCCATTTTGCTTGGGCACATCTTCTGCGCTTGAAACCAAGTCATGCGAGACAAAACTTGTGACTTTGAACCCATACGCTAATGTTGGTTGTGCGCATGAAGTGGGTTCAAGTCGCAATACATGTTGCTCCTCCAACAATGATCTAGGCGTATCTCATGCACTAGAATTGGATCTGGGAGTGCAGCATTCACATGACCACCCTGGCACTTGGCATCGACATGCGCCTGAAGGTGGTGTGAAAGTGAAACTTTTCCCTCATTATTTGCGTAATGTGATCACTCACAAACGCAGATCAGGAGAGCTGACCATTAAGCATGATACGTCCCTCGTGGGGCACACTTGTGCCATGGTCACCATCAACAGCTGCTGTTGGAAATCAACGGCTCCAACATTCAAGCAGTCTGTGTTTCAGCGACTGTAATATGTTACACCCATCCGACGTCGTCTCGGAAAGAAGGTGTCAGTTGATGATGAGTAAGAGCCCAAGGTCACTTCTTGCCATGTTGTCTCCAGCTCCTATTTCATCAGAAAGAAAGACAACCTCCAATCCCTCGACTTCAGCAGCATCGTCCAAGAGTCAGCCGAAGAAAAGCAAAATGATGGTCCCGTCCTCAGTGGTATTTGAGAGCACCCGGTCAAGGAAGAAGGTTCTAGCAGAAGCATCAGCTGGGAATAATCAAACTCATGTTATCCATGACAACCCTTTGCTTGAAGATGAGGACGTTCTCCAAGGAACCAACTTCGAGGTAGCTGGGGATAGCAAGTACGAGGTCTCAGAAGGGGAAGCTCTTTCGCAGGAAAGTTAGGTCAAAAGCGAAACCTCAACCGATCCATCCACTTATATCGATGTTATTCCAGTCTACATGGCAGGGGGTGGTGATGAAGGAGAGTCAGACACTCCAGTTCCGGACATCGTGCAACGCATGGACACCTCGAAAGGGAGCCTCAAAACCCCCATACCACCACGCAATCCTTGACTCAAATGGTATTTGAGATTCGGACCACTCTGGCATCTCAACCACTATCAAGGGCAGCTATCTTCACCAGTCCCGATCCAGGGAAAATGGAGAATTAAATATACCCCATCAACGGGTATCTTCGGGTGCAGATCATCACACTGTACCTCGAACATCGGCTCCTTCAAATGTCAAGCTTCACCCCTTACCACCCTCACCGGCACCTAGTTCTACAAAAGAGCTGGTTGACATGATCAGAGATCTACGCGAGCGCTTTGAAGCGCAAAACAAGCAGGAAGAACGTCAGAAGATGGAAATCCTCCAACATTACCCTCTCGAATAGAACAAAGTGGTTTATGCTCCCAAGTATAAACCACAAATATTGTCGCCATATGATGGGAAGGATTCTCCTCGCCGGTATGTAACCTACTTCCTGTCTCAGACGAGACATTTTCCAAAGGAATATACCCTACTCACCAACCTATTCGTCGAGGTATCGAAAGGAGTCGCTTACGACTGGTACTACAGTCTCCCTGACTACTCCATATCATCCTTGGATGACTTGACATACCTTTTCCTCGACCGATTCTATGACTGTGAGAAGGACATGACCATGTCACCTCTTATAGAAGTACACCACACAGAGAATGAGACTGTTCGAGCCTTCATCGAATATTTTTGACTAGTATGCTTAAGGTTGCCTCCGGATATGCCAGAACATGTACTGATCGATGCCTGCAACATGAACATGGCTTCTACAATCAAGCTCTGGCTCAACTCCACCCAGCCTTCCGATTGGAGTTTGTTGATCATCGGGGTCGAAGCTGCTGAGAAAAAGGCACGTAATGCTCACCTTTTGGGGGTTAACTTCCCTGTCATTGATGACAAATGGAAATGGCCTGCTACCAACAACAGTAGGGGTGAGGCAAAAGGGGAGCAGGCATTGACTGTCAATGCTTCGAAAAGCAGACAAAGGCCCGCTCAGAAGCCACTACCAGCACCGAGGTCGAAGGAGGTCTACACCTTAGATGACGAGGACATAATACAACTCTTCGAGATGCTAAACAGAGCGAAAAGATTAAGTTGCCTGATCCTAAGTGTCCTAACGAGGTGGACAGACTGGACGACCCGAGGTATTGTCATTACCATCGATTCGTTGTACATCCAACTCAAAACTGCTACATCCTCAAAAACTACATACAACGCATGATCAATACAAATGTCATCCTAGTCGATTACAAGGAGAAGACAGACTCGGCCAATATGGTGTCGCTCCAGTTCGGCATACTGTCGCCTACTACAACTCAAGATGGTATTGTCCCCATCCTGAAGGCGATATTGGAGGTAGTCAACCTTCCGTCGACTCGTGACAATACGAGTGGACTGATTCCACTCACTACATCTTGGGGGAAGATTGTGTGGGTTCATCCAGATCTCGCTCTAGAACTGACTCAACCGGGGGTACATTTTACCTCCAAAGCTAAAGACAAGAAGACCAAGTCTTGCCAAATGGTGACCTCCTCTCCAAAGGAGGCACTCTCTGTACAAACGTGTTCACAGCAGAACGCTCAGCCTAAGGAATCCCCTGTCGAAGTGGCACCTTCCGTCACCACCACAGCTGCCTAAGGTGAATCCCAAATTCCAGCAGCCGACAAATAGAAGCATAAGGGGGCCCGCTTTGACAGGCCTCTACGAAAAGGCAACGCTTCGGGGTTAACCAAACCCCACAACTTCGACATACTGTCACAACTTGCCAGTACCCCAGCTCGACTGTCCTTGATCGATCTCCTCCGTCTGTCTAAATATACTCGGGAGGCCCTCTGTGAAGCACTGAAGGATGTTGAGTCTTTCATCAATCAGGTCAAGCAGCCTGAGGACGATCCAGCAGCATGTCCATACTGCTATAGTATGAGGGAGATCATCCCCAACATCACATTCACTCAATAAGATATGTTGCTTAAGAACAATAGGCACAATAGACTACTGTATTACATAGGATACGTTGGTGCCATCAAGGTGTATCGAATACAGATCGACCAGGTGTCTTTCTTTCAACATTAACCCCCAAACTCTGCTTCAGTCGTTGGGGATCCCGATGTATCGACTGACAGCGTCCTATACTACAATCAGTGGCTTCAACGCCAGCAAGAGTGAGCCGCTGAGGAAGATCCGGCTAAAGTATCATATCGGTGATCGCCAGACCGAAGTGACCTATTATGTTGTGCATGCAGATGTCAACTACAACATCTTGTTAGGGCGACCGTAGCTATACAAATACATGGTGGTACCATCTACTCTCCATCAATGTATGAAGTACGTACCCACCAACGGCATAGTCCGAACAGAGTTCGCTAATGCCGATCCTTGAAGAGGGATTGAGGCCTTCTTTACCGAATCTGATCTGTACAAGTCGATTCATCTCGAAGATGAAGCCAACGACGCCGATGATGAAGCTGAAGCCGAAGCTAATTTGGAGGCAGAAATGATAATCGATGCTCCCCTGAAAGTACGATTCAAAGGGAAGTCACCTCAAACCCCACCTCCTTTAGTGGTCAAACTTCGCGGGAGAGCACCAACTTCTCAGGGCCATATAAACACTGAAGCCCCTTTGAAGATACGACTCAAGGGAAAGTCTCCCCAAATGACGGCTCCTCTCGTAGCAAAACTATATAGGAAGGCACCAGTCACCGAAACACCAACTGAGGCACCTCTCAAAGGACGGCTTAAAGGCAGACCTTCTCAGTCTTCATCCCTTCTTAAACTTCAAGAGAAGGCCTATGCACCTCTATCGACACCAGAGCCGAAAAAGGCCAAGCTCCCAATAGGTTCTTCTGAACCTCCTCAGGCTACTCTAATACTCACTGACGAAGAACTGAGAGAGTACATATCCGCCAATGGAGATGCACCGTTCCTTGATGATGTAATCCCTAGGGACAAGGTCCCATATTTTATCAATAAAAGGATGTCTTTCAATTATTCTAGTCCCTTAACGACTGTTAATCATGTAAATCAAGTCATCCTATACCAAGGAGTCAGTTATATAGTCCCGCCTCAAAACTAGGATGAAAACCTACAATCTTCGGCAAAGTCGAACGTCACCAAGACATTCCACCGACGGAGCCAGAACCCGACACCGACAGGATGCAGATTTATCGGTAAAATAATCGAACTAAGTATATCATCCAAAAGATGGGCTACAACCTGAAAAGCAATCAGGGTCTAAACTATGGCAAGGGCCGACATCTTTCCTTACGACTCCCTATTCCAAAAGGGAAGCCACAAGGCTATTATCACCGTACTCAACGAGGGGTGGGCTACGTCACGCCCCCAACAACCCAGAAAGTTCAGAATTAGAAGACGTCACACACTCTCACTCATCTGAGGCTTCAACTTAGGACTCCGATGCCAGTGTTGGCTCGATCTTCAGGAAGGTGCTGTCAGCCAATATGATGTCGGCACATCCTTCAGAAGATAAAAATGATAATCAAACAATCGAGTTCTTCGAAGAAGAACCCTGGGCTCAATGCCTAGGCGCACAATAGGAATCTCGCTTTATATGATGAAAACCCCCTACTGAAGATGAAGTCGAGCAGATCGACCTTGGGAATGGAAATTCATCCAAACCTATCTTCCTCAGCAAGAGCTTAGCATGGAAGGACCGAGAATCTTTGGTCCAACTGGTCAAAGAATACATCGACGTCTTCGCTTGGAGCTACGAAGACATGCTAGGACTCGACCCACAAGTTGCAATGCACAAGCTTAATATCTTACCTGACGCTAATCCTGTTAAGCCGCAACAGCAACGCTTCTGTCCCAACATCATAGATGCTATCGACAAAGAAGTAGATAAGCTCCTAGACATCGGATTTATTCGCGAAGAGCAGCATCCAGACTGGGTGGCTAAAATCGTTTCCGTTACAAAGAAGAACAGGAAGATTTGGGTCTGTATCGACTTTCGGATCTCAACTCTGCTTGCCCAAAGGATAAATTTCCACTCCTGATCACTAACGTAATAATTGACAACATATGTGGCTTCGAGCGCATGTCCTTTATGGACGGGTACTCAGGCTACAACCAGATCAAGATCTTTCCAGATGACAAAAAAACACACGTCATTCAGGACTCCAAAGGGGGTTTACAGCTACACAGTTATATCCTTTGGCCTGAAGAATGCAGGTGCCACATACCAAAAAGCTATGAGCACCATCTTCCATCGGCACCTCCGCCAAATAGTCGAATGCTATGTTGACGATATCGCCGTCAAGAGCTGTCTTCGAGGTAATCACCTCCAAGATCTGAAGACAGTCTTCGATCTCATGCGGGCACATCAGCTCAAGATGAACCCCGCCAAATCCTTTCTTAGGATTTCTAGTTGAAAGTTTTTGGGCTTTATTATCACTACAAAAGGCATCCATGTCGACCCCGAGAAGACTAAAGCTATCCATGACATGGACCCTCCGAAGAACCTTAGAGAACTTCGAGGCCTGCAGGGACGTCTCGTATACATTCGAAGGTTCATCGCGAACCTTTCCGAAAAATGCCAGCCCTTCACCAAGCTCATGAAGAAGGGAGTCTCCTATGTCTGGACGGAAGAATGTCAGAAAGCCTTTGACGACATTAAAGCTTATCTGATGAGCCCCCAGTCTTGATCGTACTTGTCGCAGGCAAACCATTTCTACTCAATGTCCGCACAATGGACCATTCCCTTGGCGCTTTATTGGCACAAATAATGACGCGGCCCGTGTGCAGGCCATCTAGTACCTCAGCAGGACAATGGTCGGAGCCGAACACCGGTACATCCCCGTCGAAAAAGAATGTCTAGCTCAAATGTTTGCCATCCAGAAAACTCGCTATTATGTCTCGGGATAGACAATTGTAAAATCCCTAAATTTCTACTATATTTTTTATTTGGTACTGATTATTATTTTTCATTTTGTATTGTATGTCGCGTAGTTGCAGTGTACGTCGTGCGCAAAATTTCGTTTTTCGTAATTGCTCGACGAGTGCGAATATGTACGAGCGTACATATCTTTAGAAAAATATTTTCTATTTTTATAGTTTCAAAATAATATATGTAATAATTATTTTAGCTATCATACCAACATTTTCAAGTCTGATATTTTATTTATTTTATTTATAAAAAGTCTTTCGTAAAAACAGTTATTAATAATAAATAATATTCTTCGTGCATACATATATATTTCATAAATATTTTATTAAGTTTACTTTTAAATAATAATGTATTTTTTAAAATTATTATTATTAGTATTTTAGAAAATATATTTTGAAATTTTTGTGGCAATTTAAATCTTTAATTATATTTTATGGATTTGATTTAAATAGTTTAAATTTAAAGATAGAATTTATATTGAGTTTAGATTATCTAGATTTAAATTGGAATTGAATTTGAATTTATATTTGACTTTATTGATTTAAATTTAATGATTGAATTATCTACTTGGGTTTAATTAAATCCTAATCGTTATCCAACAGGAAATTTCCACCTCCTATATAAGGAGAGGTACTCATCCATAAATTTTAACTCCAAATTCCACAACCCAAGTGTGTGCATCGTGTCTGTGTCCCCTACCCCATCCACTATTTATCCCCTTGTACAAGTACATTAATTTTTCCTGCGTCCGACAACCCCGGACGTCAAAACTATTTTGTGTCTCGCAGGACACATCGCTCGACCCTCCTTTGTTGTGCCGAACACATCTCAACACAACCCCTAAAGACTAAACTGTGCCTATGTTCTGTCGCTGCCGTCTCCGCCATCACCCCGCTGCTAGCAACTCCGACCCAGCCACTTGTCCTATCCAAGATCCAACACAACCTCCTACATCACCTCTGCCACTGTAACCTCAATACCGTTACCCAACACCGCGGCCAACCTTCGCCGAAACCCCAGCCAAGCTCCGTCCCCGACCATCTTCTTCCTGGCCAACACCTAAAACCAAACACCACCCCTGCAACCACGTTCACCACCGGTCAACCCCAACCCGTCGATAACCACCGTTCCACCATCCCCTACCCAGTCCCAATTTCTCCTCCGCCACTACCATGTTGCTACTACCACCTGCTTCTACCTACCGCCACTGCGACACTCTGCCAACAATTTCCACAGACACAAAGCCCCCTACCATGGCCACCATCTTCCACCGTCACCATGCCACGTTCATATCCACATCGCCTCACCCAAAACAACCAGAATATCACCGTCGCCATCACCCCGCTCTGTCGGAGCACTCGATCCCCGACCACCACCTCCTCGTCAATCCCAGTCAACTTCCATTAACCTAAAAAAGCCACCGAACATCCAAAAATCAAATATTTTACCGGAATTCCCTCTGCCGTGCCCAGCGAGTGTGGTGACCAAACGTCCACTGGTGCCTCTCTCTGGCGACCCATCGCCGCCCCCGTCTCGTATGACCGCCACCAAGCGTCGCACCCGTCGGCGAACACTGCGCCTCGACTCTCCCTGCGTGGCTCTTTCTCTGCCGCAATCGGCCGTTGGCGCCGGCAGCCGCCAGCGTCGTCCCCTCTAACCGCCGGCAACTAGTTTCGGGTCGTCCCCGCACCTCCCCTGTCTCGGCCAACGTCGCGACGACCATATCGGTCTCGCCGCCGCTGGAACACAACGCCGCATGCCAGCGACGGAACCCTTCTCGTCGCCGACGAGCTCAGTCCACAGCTCCTTCCCCGAACCGCTCTTCCTCAGCCCGTGCCCGCTTCCTCCGCCGCCCCCTTTCGGTGCAGCATTACCGCCACCTACCTCCGCCTGGCTAACGAAACCCTGCCGGCGACCTCAGTAGTGAAGTACCGCAGGTGGATGTAGCCGTCGCGAAACTCCACGCCGAGATCGGATCTGGGCAGCCGTCGTCGAGCCATCGTTCCCAGCGTGCGCTGCCGTGGGCGCTCGAGTTCAGGACCACCGGCGAAGCCCCGCTCGACCGTAACCGTCCCCCAACGCTACCACCTAGCCTCATCGGCCTAGCGCGCCCGCCGGCGCCCTCCACTATTATTATTATTATTATTATTATTATTATTATTATTATTAAACTGTTAGTAATGAGATACTCGGGTAAGTACTGTTAATATATGTATCTTAAAAAGCTATTTTAACTATTAAATATTTTTTGCAGGATAACTGTATTCCAATATATTTTATTAAAATATATTTTATTATTTACGGTTATGGTTATATTAAATCCATAGGTTTTACTAATATTTTTATTAATATTAAATGTTGTTATATCCATAAATTATGTTACGGTTTATTTTAAATACGATTTTTGACTTGGAAATAATAATATTTTTACTACAGTATTCTAGCCATTCTCTTCCAAACAAAGGGTGACATTAATATATATTCACAATATTTTTATATTAAAATATAGTTTTAGTCTAAATCAATTTTTTTTTTTATTTTTAAGTATTTATAAAAAAATTTACTAATAAAAATAGAGTTCCTATCTAATATCCAATTTTGACAATTTAGAGTTTTTGCCTAAAAGTGATTTTTTATTTATTTCAAATATTTATCTAGGAACTATTCTTATTATATTCTTAAGATAATAGTATAAGTTTTGTTGTCACAAATTCCTTTCATCCTTCCGTTCATGACATAGTTCTATTTTCCATTCCCTCCACAATTTTAGACTACCTTATGTCGACCATAACTAATTTGACCCTTCTGGACCCAATGGAACTGTCCGTGCTACTATCAATGGTCACCTTGCATAGTTGTTATGTCGAAGTCACAGTTCGTGCCACCTTGATCATCGCAGCACACCAGGCGTCCTACCAGGCAAGACACCTTGTCATTTGGTGTTTATTTATTTAGCTCATATTTTATGCATTATTTATTATTTTTTATACAAAATAAACTGTGATACATGGCATAACCTGTTAGAACTTACTGTTCAGTTATATTTCCTGCTATGTATTATTTTTCTTACACATTAAAACTAGATTTAAGGGACCACCTTGTGTGTTGCATTCATATGCCTTGACACATTTATACCACATTATTGTGAGTCACATATAGGACTCAGACAAGCGTGATTGGCTAGCCAACAGTACGTATAAGCCGTGTGTTAGAAAATAACTACTAATAGAATTACATGCTAGAAGACTTAACAGTTATGAGTTGGCATTGGGCAGGAAAACATGACTGGAAGTTGACTACCACCCTATCTATCGTAGACTCGCTCGCTACTAAGGAATGATATGTAGACTATATGCTATAAACTCGCTCGATACTGAGGAATAGTATATGGTGTTATGATTCACTACTGAGGTACTGTATTAGTATTTTCCTGACTTAACCCGGTAGTCATGAGACCATGAACTATTCTTAAAACTGTATTCACTTAGATTGGTTAGACACCCTTATCCGTTAGGTATGGGTACTTTTGGTTTGGGTACTTGTATCTGACCGTGGCTTGGAACAATAACTTGTCGCGGATTAGTTCGTCACATCTTGTCCTTTTTTGGTTGTAGGTGTGGCTTACTACTTCGATGAGAAGGTATTGAACCTTGTTGGATTTCGAATACCATATTGGATTCATAGCATGGAAAGATACATCATCGTGAATTAGTTTACCTTCTCCTGTCCTTGTTTGGTTGGGAAGATGGTATGCTAGTTCAATGGTGTGTATTGGACCATTTTATAATTTAATTGACTTATTTATTTGAGCAATATTTATTCAGTTTATATGGCATGATATTATGTGTCTTGTTATGTCCCTCTGAGGACCTGGTTATCTCGCCAGGTGTGTGTTCTTATCTTTCACAGGTATTCTAGCTCTAGCCGTGACCATCTCTGTTTCTTCGAGGATGATTGTGCTTCGATTGTCTTCGCTTCACTCGCCAAACTCATTTCATTTTCCACGTATATCTTTCCTTACTTGTTGGTAGTGGATTTATCTCTGTCCAACATATTGTACAAAGACTTATTATAGTTGATTATATGATATCTTTTATTCTTAAGTTTTATGGATGAGATTAGTTAGTTGTGGTTTGCTGTATTTTATAGCTTATGTATTCATACGAGGTTTTCATATATTGGAGTATACTTCATTTGTATACAGCTGGCATGTCTACGTTCCTAGTCCTACGTATTTTGGTGCTGGAGCGTTACATATTTTTGTAGTGGCCCATGCAGGTCAAGATAATTTGTTTGGTTACCTTACTGTACCAAGCAAGCCTGCGTATAGGATTAGAAGTCTAGGATCTCATCCACATACTTGACCTCTTTCCTCGATTCTATATTCGAACTATCGTTCGACTCATCGATTGCATCTTGCTTGATTCTTTCTATCTTAATTCTTATCTTTCCTTCGTACTTGCTAGAGGTTAGACAAGTGATCCCTACTTGATAGACATGTTTTTATTTGTCCCAAAATACCATTAGTTTAACTTTTATAAGTTGGGTAGAATGCCTCACGACCTAACAATCCTTTTGTCCTTGTGACCCATATTAATAGCATTATTTTGACTGTAGAATTTAGAGGACCCTAACCTATCTAGACAACCAAGCCATAGACAAGAAAACTAGGACGACTGCATAAATCCAAGCTTTATGCAAGACTTAGATTTTAAGAATCTTGGACTATTAAATTTCTTTCATCAGTATCCCCTACTTATATTTTGACTATCTTATGATGCTAATTTAGCCTAAGTTTTGCAAGCTTATTTGTTTATCGAGCTTGATTGTGACATATTATTGGGTGCGCACCCACTAACATATTGTCTAATCAGAACCGGTGTATGATGGTCTGATCAACCTAGTGCACTTTGGTTCATTTTTTTTACATATCGTTCTAACGTGGATGGAGACATAGTTAAACTTGGCCTCTAGAGTCTCATCCCCGACTGCCTTGAAAATTCTTTTTGAAATTATTCGGTCGTCTTTGAACCACGTATTCGTATTCGATAATACCGACTTTTGAACTCCTTATTGCTTTTGCCTTCACCTATTTTAGAAGGACGAAGGCGTTGTACTAGAACTTCCTCTAGCCTTCCTATCGATTATGACCATTATCACTCTATATTGCTATATCTTCATCCTAAACTACTCGTTCTTTTCTCGGCCCTATCAAGACCTTCTAATCGCTTAATTTAGGAATGAATCTAATTTGTTCTCCTAATCATGCCCTCAACCAACTTCCAAGGAACCATGTCTTTAAGGTCTCTAATTTATTTTCTCTTGTTACCATAATATTCTTTATTGCCTGTCATCTTGATTAAACTTTAACCCTAATCATTTCCTTCTGGCGTTAGTATCCATATCCATTATCTATTTTCGTCATTGTTTGAAATCGAGAGTTTCTAATGCATGTTTGCATTGAACGTCGTTTCTTTGCCACGTCCCGTGGCTTGATCGTATTGATTACCGATAAACCCATGTGACCTTCTCACCCCTATTATTCTTAATTTCGAGGACGAATTTTTTTTAAGTTGGGTAGGATGTAAAATCTCTAAATTTCTACTATTTTTTAATAAATTTTGTACTGATTTTTTTTTATATTTATACGTCGCGTAGTTACCGACATCATCTCAACCTTCGCTGAATTCTTCATAGAACATGTGCCTCAGCTACAAAATTTGGACGCTGACGCTCTTGCTAGCCTCGTGGCCTCATTAGCAGCACCCGTCGGGACTCAACACTTCATCACAATAGTGGGTCGGGATTTTGCTTGCCCCAGAAATATTCTGTGCATGTGAATAAATCATGCCATGACTACTGACACTAGCCTCAATGTCAGAGACTGGAGATTCCCGTTCATCCATTTTGCCATCTACGGGATCCTCCCGAAAGACCCGAAGGAAGTAGTCTCAGTCTAAAGGCACTCGCTCTAGTTCTATTACGATACGGCCACTAAAATGTTGTACCAACGCTCCTACGATGGACTTCTCCTCCGATGTCTATCAAACGAAGAAGCAACCGAAGCTCTTCGAGAAACCCATGACAGAACATACGGAGCTCACCAACCCGGTCCTAAGCTATATGACCGACTTCGATGCATGGGCTATTGCTGGCCCACCATGATGGCCGATGCTATCGAATATACAAAGAAATATCACGCTTGCCAGCTACATGCCGACTTCATCCACATACCGTCAGAGCCTCTATATCCTACAGTCGCCTCTTGGCCATTTGAAGCCTGGGACATGGACAAAGTGGGACCCATCACCCCTCCCTCATCCAGGGGACACCGCTTTGTCCTAGCAATCACCGACTACTTCTCTAAGTGGACAGAAGCAGTACCACTGACAGAGGTAAAAAGCTCAAAGGTGATCAGCTTAATCAAGCATAACATCGTCTACCATTTCGGGGTAACCCGAAGGATCATCTACGACAGCGGTCCACAATTCATCAACCATGCATTCAGCAGATTTTGCGACAAGAATCAAATTTAGAATATGGCATCAACCGTCTACAATCCGGCAGCAAACGGATTGGCTGAAGCTTTTAATATAACTATTGTTAATCTACTCAAAAAGTTTGTGTCGTCCAACTAGAGCGACTGGGACGAGAAGCTTGGTAAATGCCTTTGGGCCTATCGCACGACGGTACGGACTCCGACGGGTAACACACTATTCTCGTTGGTCTATGGAAGCAAAGCAGTACTACCTCTAGAAATACAGATACCCTCACTCCGAGTGGCGATCAGGAACCAGTTGATGGAAGAAGACAATCAACGTCGTCGTCTGCAAGAGTTGGAAGCGCTCGATGAAAACTCCCTCTTGGCTCAACAGCACATCGTACTTTATCAAGCCCGCATTTCACAGGCTTTCGATAGAAGAGTCAAACAGAGAACTTTCCAAGTAGACGACCTGGTTCTAGCTATCAGGAGACCGATAGTGATGACTCACAAGACACCTGAAAAGTTCAAACCCAAATAGAAAGGACCCATCATCATAGAGATGGTATACTCAAACGGTGCTTACCGTCTCACTCAACCTAGTGGGGACTTATTCATGATGTCCATCAACGACAAGTTCCTAAAGAAGTACTATTCTTTACATCCTTCAAAATATACTTCCTTCTCACCAACAAGAGAATTCGTGAACTTGATAATCCGAGTTCGCTCCCCTTCCTTGACAAACGAGTGCTTCTGGAACCCCGTTGTTTCGTTTCATCCCCACTAGGATAACGACCATGTCCACGTCATTATTTTACAGAAAATGAAAAACTACTGACGTCAGCATCATCATTTACTTCTTTGTCGGCTACAGTTGTTCTTGCCACGTGGCCGACTGATCACTTGCATGTGCCTTCATAGCCATGCGCCCAGAAATTTGCATGCGTCTTAAAACCCATGTGCTCCCGACTTACTCCTGATCCCAAAAAACTGAAGTTAACTCCTTGTATGTACCTCCACAACCATGCGCCTAAAAGTCTACATGTGCCTCAAAAGCCATGCACCCCTAACTCGCTCTTGATCCCAAAAGACAGAAGTCAAGTCTTTGCATGCGCCTCTACAGCCACGCACTCGAAGCTTTGCATGCGCCTCCGAAGCTATGCGCCCAGACTTGTCTGTGATCTCTGAAAGTCATAGAACAAGTCGCCCCATACGCCAGATCCTAGGCACATTCTAACAGATCACCCTCCAAAAAATCTGAGATCTTTGAGTCACAGATATGCGCTACGTGTATTCTACAACAGTTCTACTCAAGAATGGTTGCTAACCACCAAAGATCTCAACAACTGCCGAATCTTCGCAACTGCTACGTGTTAGCTCCACCGCAGCCCAACAGTGCAGTTCAAATAAGATTCAACTTTAACTCAGGGCGCATCGTCCATGCGCCCCACAGCATCAGCCACGTGGCATTTTCACTTACAAGCGCATCCTACATATGTACGCATGAGCAGACCAGTCTGCTACCTATAAATAAAGGGATCACTCCTTCACACACACATAAAAAGAGACAGATAGATCATTATATCTACCTATAAAAACGAGAAGAGGCACGTAACGTGCACTTCTCCTCCAAATGCTCCGGCATCCAGAGCAGTCCAGACCTTCAGAGAGTCCAAGATCGTTGCCAGATCATCAATGGAGTCAACGTATTACCACTCTCTCCACCGATACAGTTCCCAGACAAAATAAAAGTATACTCCTAGGACTACGTCTAAGTCCTACATTATATACTATTCTATTTGTAATCGAAATACCAAGGTTTATCAATCAAAAATACCTTCTCACATTTTCGATGGCGAACAGTATCCTAGTGCCTAAGTGTAACGACTAATATCTGAGAGTGTATGATTGATTTTGACAGGTACATTACTATGTGACCCTCCTTGTGGGAATGTATGTATACATAATTCTGGGATATGATATGCACGTAGATTGGAGTGAGATAGGACTATGAAATAGTGAATATGTGAACTATTATTTACTTGGAGTGTGTATGGAGAAGTAAATTTGGGAACAAGGTTAGAGAAGGGTTAGTTGGGAGGGGAGTGTAGGTAACTATGTGAAGAGGAGCAACAGAGCAGAAGCAACAGGAGAGGGAGCAAGGCTTGGAATAAAGAGTGTGAGTTTGAGGGAAGTTAGAGTATTTGTGGATATGTGTATAAGGTGGGTTATATGTTATGGCATGTTAAGTGCATAGATAGGTAAGTTGAGTTTTCCTGGTATTTAGGATTAGGGTGAGGAAGTTAGACTTAGTTCATTACCTTGAATATCAAACCTGTGTGTAGCTTCTCGGGCCAGTCTACCTATAAGGCAGTATACACATTTATATAAGTTATATCTAGAGTTATCCTAATAGTTAGGTATTGTTGTGAGAATGTGGTTTGGGTACCACGTTATCCTAGCACACTAAATAGTCCACTTAGCCCAAAACTTTAGAATAGGCAATCGACCAAATGTTGACCAATTAACTATAGTTGACCAAGTATGACCAACGGTTGACCAACTAGCTATAATTGACTGGAGTTGACCCAAGTTTGACTTAGACCTAGAAAGGCCTAGAATCATGTAGATAACTCATTTAGATGTACTGCTTACTCTAGAACAATAAATAACCATATATATCTCAAATATAGGTTTGTGTGACACCACCTTGGGCATCGATCCTCATTCATTGCTTTGGACGACATGCGAGTACATTCTCTGATAGTTCTTTCAATTATTTGATGATTACTGCGATTCAGCTTCTAGTATAGTTCTATTTGATTCTCTGTCACCATACATATCGGTCTTCTTGTTATAACATGTATTAGCATCATGGATTCATTCACTCAAAATACAGTATTCGACTCATTTATCCTCTATTACTCGAACCACTCACAAGAACCATCTACTCGAAACACCTACAAGTACTAAATGTTCAAATCATACAAGAATTATCACTACAAGAAAGATAGTTGTCACCCTGGGCCCGGTGTGTGACGTACCGTATTCAACATGAACCATCATTACAAGAAATATAGCCATCGTCGCTTGGTCGAGCATACGATGTGCCGTATTACTCTTGTAAACAAAAAAGATAGCCATCGTCACTTGGCCGAGCGTACGATGTGCCGTATTACTCGTCTAAACAAGAAAGGTAGCCGTCGTCGCTTTGCAAAGCGTGCGATGTGCCCTATTACTCGTCTAAAAAAGAAAGATAGTCATCATCGCTTGGCCGAGCGTGCGATGTGCCATATTACTCGTCTAAACAAGTAAGATAGCCGTCGTATGCTTGCCAAGTGTACAGTGTGCCGAATTTACTCGCTACTCATTTTCATGACAAGAACAGCATCTCAAATACACTGGATTAGCGACTTGTACTAGAATCACATTGTCTTATGTTTTACAGATTGGACTCGTATCACCTTATTCTAGTTAGTTGCCTCTCTTTACAGTTTTTTTGCCATGCTCCTATATTTCTATGTATTTACTTTCTATGTCATGACTATTGTACTACTCATTACAGTCTCAACTTTCCATGATTCATCAAGTATAACTGCTTTATAGTCTTTGTCATTTACTTAGGATTGCTAGATGAGATGTGCTCATTCCATCCTGAATGGATATATTTTTCAGATGATTGCCCCGAGGATACGTGTTCTACCCACTATTGATCCGAGGAGGGGATAGCTACCTTGGGTTCCGATTCTCAGGAGTGACCAAGAGACTAGTTTAGTGGACTTATTTTAGAATCCCTGTTTTGATCTTGAATTGTAATAAGTGGTGATTTGACATTGTATTTGAGATTGTTTTAGATATTTTTTTGTTATTTTTTGAGTCTTATAGTAATTTAGACTTCTGTGTTATCTCATCGTTCTTTAGACTGTGATAGAGTATTACCATATCTTTATACTTATCCTCCATTTGGAGTTGAGATCTATGACAGGTAAATTATATATATTGTGCGAGTTGTTAGTTAGCGACCTAAAACAATATTCTACCATCGATTCTACGACGTAGGCTGGGAAATGTTACGCACTCGCGCCCCTATATAGGATGTGGGTCGTGACTCGTTCATCGTACCGTCATGCGCTGCATCGGCAATCGCCGGACACCCCTTAGCAGGCGACCTTCCAGGAGGGAGCCGCCACCTCCAGCAGCCCCCGGCCGTTCCTCCCGTTCAAATCTTGCCGAACAATGGTGTTCCCACCGTTGCCATCATCTTTTCTCCGAAGTTCTCGTGCCGATGTGACATGCTTCCATAGTACCATAGCTGCTGTTTGTCCTCCCTCATGTACCCTCGCAGCCGTAGTACACACCTATGGATGGAGGTATACACTCCTCCTTCCTCCTCTTCCATTTTGCTAAGCTTTTCTATGCAATCCATGTATATTAAGGATCATCTACATATGAAACTTGTGTGCATATAAACAACTCTTCTAAGCTAAATAACTACAGCATGTAACGGTATGCTTGAACCATTCCATGCACATGGGAATGCAAGAGCTATATCAAACACTCTTTACATATGAATGCATAACAGTAAGGATACATATGTGTATCAACACTTTGCGCACACACTCTTCCTATATATATATATATGAACCTTATATATATCCAAAAAAAATTCAAAAGTTAATAATGTAACAGTATGGGTGAACCCAACCCATGCACATGGTTATGCAAGCATTGTATGACTATTGGGTACCAACACTTTTAATTATATAGTGATACTAGAGTTTTATATATATATATATATATATATATATATATATATATATTAATATATATATATATATAATATATATATATATATATATATATGATCTTTCTATACATGTATATGCAATATTATTTCAATAAGGAACTTATATATGAATTGATAGCGAGTATATGTGCATGAGACTTCATGTGTTAACATAAAGTTACACACACATTCTACTACCACCAGACCCTTGACACACTTAAGGGTAACGTAACAACTTGTATTGCTAGGTTGATGAGAGCACATTATATAGATTGATCATGACACGCTTCTATTCATCCTAATCTAAGAATATCTAGTGGTTTAACTTATAGGGCTTCATGATCAAGTCATGATCATGAGGGTATACTTAACATATCGTAAACCTTGACTGTTATATTGTAGGTCTCCGTGATGACACGATCGAGATAAGAGGGTATGGATCTTTGCTTACGCATTTTAGAGTTGCAGGCAGGTATACCTTGCCTTGTATTACTAATTTAAAGATATTTAATTGTACTCTAGCTTGTGTGGACTTAGTTAGATGAGCCCAGGAATTGCCTCTAGTATAGTCGATGCTGGCATCGACTCCATGTTATGTATACTCGACCTAGCTCTAGGTGACGTACCATCAGTGGCGGAGTTGTTATTATGACCGTGACATGCTTTACGACACGGCACCTTTTGAGATCAAGTCATGGCACAAGCTGACGCTGTCGACTTGCCAACGGTGTGAGTAGCACGTGTGACAGCACATGTATAGTAGTGATAGTTCTAGCTAGCTGACTTTGCATTAAGAGTAGATGTTTAGGTCGTAGATACGACTTGTACATTTTCTGGGACAAAAAAGACAACCAATAGGCATATGGGACAGACAGTTACATTATTTTAGCCTTAATGTGACCATGTTATGGATATAGATACCCGGTTATGGGCCATACATACACTAGGGATATGTTCAACAGTGGCTACTAGTTGTACACCAGGTATTATCGGGAGGTATACTAGTACGTGTATGTTTACATCGGCTCGTGATCCGACATTGGCCCCTGACTCGATGCCATTTCCTTATTTACCTACCCATACGTTCTAAAGTTGTTTTATATTCATTCACTTAGACTGGTTAACTCACCTTTATGTTTATATTAGTATTTACTTTATGGCATGTTCCTTTTAGTACCATACTATGTCCTCTGAGGATTTGGTTCCTTTTCAGATCCTGACGAGCATCTGTACTTGACGATATAAGGTTTCAAAATTGAGACAGGATACGCAACAAAGGACTGTGAGGTACTTCCTGAGGAGTTCCCTTGATTCAGGGTATGCTGACATTTTGGTTGAGAGTTTCATTATCTAGTTAATCTTTGCTCTTGGCTAGTTATCTTTCTATTTCCAGTATTTTCATTCGGTTTATACTGTGGGTTTGTTCCCCCCAGACTCTGGATTTATTTTATTGTACTATGGATATTCAGACTACTCTGTATTTATTTCAGTGTCTTCTTTTACTATTTCTGTGGATGAGATTTAGATGATTGCCGGTTATTTATTAGTATAGTTACATTTACAGCGTAGTACACCTAAGTAAGTCCATCAAATTGGGCAGATCACTCTAGGCTGTATCAGCTGGCCAAGATATGCCTAAATCCTACATATTTTGGAACTGGGGCGTGACAAGAATAATGAGAATGGTGTGCCTCATATACGACCTCCTATCGAAGCTCTCCACTAGGTCCACATAATCTTGTCTCGTGCCTCAATGAACCATCCTCTGCAATGGTAAAGTTTTCTAACAAACCGGCCCATACCTGAGCTATGATACTCCTCAGATGCTCGTCATGGTGTTGTGTCTCTCATATCTTCTCCATCAGTCCAGACTGAATTTGTATATCCATATTCTACATCTCAACTCCCTAGATGACGACCTCAATGCCAATCTCTCCAAGTCTGCTAACAGATGACGGTTCCTCATCAAAAACATGGCTACTGGATACCAAGTCAAGGCATCCATAACTAGGGATGAAAATTGAACGAACGAACTCAAACAAAGAGTGTTCAAGCTTGGTTTGACTTAACTATCGAACGAGTTTGATTCGACTCGAGCTTGGACCAAGCCGAACACGAGCCGAATACGAATGGTTTGAATTGTTTTACAGCCCTAATAGTGACTATTTATAGGACGTGTTGTATAGACTATCACACTGTTTCTTTCAAGTTTTAAAGACTTTTTTATTGAATTACTTATGCTCTTTACATCTTAAATTTACCATCATATAAAGAATTAAAAAATGAGTAAAAATTTTAAGACAAAATATATTTCAAAAAAGTATTAAAAAATGCATAACATATACTAGAAAAACTCCTAATATAAGAAATCGAGCCGAGCTCGAGCCTGTTTGTGAACAAGATCGTTTCGAACAACCTATGGTCGAACTCGGTATCGATTAGTCCACTAACGAGCTTAAACTGAGCTTGGACCGAGCCGAACATAAACCGACTGCGAACGATTTGAATCATTTTACAGCCCTATCCGCAACTACGTTGGCCTTTTCCAAATGATACTGCAATGCGATGTCGAAATCCTTCATCAATTCTAGCCATTTGCGTTGTCTTACAGTCAACTCTTTCTGTGTGAAAACATACTTCAAGCCTTTGTGGTCAGTATATATTTCCACACGCTTTCCGTACAAGTAATGTTTAAATCACCGCTGCCAACTCTAGATCGTGGATGGGATAGTTTTCTCATGTGGTCGCATGCAACTATCTAGATGCGTACGCCACCACCTTTTTGTTCTGCTCTAGAACACACCCCAAGCCTTTCCCTGAGGCATCGCTATAGATAGAAAACCACCGAATCCTGATGGCAATGTCAATAGTGGACCTATCGTCAACCACTTCTTCAACTCGTCGAATATGGCCAGGCAGTCTTCTATCCTTACGAACTCTACGTCCTTCTGAGTGAGCCTAGTCACGGCTCTATGATCTGAGCAAAGTCCTGTGCGAACTTCCTGTAGTACCCCGCCAATCCTAGGAAGCTTCGGATCTTTGCCACAGTAGTCAGAGTAGTCCAAGACTCAACCGTAGTAATCTTCTCTGGATCCACGAATATACCGTCTCCTATCATTACGTATCCAAGGAATTCTACCTTGTATAAGAAAAACTTGTATTTTGAGAGTTTTCCGTATAGCTTCTCCTTCCTAAGGGTCTTTAGTACGATCCTTAGATGCTCCTCGTGCTCCTCTGGTGACTTCCAATAGATAAGGATGTCATCGATGAATGTAACTACGAACTGGTCAAGGTATGGGTGAAACACCTTGTTCATCAAGTTTATAAAGACTGTCGAGGCATTAGTCAACCCGAACGGCATCACCATGAACTGATAATGGCCATATCTGGTCCAGAAGGCCATCTTCTGGATATCCTCCTTCTTTACTTTTACTTGGTGGTACCTCTACCTGTGTATCGCTCAGTTGATCAAGAAGGTCATTAATTCTTGGTAGCGGGTACTTGTTCTCCATTGTTATGCTGTTCAAGGCCTGGTAATTGATACACATATGCACCTACCCATGCTTCTTCGGCACATATAGCACCGGAGCACCCCAAGGCTACGAACTCGATCTAATGAATCCTTTCTCTATTAGCTCATCAATCTGCTTCTTTAATTCCACCACCTCCTTGTTATTGATCTTGTAAACACGTTGGATACTGGCTCTGAGCCTGGCATAAGATCAATAGAGAGCTCCACACTTTTCGAGCAATTCTTCAAAAAATACATCAAAAAACTCCGCGATGATAGGATGCGGTAGCTCCTTCTCCTCTGCCATGGCTCCACAAATACCCTCTCTATGCTCTCCAATCCTCCTCTAACGTACTCGAACATGGTCCCTCCAGGCGGACTAAACATGACACATCCGTGATAATAATAAATACTGGCATGGTATTTACTCAACCAATCCATCCCGAGAACTATATCGAAGCTCGGTAGTGGCATTACAAGTAAACTGGCACACAATTTCCGGCCTCCTAAAGTAATGCGGCGTCCGACACAAATATTCTTGATTAGGATAATGCCTCTACCAGTCGAGATTTTATAATTATAGTCCAAGGGCTCAGATACAATATTAGGCTACAGATACGAAGCTATGACTGGCACCATAATCAAACAAGGCAATAGCTGAGAAGATTTTGAGATGAATGGAACCTGCTATCATGTCAGTAGATGCTTCCACCTCCTCGAACGCCATGGCAAAAGCCTTGCCCCACTGCTGATGCTGGACAAAGCGCTACTTTTGTATAGGCAGGGTCTATCTCTGTTGTTGGACTATCGCAGGCCTCGTCGGTACTCTCGGGACAGGAGCTGTCCCCTGAGCTGACTGAATCGGCACTAAAGGATGTTGACCCAAACTGGATCACAGTCAACCAAATCTTGATAATTAACAAATCAACATTTTTTATGATCCAACTCGACACATAAATCTCCATCAAGCTATAAATTAGACGATTATCACATATCAAGTCAGACGAACATCATCGATGACTGCTCGACAAATACTGTTGTAACTTATAAATAGAGTTTGTATTTTTACACTTTCATTGAGTCTAGACTATTGTACATTGAGTCGCACTGAGTATCTCAACCATAGACTAGATAACCAAAAGTTCCACAGTAAAAAGACCAAAGTGCCAAGGCCCAAAATCAGCCCAAGAGCATTCTATCCCCAAGGAGGCAGAGTTCAGGCCGAACTTTGCCCTCGTACAGAGTTCGGGCTGAACTCTGTCCTCTAAATTCCAGGAGCTAATTTTTAGGGTATGATCATTGCTAGTTGTCCAACGGCCAAATTTTTTAATATTTTGGACAGAGTTATGGCCGAACTCTGCCTTCCAGAACTAGTATAAATAGGTACCCATTTCTCTCATTTCAAATCATCCAATCTTCTTCTCTTCTCTACTTTTATAGCCTATATATCATAAAGAGCTATACCATTCTCATCTACTAGCCACAAAACTTTCCAAGCCTACAAGGTGCTCAGTGCGAGCCAAATAGAAGTTTGTGTGCAAGAGTCTCAAAGAAGTCGCTTAGGAAATTCCAAGTTTTGCCTCTGCGATTTGTAAGAAGTTGGTGTGCTCTTCTGAGTAAAGGCTCGTATTTGTACGCTATTTCACAAATAGTGGATTTCAATCCTGAGCAAAAGTTCTCAGGCCTTGACTAGTCCTCCATGAGAAAAACCAGGTTAAAACTGATGTGTTTGCGTATGCTCTCTGATCTTCATTTACTTTCCGTACTTATACTCTGATTAATCTTTTGTTGGTTATACTTGAATAGAGTTAATTTTTTAATTGATCATTATTGACACACAAACTTTATTAACCCCCCTCTAGAGTTGCCTACACATATTTTAATTGGTATCAGATCAAGGTTCTCTTGATACAGGATTTACATCCTAGAGTTGATCCATGGCAACCACACAACCCATCTTTACCAACTATGGTGAGGGTCGATCCACAAATAGGCCACACCTATTTGATGGAACTAACTACACATATTGGAAGACTAGGATGAGTTTTTATCTTAAGTCTCAAGACTTTAACCTGTAGACTGTAGTCATGGATGGCTACAAGAAACCTCCTAGAATAACTGTCGAGGGAAGTCTCGTAGAGAAACCCTACGACAAGTATACTGATCAGGAGAAAAAAACAAGCAAGTCTAGACACTAGGGCTATTAATGCTCTCTTCTGTGCTATAGACAGGACTGAATTCAACAGTGTCTCCATATGTACCACCTCGTACGAAGTATGGAAGCTCTTGGAGGTAACTCATGAAGGGACCACACAAGTCAAAGAATCAAAAGTCAGTCGTCTGACACATGAGTACGAGGCATTCAAGATGAAGCCAAAAGAGACGATCACTCAAATGTTCGCCAGATTCTTCGACATCGTTAACCCGCTATCTCCTCTCGAAAAAGATTATTTCAACCATGAAAAGATACGCAAAGTGATACGAGGATTGCCGAAGGTCTGGAATCCAAAAGTCAGGACTGATCATCGAAGGCAATGATCTTATGGTCATGTCACTAGAAACTTTGATGGGCAAGCTAATGAAGCATGAGCTCAATCTAAAAGATTTCGAAGAAATAGCTCCAAAAGAGAAGGAGATTGCATTAAGAGCTCATTGCCGAAGAACCAGCTGAGAAGACACTGATGACGACAACTCCGAAGGTGACGATCAAGCTCTCTTAGTTCGAAACTTCAAGAATTTTCTACGCTTCAACAAAAAGAAGAGAGAACAAAGAGACGATAAGGAAGAACCCACCTACTTCGGATGCAAGAGGATGGGATATGTCAAGAAAGATTGTCCCATAGCAGAGAAAAGAAGCAGATACGAGAAGCCATACAAGAAGCCAACTACAAGGAAGTATGCCAACACTAGCATCTGGCACGAAAGCAAGGCTATTGATTCAGACGAGGAAGAGGACTCTCCGCAAAATACAACTAACGTATGTCTAATGGCAACTTCAGACAAGGTAAAAGACTCTTTTGATGATTTCTCCTTTGATGAACTTGGTGATGCTTTTAGTGATCTACTTGAAGATCACAAAAAGGTACTCAATAAATATAAACATGCAAAGGATAAGATCAAGGACTGTGAAATAGGGATCCATAGACTTTCATGTTTACTAGAAAATGTTAGAAATACTACACCTACGGAAAACACTGAAGAGGTATCCAAACTTAAATTAAGCTTACACGATGCTGAATCAATCATTGAGAAACAAACTCTTGATATCACGGCTCTAAATAAAGAACTTGCTGAAGAGAGAAACAAGTTCAAAATTGCTACAGGTAGAATACACGGTCTTACTACTAAATGTGATGAGTTAAATGTTGTCTCTAGGAAATTAGAGATTAAACTGGGCAAGCAGGTTATTCAACCGCAAGTTCAGTCTCATAGTCACAACACTTACAAACACGAGACAGCTCAATACAAAAAAGCACGTCACCACTAGAACACTCATCCACATGTTACACAAAATCATGTTTTTATGTACACATATTCACATGCAGCACGTAAAACACGTAAACATCATCATCATCCTGCTACACTCAATCATTATCATCATCATTCTGCTATACACAGTCACTATAATCATTATAATCAATCTACTGCTCGACATAGCTATCACCACCCCACTTATAAACATCACTATCAACATGCTCCTAACATAAACATGCATGCTAGATGTACATATTGTAGCTTACATAGACACATTTCACCATAATGTAGAATTAGAAGATTAGTCGATAAAAATATATATGCATGGGTACTAAAGTCTAACCTCTCATGACCCACAAGAATCTGGGTACCAAAGGTCACATCTACTCGTGGTGTAAGTGGACCTTCCCTCTTCAACTAGAAGCAAGTGGATTCTCGATAGTGGGTGCTCGCGACATATGACTGGAAATGTAAATCTATTCGCAACACTATCAATAGAAAAGGAAGGATATGTTTCCTTTGACAATAACCTTAAAGGCTACATCATAGGTAATGGTACAATTGGTTATTCTCCTTCTTCCTGTCATTAACGATATCTGTTTAGTGACCGAGTTAAAGCATAACTTGCTCAGCATTAGTTATCTTGCTGATCATGGATATGATATTAACTTCGGGAAAACTAAATGCATTATCTATGATAGATCAACTGGAGACATCACTTTTGTGGGGATAAGGGAAGATAACATTTATATTTTCTACCTATCTAGTGATACTAATAGTGCAGGAAGATGCCTTTATGCTCACAAAGACGAAAAGCTCCTATGGCATCAGCGTCTTGGTCATGCAAACATGGATCCTATATCCAGACTATCCACCAAGAAGCTAGTCAGAGGACTGTTAGATATAATATTCAAGAAAGACACGGTATGTATCGAATGTGAAAATAATAAGGCTACCAAATCTTTTTTTAAATAGATAAACACTGTAAGTACTACCTGACCTATTGCAATTACTTCATATGGACTTATTTTGTCCTAGTAGAATAGGCAGTCTTGACAGAAAACTCTACGTTTTTGTCATTGTCGATAATTTTTCAAGATTTACTTGGGTTTTCTTTCTTACAAAAAAAGTGATACAATTTCTGTTTTCAAAGTATTTGCTAAAAAGGTCCAAAACGCAAAAGGCTACATGATTACTCGTATCCGAAGTGATCATGGTGGTGAATTCGAAAATTTTGGTTTTGAAAAGTTTTGTGATTCAAATAGTTTTAGTCATGAATTTTCGTGTCCAAGAACTCCTCAACAAAATAGTGTTGTGGAGCGAAAGAATAGAACTCTTGGCGATATGGCTGGAGTTATGCTAAATCAATTCTCTCTTTCGAAATACTTTTGGGCAGAAGCTGTCAGCACAGCGTGCCATGTTTTGAATAGGGTATTGATTCGACCTATTTCGAAAAAGACACCCTATGAGCTTTGGTATAGTAGGACTCCTAATGTTTCTAACTTTAGAGTGTTCGGTTGTCACTGCTTTATCCTAAATACCAAAGACAACTTAGGCAAATTTAATGCCAAAGATTACGAAGGTATTCGTCTTGGCTATACGGCCAAGAGTAAGGGATATAGAGCATTCAACAAACGCTCCATAATTGTTGAAGAATCTACTAATGTAACTTTTGATAAGGATAATAGTACAGTTGTCATTTCCGACGATGATGAACCGTCAACCTCTACACCTATAAATATAACATCTAAAACCAGTTCTCCGAAGGAATTACCAAAGCAGTTTTAGCTCACTCCCTCTCATCCAAAGAACTTGGTAATAGGTAAAATATCGAAAAGGGTAACTACTCGATCTTCTGTAAGAGATACTATAGTTAGCACTGCATTCATTTCTCACATAGAACCTAAAAATGTTTTAGAAGCTTTTAATGATGAATTTTGGATTTCTACGATGCAAGAAGAACTCAACCAATTTGAAAGTAGCCAAGTTTGGAAACTTGTTCCAAAACCTAATGCTCACTCAATAATTGGCACTAAATGGGTTTTTCGTAACAAAATAAACGAGGACGGTTCAGTCACTCGCAACAAAGCTTCTCTCATAGCCCAAGGATACAACCAAGAGGAGGGCATCGACTATGATGAGACATATGCTCCTGTTGCTCGACTTGAATCCATTCAAATGCTTTACGCATTTGTAAATTTTCAAAATTTTAAACTTTTTCAAATGGATATGAAAAGGGCTTTCCTGAACGGTTTTATCAAAGAATAGATTTTTGTCAAACAACCACCTGGTTTCGAAAATGACAAATTTTCCGACCACATTTTTAAACTTAGGAAAGCTCTCTATGGCCTCAAATAATCTCCTTGAGGTTGGTATGATCGTCTTAGTACTTTCTTACTTGATAAAGGTTTTTCAAAAGAAAAAATCGACACTACACTCTTTATAAAATCTCTTCATGACACAATTCTTTTAGTACAAATATATGTTGATGATATTATTTTTGTGTCTACTAATGAGGGTCTATGCAAGGAATTTGCCAAGTTTAAGCAGAACGAGTTCGAGATGAGCATGATGAGGGAGCTCAACTACTTCCTTGGACTGCAAATCAAACAACTCTCGCAAGGCGTCTTCATCAGTCATTCGAAATACGTAAAGGACATATTGAAAAAGTTTGATCTTGACAGCATCAAACCAATCAGCACCCCTATGGCTACTACAACAAAGCTGGAACCTGATGAAATCGGCAAACCGGTCGATCAACGTAAGTATCGAGGTATGATTGGTAGTTTATTATATTTAATTGTTAATCGCCCTGATATTATGTTGAGTTTTTTCTTATGTGTTAGATATCAAGCCAATCCTAAGGAATCACACATGACCGCAGTTAAGCGTATCTTAGATACCTTAAAGAAACTATTACAGTAGGCTTATGGTATCCCAAAACTACTTCCTTTGACTTAATCAGATATTCCAATACTGATTTTGTGGGATGCAAAGTCGACCGTAAGAGTACCAGTGGCACGTGTCATTTGCTAGGAAAGGCATTAGTCTTATGGTTCAGTAAGAAGCAGAAATCTGTCGTACTATCCACAACAGAAGCTGAATACATCGTAGATGGTCATTGTTGTGCACAAATTCTTTGGATAAAGCAAACCCTTGAAGACTACAACTTACCTATCTTCTGTGATAACACTAATACAATTAATCTGACCAAGAACCCAGTATGCCACTCACGCACAAAACACATAGAGATTAGACATCACTTTCTGCGTGATTATCAACTACAAGGCACGATTAATTTAGAGTTCATAGGAAACTGAACATCAGCTAGCCAACTTCTTTACCAAAGCACTGGCTGAAGAGCGCTTCAATTTCCTTTGTCGTGAGTTAGGAATTTTGGATGAAATGATCATAAAATAATTGGACCTACGTAAATAATGATTATGACATATATTTTTATGGTAACTTTGTTATGGGTACAAGCCAAAAGGGTCCTTCTGACAACAATACGTAAAAGCCTAAGCGACACGGTGCGCTAGCTGGGATCCAGCCCCTACATCTAATCCATGACAGTTTTATCGTATTGATTGCTGTCTTAAACCATTATTTATTGTATGGCTTAATTACTTTTTATGACTTATTCAATTCAAACTTTCAAATTCTAGACGTTTTCTCTCAAAACTTAGCCATTTTTTAAACTTTCATGTGTTCTGGACCATGGAGGCAAAGTTCGGGCCGAACTCTGCCCCACACAGAGTTCAGGCCAAACTTTGTGTCCATGTTCACAGAACCTCCTTTGGTTCTCAGTCATCCATATTTTTTATCCGATGGTCAGGATTTCACCCGACCTGCTGCCCCAAAGTACTTAAACCCGCAAAAACCCTCTCTCTCCTCACTTGCATCTTCTTCAACCTTCCTCCAAACATATTTTTTCTCAAACCCTAACCCTATAAATCAAATTTTAGGGCTCCTCTTTTTTCTAAACTCAGGATCTAAGGTTTTTAAAGGGATCTCTTCCATCTCCCATCATTTGGGTGAGGTATAATTTCTTTTTCTCCTATATTTTCCTTTCAAATTTATTTTCTCCATGGCTCCAAGACTCCTTGGTAGAAGTAAGAGAAGAAGGAGTGATGGTGCATCATCTTCCCATCCTCCTCCTCCTCTTGCTCCTCCAATCCATCCTTTATTCAATCCACCACCACCACAAGACCCCAACACCTTCAACGAACAACTATTTGTATCATTGGATGTGTCCAATGCATGGTTTTCTGATTTTCGTTCACGAAGCATGTATGCGGGACATCCGATAAATTTTACTATCTTATCGGATTATAATTCCTTGTTTCATGATTCGTGTTTAGATGAATTAGTTTATACTTCATCTATCGTTTATTTGAATGAGATACAAATGTCCTATTGCAACTTAACTGTTGATGACACACGGATTTATTCCCGTGTCGCCGGTATCGATATTTCGTTTGATGATTTTGAGCTTGCTGACTATCTTGAGATCCCAAAACCAAATTCTTGGAAAAAACTTGTCAACTGCCCGACAATTTTAATTTTCTCGACGGATCTTTGCTTGAGAGCTTCAAGGAAGACTTGTGTACCCCTAACACTCGTCCCCGCAAGCTACGGACAAAATTCCTCAACCCGTACTTTTATGAACTTCATCAAATTATTTTTTCCACGATCTTGCCCAGAGCGGGATCGACCGATGAAGTGACCTACCTTGAGATTTCTGCTCTTTACCATCTCCACTTCCATGTCCCATTCAACTTTCCTCTCACGATGATGGACCGGATGATTCGTGCAAGGACAAAACCTCGATCATTGGTTTACGTCATGTATTTGCCAATGCTCTTTTGTGCTTTCTATATTCCACTCAATGAGTGTCAGTTTCTCCCCGTCCCTGCCTATCTGTCCAAGGTACGGAGGCTTCTAGCTACTGTTGAGTCCCCTGCTGAGTCTAAGCACTCTGAGTCTGATGCTCGTGCTGATCCTCCTGCTCTTGGTGACCCTGAGCCCGAGCCACCTGCTACCCTTGAGTCCCTTCAGACTATGCTGAGAGATCGTTTTCGCTTGGAGGATTATCGCTAGATTTAAATAGATTGCTGTACTACCCTATAAATGACGGCCATCAGCAACACCCTGTATGACATCCAGTACTCCCTACTCATCCTACAGTATCATACCCCATGGTACGAGACCCTTCTCGCGAAGGTTTTCGTATCGACGACACTTGGGTCAGGTGGTACCTAGATCCAGATGCAGCGTTTATTGATCCACATCGCTCTGTCAGTAGGCCTATCTGATTCTGCTGGACCTTCCCGTGCTCCGTAATGGACGTGGTCCCCTTTATGATGCTGCTGCTGCTGATGTTTAGTATTTACTTTGTTTCTGCACTTTGTAGTTTTATTCAGTTTTATTTAGTTGAATACCTTGTATTGTACTTCTTTATGCTCAGCTTCTGTTTAGCTTATTACTTGCTAGTTATCTTTTACTTTAGATTTGAGCCTGTGTTGTGTGATTGCATATTTTCTCTTTAATTATTCTTTATGGGGAAGCTTATATTTCATTTTGTTAAATGCCAAAGGGGGAGACTATGTGATATTTGCTTGTTTTTGGAGCATTGGATAAATACTTGTGATATGTGTATGGATATTTATTTTAAAGCTTCAATATATATTATGCTTGGACAAGTACTTGTATCAGGACTTCTCTATTTACGGGGGAGCCGACATGTCCATCTACGGGGGAGCTATATATGTGTCCAGGTATGAATGTTGCGACACGCAAATATCGCAATTTTGTCAATTATCAAAATGGAGGAGATTGTTGACCAAAACTGGATCGCAGTCAACCAAATCTTGATAATTAACAAATTGATATTTGTCATGATCCAACTCGACACATAAATCTCAATCAAGCTACAAATCGGACGATTATCACATATCATGTCAGACGAACATCATCGACGACTGCTCGACAAATACTGCTGCAACTAATAAACGGAGTCTGTATTTTTACACTCTTATTGAGTCTAGGCTATTGTACGTTGAGTCGCACTGAGTATCTCAACCATAGACTAGATAACCAAAATCTCCACAGTCAAAAGACCAAACTGCCAAAGCCCAAAATCAGCCCATGAACATTATGTCACCAGGAAGGCAGAGTTTGGGCTGAACTCTGCCCCCACACAGAGTTCGGGCCGAACTCTGCCCCATACAGAGTTCGGGCCGAACTCTGCCCCATACAGAGTTTGGGCTGAACTCTGTCCCCTAAATTTTAGGAGCTGATTTTTAGGCTATGCTCATTGCTAGTTGTCCAACGGCCAAATTTTTAAATATTTTGGACAGAGTTCTGGCCGAACTCTGCCTCCCATAACTAGTATAAATAGGCATCCATTTCTCTCATTTCAAACCATCCAATCTTCTCTTCTTCTCTACTTCTATAGCCTATAGCCTATACATCCTAAAGAGCTATACCCTTCTCATCTACTAGCCACAAAACTTTCCAAGCCTACAAGGTGCTCAGTGCGAGTCAAATAGAAGTTTGTCTGTAAAAGTCTTACAGAAATTGCTTAGAAAATTTTAAGTTTCGTCTCTGCGATTTTGTAAGAAGTTGGCGTGCTCTTCTGAGTAAAGGCACGTGTTTGTACTCTATTTCACAAATAGTAGATTTCAATCCTGAGCAAGAGTTCTCAGGCCTGGACTAGTCCTCCACGAGGGAAACCAGGTTAAAACTGTTGTATTTGCGTATGCTCTCTGATCTTCATTTACTTTTCGCACTTATACTCTGATTAATCTTTTGTTGTTTATACTTGAATAGAGTTAATTTTTTAATTGATCATTATTGACACACAAACTCTATTCACTCCCCCTCTAGAGTTGCCTATACGTATTTTAAAGTTACTCCCTTAGCTGGTGTGTGCTCGATCAACAAAATAGACATGCTCCAAG
>JANAVB010009400.1:11202574-11405074 GCA_029216955.1 Iris pallida | reverse complement strand
AACCCCTACGATGGCATGATAAATCAGACACTAAGTTATGATACTCTGTAGTTCGACCCCAAGCCAATCTTCCCAACTACAGCTAATACCTATTCTAGATTATTGTAGGAATTATAACAAATACTTCTATCCCTATTCAACATGATAAACTAACTTGGTTTCAAGGAATCATAAGATATGGTAGATGGAGTAAGAAGGATTACCTGTTGAAAATCGAATCCCCTCTCCTTCCTTGTTGAACCCTCTCGAACAACAGCCCTCTCGAACTCAAGTGGCACAGGGGAGTTTAGGGCTTGGGGGTTTAGGAGAAAAGATTAGACTGATAGAAAGGATCGTGGGTATCAGTTTCTCATTTATATATACTTTTGATCTCAACACAGAGGGATAAGGAGAACGAGATTGAATCAAATTCGATTCAATCTGGTAGTTGGCTGTTAAAATTTAATAGGAATTCAGCAATTACCCCCCCCCCCCCCTCTTATTTAGTTTTGAATAAGGGTCCTCCCTTGGCCTAGTCATAGTATCAAGTACATAAATTCCTTTAGGAATTTACATATATAAATATAATGACAACTATTACAATAGTAGTAGTAATAATAATAATAATAATAATAATAATAATAATAATAATAATAATTTTTGGTTCAAGGGCTCACAAATCATCTATTGTTGTATTTAACATATCGTTAAATACATAAATCGTTGGCTAGTGAATTTGTATTCTTCCAAAGAAAACGGTACAGATTTTGAAAATGTGATATATATCACATTCATGATAAAATTTGTAGAAAATATTAGCTCATTAGTATAATTGAAAACTAGTCTTCGACCAACAAACGTATCTATTTTATGTAAACCAATCGGCAAGGTGATTATAATTTTTTGTAGGTACGACATATAAACCAGACTTTGACCAACGTATGTATCTACTAAATTAACCCATGCGCCAACCACGATCATAGGCACTTTATACCCTAAACACTTATAACTATGTAATGGATTGCTCAACATAACAACTAAATTTCATTCCTTTCTTGTTTACACTACCTATGATTATCTAAGTTCTGCTCATATATTGTATCATAAATTCTCATCACACATGTGCAGTATCCATTGTTGAACAACACAAGAAGCACAATGATAATACGAAACTATGAAAGAAATCAATTGCATAATAGAAAAGAGTGCTAGGCCATCTCATCATCATTACCTAGTGTTAGGGGGAGGAAAATATTGGAAGGGGCATCCATATGGCAGTTCAGGCTGCTAATTTTAGCCTTACCTAGTCATTGCCAAGTTTATTGTCAAGATTACATGTATCATTGTATATTAGTGTAACATATGTATCATTATGTTTTAGTGATTCAGTATCTGATACACCTCTCAGATTTTATATCCTCGACACCTATATATAAATAATGTTAGTTAATAAATGGCATTATAATTCATCATGATTAGTTTCATCACTTATTTGCTCATCCATAAAACCCTATAGTTTCCACATCCCCATTTTTGAATCAACCTATGTTCTTTACCATAGGGGGATAGGGTTAGGGTTTGAATCCATCTATACACCTATAAATTAAGTATCCATCGGCGATAGGGTTAGGGTTTGAATCTCTTCACCACAAGGTGTTTATAGGTGTAAGTCTGACATCACTAAACGTCGCTAACTTTTAATATAATCCGACGTATAAGATATGACGTCACCAAACGTCACAGTTGTTAAAAATATAGCGACGTTAGACGACTCCTAGGCGATGTCCTTTTAATAATAATATGGTAGTCAGTAGGCATCACGGAACATTGCTACCAGTGATGCATGTGACATCGAATTATTACGGTGTTAATTTCAAAATATTAGCGAGTCCATGTCCGGAGTCACTAAAAATGTCTCTACTATCTCTTATTTTGGCAGTGGAAGTTCATCTGGAGAAATTATCTAGCTTTCACTATGGACATGCATCACTCACATTAGGGATGTCAAGTCACATACTACCATTAGACAGAAGTTCAATCATAAACCATGAGCCAGAAGTTCAATCCTAAGGGCCATTCTGAGCCAAAAGTCGAATGATCCCATAACTTTTAAATTATGGCATGACCGACCGACACAGGGACAATAATAATGACAATGAACGTAATAAATTCTAGTGATCATCTCTTAGCAAATTATAACATACCTAATAATCAACCATGTGTCCTTGATCTCAAATATTAGTTTGTTTTTAAAATCATCAATCCTAAATATTATATCTCAATATTCAGTCATATAGTTTCATTTATTTAGTATTGCATTGTTTTTAAATTTTACGGTTTATGATGGTATTATTTGAATCTGTAATCATAGCATATATTATGTGAATTATAAATGTATATGTTTATATCTTCTTAGATTATTAAATCTTTTAGACATGAGATATCTTTAATATACATTTACGATAGGTCACTTTACATAATTCCAGCCCTTAGGGGAAGACATAAAGAAGATAAATGCCTCCCGAAAGAACGCGTGAATTATCGTTCTAGAATAACTTCATCGTTGTTCTAGAAGAACGTCATAAAGCATCATACTGGAAGAACGTATCATGCTTGGCATACTTTCACTTTATCTAATCTTGACTAGATTAGGAGAAATTAGCCCTTATATTTCATTGCAAATGAATTATTAGATGCTTACTTGATAACTTTAATAATACTAAATAAATAGTTATACCAACTACGTACCCTCTCGAATGAATGTAAATATCAAAAGAACTAAATAAAGACATCAAATAAATAAGTTCTATATTTAGAACTTGTAAGACCAAAATGTTCTAAAGATTTAGTTTTCCAGAAGAAGAGACTGAATAATATATCACACCCAAAATGCTCTTGAAGAAACAGCTCCTGAAGAAGCTGCTCATGTAAAAAAAGGTTCATGACGGTCCGGAAGATGTCATGAAAAAAATCTAATTTTTCAAAGTATATCGCTCCGGTCGAGGATACGTCTCAGATCCAAGAAGAGATTGAGAAAGAGATATCGATACCCAAAAAATCTATGCTTAGAAAAATTTGGAATATAGAAAATTTTATGAGAATAAAAATGATGATAAAAATAAATGATAACACTAAACCACGAATAATCCTTAGATGTAGAAAATGATAATTAAAATGTGTGATACCTCTCGCATAACATGGAGCATTCGGTCTTATAGTACAAAACCCAAAATAAATTATTGTGGTAGGTTTAAATAGGTATTTGTAACAAATAAAAGAAAAGATCCAAATATATAGAGTAATATGAGCTCAAGGAATCTCAAAATAACCATAAATAGAATATATAAAAATATATTTCCTGGTACCTTGAAGGATTTAAAATTATCAGGATATCCCTAAAGGATAAACCGAGCCATCTATTGACTAAAACCAACTGGAAGAATGTGATAGGCTCATTGAGTATCTGTCTAGTAAATGATATAATAACGATCCTAAAATAACCAGTTGTATTTATAAAGATATCCCGAAACGGATTCATCAAAGCGGTCATCTTTGTACATGACAATATCTCCTGAAGAGATTAAAAGTACCTCCTGAAGAAAAGATCTTCTGAAGAGAGAAAATATGACAATCTCTCCTGAACAATTAAATAAATATCCAGAAGAGATCTACTATAATCTCCTGAAAGGATTGAAAATATGACACTATCTCTGGTAAAGATTGAAAATAATCTTCAGAAAAGATAAATATCCAGAAGAGATATCCGATAATCTACCAAAGAGATAATATTAACTCTCGAAGAGATAATCTTTATCTCCCAAAGAAATAATTTCCTATAGAGGTAAATCTTCCAAAGAGATCTCCTAAAGATAGGATCCCCCGAAAAGATTTAGTATAAGTAGTTATCATTTACTCAGTATACGTATAACTACTAAAAAATAGCTAAATAGCGAAGAAAACTTTTGTCGCTAGAATGGACTTTTCCATCGCTAATAGGAAAATCTCGACTGAATAGTGAGGAATTTTGTCACTGAATGCAACATTGTTGTTCATTTTTTATCGCTAAGTCGTCGGTAGGCCGACGAACTAGCGAAGAAAATAGCAACTTAAGTTTAGCGACTAACCATCGACTAACATAACTGTCACTTATTTAGCAACAAATTGGCGTCTCACAAGCGACTATGTCTGATACACTGGGTATCTGATGCTTATATTAGAAATAAAATTAGTTATCAGTTAGTCACTAGGTGGTCTCCGGTTAGTCGTTAGTTCGTCGATTTATTTTATTTTCCAGATATTAGCCACTATTCTGTAGCTAGTTAGTCTTCTTTTAACCGCTCATCCATCGCTAAATTATTAATATTTTCCAGGTTTGCATAAAACATGCTATGTACATCCTATGATAGACTAACACTAATATAAACCAATCCACAACTCACTAAATAGGGTGCAAACCACTTTTAGCATAATAATATAGCTATCAATAACTAAAACAATTATAATAACATACAAAGTACACAAACAAAGAAAATAATAAATATATATCATTTTCATTTCCATCCATCGACCATACACTATTCATACAAAAATATAAACGAATAGCAATAAGTACAAACTAAAAGCATACAAAATCAAGATGAAGGTAGCTATATGCTGTGTATGTGTACCCAACCGTCCAACCATATTATTGTTCATGTGTCACGCCCCAGAACCAGAATACTGGAAAGCGGGGGAATGACTCAGCCAGCTACGTATTACGGGTAGAAGAATACCGTATAATACGATCAATGTTGTCTAAAAGATGAGGGAGTACATACTACATGAAAGTCTTACTATGGTCATTTCACATCTATTGTCTCAATCATTCAAATAAGAAACAGAAATAGAGAACATGTAAGATAAAGCAGTAAGGCGTCCCAAACGCTCAGAGAAAATGTTCTTGATATCTGGCTTTACAAAACATAGCCAGATGATGTAACAAAGTGTACACAAATATTATCAGCTGCAGTCTGACTTAATTACAATTATGTAAAAGTAAGTACAAGACAATCTGACTAACATGTCGGTGCCAAACGGCAAGGTATTAAGTAAATAACAAAACGAGTGGGGAAGTAAGGAACCCACTCGAGTCCTCCTGCGATCATCCTTCTAGTATTGACCATCTTGGAGGTGGAAGTAAGCTGAGTCCTCGGGGACCGGCTCTAAATCTGGTCATGCAAAACCAGAGAGGTTAGACCTTCAATAGCAAGTACCGCAAGGAAGCACGATATAAGAAATTAAAACCAGTAATAAGAGAATATGATAAGTAGATATCTGCTTGCCACTGGGATTCACATAACATCACGACACTTTGAACCAACCTCCCAACCAAACAAGGACAGAAGTTGGCCCGTCATGCCCTGACATTCTGATCATCTCAGTTAGGTAACAGAGTAGGTACAGTACACAAACAAATCAATTTAAACGACCATGCAACTACTACGGCTTGCTATTGTGAGTTCCAAGTTATCCTGGAATTATGCAATAAAGGATTCCTCAATTCTTACTATGTACAAGCAAGGCTAGTTTACCCAGTCAATTAATTGCGCCAAACATAAATTATACGAGTCCCAGTGGGACGCCCGTCATCAATATACAATATACAATAGATAATATAACCAGATACCGCTCCCTGCCCGCGTGGCAGATTTACAGTATCTGTGGGGACCAACCGGCCTGTCGGGCACTACTAGTCCCAAGTGGGCTGCCATGTAAGAACTCGGGAATCCATTCTCTCTATGCAATCATTATTTTATTTAACTTAATAGCCTCTATGTTAAGCAAAATCCCATGCCGTGGATCATGGTCATTCAAATGAGTACTTTCGTATGGAGTACGATATGCATTTCTACAACAATACCAGTACGGTTAGGTTGTACGTCTTACATAGCGTAATGCAACAATCAAAACTAAACACGAAATAATCATGCCTTGACCATAAAGTACACATGCTGCTTTCGTAATAGTTAGATAAATAAATAACTGAAGCCTGCATGTATCTGTATGCCAATATTTTGGGACCAGCCAGTCGATTATAATAGTTTATAATATGAACGTGTCTTATTCATTCAATCCAATAAGACGACTAGCCAGCCTCTTAGTTCCAAATAGGAATACATGATCAATTATTAATCGAGATAACCAACTATCATATTATAATGTCAATACAATAATTAATGTTAATAAAAGCTAAGGTAATTAATCAAGGTCTATCAATGTCAATTAATGTAAATTTGGAACAAGGATCAGCCAAAAGGCTTTAGAATCAGAGTTCATGCGACCAGGAAATCATACGGCTAAGGAAGCTTAAATTTATGCGGCCGGGACAACATGCGCCAATGCGGCTAGGACCACACGCGCCTAAGCGGCCGGGGTTTGAAATAGCCCCATGCGGCTCAGCAATGCCCAAGCCATGCGGCTAAAAAAGGTTACAGTCTCATGCGGCTACGGTTAACATGCGACCATACGGCCAAAGAAAATTCCATGCGACTGGGGATAGCAAACCCTATGCGGCTCAAAATGACATGCGTCCATGCGGCTCGAAATGACATGCGCCCATGCGACTGAACATGGGACAAGCCTATATGTGGATAAAGAAAACTAAGTTCATGCGACTAGAATAAGTGCAATCCTATATGCGGCTGAGAGGTCATGCAGCGCCATGCGTCTGCGGGACCTAATGCATATGCGGCTAGCTAAGAACTCATGCGGCAGGTAAGTCTCATGCGGCTGACTAAGCCCATGCGGCTGGGATTTGCAATCAGTCTCATGCGGCTCAAACGAATGAACTCATGCGGCTGGAATGCCCATGCCCATGCGGCTAGAATGCCCATGCGGCCAGGGGACTTGTCGCATGAACTCATGCGGTCAAGCTTTGTCATGTGGCCAGAACTGTTCTTCTTTTCCGAATTCCTAAGGACAGAACCATGGAAACTATTGCTTCCAAGCTCTCTAATCCCTTTATTCTAGGCCCAAATCTGAACTTCCATAGGTAAAATTGGGGTAGAACGAAATTCTCTACAACATGAAACTATCAAAACTTGGAGATAACAAAGTTTACTAGATTAAAACCTAAGAAATCAAAAGATGCAACAAACTTAGATCTACAATAAATAAGCCATGGAAATCGAAAATGCTAAGTACTAAAGAGACTTAGAATCAAATAAGAAAGATGATGGAACAATAAAAATAGGGATCCATTAAGAAGCAAGTTGGCACTTGCCTAGTTCTCCTAGGTTGGTAAAAGAGTTATGAGGAAGAAGAAGAAGAGTAATGGTAAAGTAATGAAGAGAGAGAAAAGGGATGGACTTTAAATGGAAGGGGTGGTGGTAGGTGGGGGTTTGGTTCCGTTCATGATGAACCACATGAATAAGCCAATCCAAACCGATCCTAAAGCAAAGCTAAAGCAGGGTATAAGAGCAAGAAGTCAAATGCAGAAATAAAATCGTAGGAAATTAATTAACATAAATTTAAAAGAATTTAAATACAGAGCAGTACATGACGAATATAAAATAAATACATCCTAAAATAAATACATCCTAATAGTATATGCATTAAAAATACGTATTCTGGGAACGGGAAGTGACATCTCTACCCTCCTTAGAAAAATTCCGTACTCGGAATTTCAGATCCAAGCAGGACAGAAATGTCAGAGCTAGACTAATCTAAGTACAAGTAATTTGAGTAAGTAGCTATTCTATAATGCCAAATAGCAAGTAATATATCTATGTTTAACTATCGACGACACCAAGCAATTCTACTTATAAGGTGACAAGCATGAGGAGTTAAGACAATCAAGGTATATAGAGAGAGATATACCTTGTGAGTCAAACAGGTATGGATACCGTGATCGGATATCATCCTCACGTTTCCACATTGACTCTCCTAATAAGTGATGACCCCAAGCAACCCGGACAAGGCTAATTATTCGGTTCTTGAGTATCTTTTCTCTTCGGTCCAAAATGAACACCGGCTGCTCCTCGTAAGACAAGTTGGTACCAACAACCAACTCAAAATGATCAAAAATATGGCTGGGGTCCGATTCATACCTTCGCAGCTGAGATACATGAAATACGTCATGTACCTCTCGTAACGAAGGTGGAAGGGACAGACGATAAGCAACATCGCCTACCCTATCAAGGATAACAAATGGTCCTACGTATCTCGGACTCAACTTCCCGCGAACGCCAAATCTAATGACCCCACGGGCAGGTGAGGTCCGCAAGAACACTTGGTCCCCAACAAAAAACTCTAGCGGTCTACGATGCTAGTCCACCCAATGACGATACCGATCCTGCGCAACTCGAAGTCGCTCTCTAATTCCCTTAACCAATTCAACTGTCTGAACAATCATTTCCGGGCCTAACATCTTCCTCTCCCCGATATCATCCCATGCTAGTGGCGACCTACACTTCTTACCATATAGTGCTTCAAATGGCGCCATATGGATACTGGCTTGATAACTGTTGTTATAAGAAAACTCAACTAAGTGCAGGTGGCTCTTCCAAGATCCTCTAAAATCTAGGGTACAAGCTCGCAACATATCTTCTAGGGTCTGAATTGTTCTTTCTGATTGCCCGTCTGTCTGGGGATGGTAAGCCGTGCTAAATCTTAACTTGGTACCCAGACTATGATGTAAGCACTTCCAGAAATATGATGTAAAGCGGGTATCTCGGTCTGACACAATGTTGACGGGGACTCCATGCTGCCTGACTATTTGCTGTATATACAACTCTGCCAACTTTTCTGTAGATTGCCCTACTCTGAAAGGAAGAAAGTGTGCCACCTTTGTAAGCCGATCTACTATCACCCAAATAGCATTATTACCATTTGGTGATCTCGGTAAACCGGTCACAAAGTCCATTATGATATGTTCCTACTTCCATTCCGGGATAGGAAGTGGTTGCAATAACCCAGCTGGCCTCTGCTGTTCTGTCTTCACTTGCTGACATACCAAGCAACGGGAAACAAATCTAGCTATCTCCCTCTTCATCCTGTTCCACCAGAAGTGCTGCTTGATATCTTGGTACATCTTGGTCCCATCAGGGTGTATAAAATACTGAGAACTGTGAGCTTCTTTTATAACCTCCTATCTGATATCTCCACTAGGAACGCATAGGCGTGACCCAAACCTAAGTGTACCATATTCATGAATTTGTATCTCCTTTCTGAGTCCTGACTCACATTCTGCCCTAAGCTTCTGAATCCTTGGGTCTTGTGCCTGAGCTGCCTTAATCCTATCTACCAAGTCAGATCGAACTTGTTGACTTGTTAGAACTCCTACATCACTAGGAAGTATAACCTCAATGCCCATCTCCTGAAGATCTTCTAAAATATGCCTCTATGTTGTCAATATAAATGTGCCACCTCTTCTGCTGAGAGCGTCTGCTACCACATTAGCCTTGCCTGGATGATACTGAAGCTCCACGTCGTAATCCTTGATCAACTCCAACCATCTTCTCTGCCTCATGTTCAGCTCCTTCTGAGTAAAAATGTACCTCAGAATTTTATGATCTGTGTACATGTCTACTCGATCACCATATAAGTAATGCCTCCATAGCTTCAAAGCAAATACTACTGCCGCCAACTCCAAGTCATGAGTTGGGTAATTCTTTTTGTGGTCTCGAAGTTGCCTAGATGCGTACACTATCACCTTCCCATGTTGCATAAGGACACATCCAAGTCCTTTACCTGACGCATCACAATACACAGTGAAACCTCCGGGTCCAACTGGCAATGTAAGAATAGGCGCTGATATCAACTTCTGCTTCAGATTCTTAAATGATGCCTGGTATTCTGCCGATCAGACGAATGGTAGATCCTTCCGTGTCAAGTGGGTCATAGGTGCTGAAAGCCTTGCAAAGTCTGATACGAACCTTCTGTAATATCCTGCCAATTCCAAGAAACTCCGTACATCAGCTACGGTCTTGGGTACTGGCCAACTCTCTACTGCTTCTACCTTCTTGAGATCCACTGCTACTCCAGTTCCTAATATGATATGACCCAAAAATGAAATATGATCTGACTAAAACTCACACTTGCTGAGCTTGGCATACAACTGGTTCTCTCTCAGAACCTGTAACACTTTTTTGAGGTGGTCTTCATGCTCCTCTTCACTGGCAGAATATATGAGAATGTCGTCAAGAAATACAACGACAAACTGATCTAAGTATGGCATAAAGATGCGGTTCATCAAATCCATAAATATTGCTGGAGCATTGGTCAAACCAAATGACATTACTAAGAATTCATAATGCCCATACTTTGACCCGAATGCGGTCTTGGGGATGCGTCGATCCTGGATAGTGGGTACTTGTTCTTTACTGTCGCCCCGTTAAACTTCCTGTAATCAATGCACAATCTGGAGGACCCATCCTTCTTTCCTACAGGTACCAATGGTGCTGCCTATGGTGATATGCTTGCTTGGATGAACTTCTTCTCCTTCAGTTCCTCTATGTGCTGATATACCTTGGCCTGCTCTGAATCTGCCATTCTGTAAACTCGATCTGATATCGGTTTAGTTCTAGGTGCCAATTCTATACTCAACTCAATATCTCTTACTGGCGGTAGCCCTGAAAGTTCTTCGGGAAATATGTCTAGAAATTCATCAACTACCTTCGGACCTTGAACTTCTTCCATTGTCGTTATTACTCCCTGCTCTTATTGAGTTGCCTCTGATCTGACTAAGGTGAATCTCTTCATGCCTGGAATATCAATAGATACACTCCCTCTACGACAATCTATCGTCGTATGACTATCTTTCAGCCAGTCCATGCCTAAGATAACGTCAAAATTTCTAACAGAAAATTCTATCAACCGGGCGGGTAAGGAATGCTCGCAAACTACAACGCTACACGCTAGAATAACTCTAGTAACTCCTACGAGCCCATTGCCAGTGAGTATATTCAACCTCCCTGGCAATGCCTTGAACTCCATTCCTAGCCGTGTCGCAAATTGTACAGATATAAATGAGTGTGATGCTTCTGAATCAAACAATGCTACTGCGGGATATGAGGCGATGAGAATGTTACCTGCCATAACATCTCCCGATGCTAATGCCTCCTCTAAGGACAGAATGAATACCTGCCCTCGACCTCCTTGTTGGTTCCCATGCTGCGGCCTAGCCTGGTGCTGCTGCTGGCCCCTTCCTTGATGATGCTGGGGTAGTCTATGCTGGTGTTGCTGTATCGGCGGTCCCTGCTGTCGAAACATCTGAGCCTGTGGCATTAACGGACGCTGGGCCAATGGTCTCACTGCCACTGCGGGTCCTCGATACTGTCCTGTTCCTGGTGCTGGCAGAGCAGGAAACTGCTGTACTGGTCCTCCTGACCTCGAATTTATGGGACATGTGGTAAACCGATGATTTGGATTTCCACATATCAAACACAGTCCGTTCAATGCCCGACACACATCTCTAGTGTGCCCCATCTTCCCACAATAAGTACAGCCCGCTGGGGGTTGCTGATTTTTCTTCTATTGCTGCTACTGCCTGGGTGGTGGTGCTGGCCCTCGTATTGCCACATCGTGAATGCAAATGCCAAGGGATGGTACTGTTGTTCGGGGCGCTACTCTCCCTCCTCCTTTAATTTGACTGTGAGATCTCTTCTGACCTCCAGTCCTCGTCATGATCCTCTGAATGGTGATCTCATGCCTTCGGGTTGCCGTCAATACTTCATCAAAAGTCTGGTAATTGTGCCCCTCTATCAATTGCAAGAGCTCAAGATGAAACCCTTGCTGGAACCTCATGGCCCTCTGGCCCTCCGTTGCCACCATCTCTAGGGCAAATCTACTCAATCTGCAGAACTTCGCTGCATAAGCATCTACAGTCTTACCGGCCTGCTTGAGGTTGATAAACTTCTGTTGTAGCTCAAACTACGCCACAACTCCATAGTACTTCGTCTTGAATCTTACGGTAAAATCGTCCCAAGCAAAAGGACGTCTGATAACTTCCTCTGATTCCCACCAATCATGTGCGAGATCCTGAAGTAACAACTTCACTTGATCCACACGTTCTTCTGTCGGTACCTTAGCCGCCGTCAGAATAGCCTCAATATCCTTAAGCCATACATCTGCTGAGATGGCGTCCTCCGTGCCTTCGAAACGGTGGGGGTTATACTTGCAAAACCGGGCCGACGCTCCTGAATCTGTCCTTGCCCCTCTTTCCAATGCCGTCTGTAATCCTTGGTTGAGTAGTACATTCTGCTCTTGCAACTGAGCGTGCATGCGCTGCTGGGCTAATATCTGGTGTTGTTGAGTGGCCATCATTACTCTCATGATCTTCCGAAGAGGCGGTGTGTCCATTTTTGCAGGGGTAGGTAGAACTATTGGTGGTGGTGGAACATCCGGATACTGCGATCCAGCTGCTGCTTCCACTATCACTTCTTCTTGAATAGCCTCATGGGGTAGTACTGGCCCTTGGTGCTGACCAACCTGGTCAGGTTGTTCATGCTGCCCTTGTTGTTGTTGTCCAGTCCTGACAGATGCAGACGAAGTGCCCCTAAGGAAAGAGACAAGAGAATAATCAAACGACCGGACATGGAGGATCAATGAAGCCAAAGGATATGAGAAGGTCAAGCTAGGATTGAGAACAAATAATCATGAGATCAAGGGGGAACATGTGTGATTGAGACATCCTATAAATTAAAACACCCCACAAGTCTGAAATCAGACCTGCATGGGCCACCACTAAAACCTTGTCACGCCCCAGAACCAGAATACTGGAGAGCGGGAGAATGACTCAGCCAGCTACGTATTACGGGTAGATAAATACCGTATAATATGATCAATGCTGTCTAAAAGACGAGGGGGTGCATACTACATGAAAGTCTTACTATGGTCATTTCACATCTATTGTCTCAATCATTCAAATAAGAAACAGAAATAGAGAACATGTAAGATAAAGTAGTAAGGCGTCCCAAACGCTCAATCAAAATATTCTTGATATCTGGCTTTACAAAACATAGCCAGATGATATAACAAAGTGTACACACAATTGTTATCAGCTGCAGTCTGACTTAATTACAATTATGTAAAAGTAAGTACAAGACAATCTGACTAACATATCGGTGCCAAAAGGTAAGGTATTAAGCAAATAACAAAACGAGTGGGGAAGTAAGGAACCCACTCAAGTCCTCCTGCGATCATCCCTCTAGTATTGACCATCTTGGAGGTGGAAGTAAGCTGAGTCCTCGGGGACCGACTCTAAATCTGGTCATGCAAAACTAGAGAGGTTAGACCTCTAATAGCAAGTACCGCAAGGAAGCACGATATAAGGAATTAAAACCAGTAATAAGAGAATATGATAAGTAGATATCTGCTTACCACTGGGATTCACATAACATCACGATACTTCGAACCAACCTCCCAACCAAACAAGGACAGAAGTTGGCCCGTCATGCCCTGACATTCTGATCATCTCAGTTAGGTAACAGAGTAGGTACAGTACACAAACAAATCAATTTAAACGGCCATGCAACTACTACGGCTTGCTATTGTGAGTTCCAAGTTATCCTGGAATTATACAATAAAGGATTCCTCAGTTCTTACTGGGTACAAGCAAGGCTAGTTTACCCATCAATCAATTATGCTAATCATGAATTAGACGAGTCCCAGCAGGACGCCCATCATCAATATATAATATACAATAGATAATATAATCAGATACCGCTCCCTGCCCGCGTGGCAGATTTGCAGTATCTGTGGGGACCAACCGGCCTGTCGGGCACTACCAGTCCTAAGAGGGCTGCCATGTAAGAACTTGGGAATCCATTCTCTCCATGCAATCATTATTTTCTTTAACTTAATAGCCTCTATGTTAAGCAAAATCCTATGCTGTGGATCATGGTCATTCAAATGAGTACTTTCGTACGGGGTACGATATGCATTTCTACAACAATACCAGTACGGTTAGGTTGTAGGTCTTACATAGCGTAATGTAACAATCAAAACTAACCACAGAATAATCATGCCTTGACCATAAAGTACACATGCTGCTTTCGTAATAGTTAGATAAATAAATAACTGAAGCCTGCATGTATCTGTATGCCAATGTTTTGGGACCAGCCAGTCGATTATAATAGTTCATAATATGAACGTGTCTCATTCATTCAATCCAATAAGATGACTCGCCAGCCTCTTAGTTCCAACTAGGAATACATGATCAATTATTAATCGAGATAACCAACTATCATATTATAATGTCAAGATAATAATTAATGTTAATAAATGCCAAGGTAATTAATTAAGGTCAATCAATATCAATCAATGTCAATTTGAAACAAGGATCAGCCAAAAGGCTTTAGAATCAGAGTTCATACGACCAGGAAATCATGCGGCTAAGAAAGCTTAAATTCATGCGGTCGGGACAACATGCGCCTATGCGGCTAGGACCACACGCGCCTAAGCGGTCGGGGTTTAAAATAGCCCCATGCGGCTCAGCAATGCCCAAGCCATGCGGCTGAAAAAGGTTACAGTCTCATGCGGCTACGGTTAACATGCGACCATACGGCCAAAGGAAATTCCATGCGGCTGGGGGATAGCAAATCCCATGCGACTCAAAATGACATGCGCCCATGCGGCTCGAAATGACGTGCGCCAATACGGATGAACATGGGACAAGCCTATATGCGGCTAAGGAAAACTAATTCCATACGGCTAGAATAAGTGCAATCCTATATGCGGCTGAGAGGTCATGCAGCGCTATACGGCTGCGGGACCGAATGCATATGCGGGTAGCTAAGAACTCATGCGGCAGATAAGTCTCATGCGGCTGGGATTTGAAATCAGTCTCATACGGTTCAAACGAATGAACTCATGCGGCTGGAATGTCCATGCCCATGCGGCTAGAATGCCCATGCGGCCAGGGGACTTGTCGCATGAAGACTCATGCGGTCAAGCTTTGTCATGTGGCCAGAACTGTTCTTCTTCTCCGAATTCCTAAGGACAGAACCATGGAAACTATTGCTTCCAAGCTCTTTAATCCCTTCATTCTAAGCCCAAATCTGAACTTCCATAGGTCAAAATAGGGTAGAACGAAATTCTCTACAACATGGAACCTTCAAAACTTGGAGATAACAAAGTTTACTAGATCAAAACCTAAGAAATTCGAAAATACAGGAAACTTAGATCTACAATAAATAAGCCATGGAAATCGAAAACGCCAAGTACTAAACAGACTTAGAACCAAATAAGGAAGATGATAGAACAATAAAAATGGGGATCCATCAAGAAGCAAGTTGGCACTTGCCTAGTTCTCCTATGTTGGTGAAAGAGTTATGAGGAAGAAGAAGAAGAGTAATGGTGAAGTAATAAAGAGAGAGAAAGGGAATAGGCTTTAAATGGAAGGGGTGGTGGTAGGTGGAGGTCTGGTTCGGTTCATGATGAACCACATGAATAAGCCAATCCAAACCGATCATAAAGCAAAGCTAAAGCAGGGTATGAGAGCAGAAAGTCAAATGCAGAAATAAAATCGCAAAAAATTAATTAACATGAATTTAAAGGAATTTAAATACAGAGCAGTACATGACGAATATAAAATAAATACATCCTAAAATAAAAATATCTTAATAGTATATGCATTAAAAATACGTATTCTGGGAACGAAAAGTGACATCATGATATACAAATATATTTGTGTGTGTACCTACTTTGTTCCATCACTACAAAAAAGTGTCTTTTGGGGACGACAATGTAAGGAACACTAATCTAAAAAGTCCTAAAAGTCCTAAAGTATAGTGCTAGGGACGGATATATTTTTAGTAAAAAAAAGTTTTACTTTTTGGGGAAAGATTATGAAAATGGAACACTATTTGGGACTAATAAAAATTTCTATTCCAAATAATACACATTCTCGTCCCAAATAGATCGGTGGGAATGCCACACATTTGGTGACTAATTGCCAAATTTTATGGGGGCAAGTTTATCTCCACATGTTTCCATCTTGACTGTTCGATCGGATGGATTAATCTAGACCGTTTATCCCAAAACTTTCAAAACTTAGTCGATCAAAACACTTCTCAATATCAAAACAACCAAAAAAATCTTTCTTTCTCTCTCTCACTTTTCGATCAAAAAACTGGGTGATGCTGCTCTCTCTCTCTCTCTCTCTCTCTCTCTCTCCGACCTAGGTGCTCCAGTGCTGCTGCTGCTCTCTCTCTCTCTCTCCGACCGTTGCTCTCTCTCTCTCTCTCTTCGACCGTTGCTCTCTCTCTCTCTCTATCTCTCTGTCCGACCTTTCAACCCTAGGTGCTCTATTTCTACTGATTGGCATATTTTTCGCAATCTTTAGAATTTTTTACCAAATTTCTTTAGTCTTTGTCCTAATTTTTGGATGCATGTTATTTTATCCTAGATTGTTGGCTTGAAATTTTAGTGTTTTACACTATTTACAATGTTTACTCATTTTTTCCTTGAAATTTGAGTGTTTTCAACTATTTACACGACTGCATATAATTTTCTCCTTGATTATTTGCTTGAAATTTGAGGGTTTTACATAGTTTACTCAAATTTTTGCCTAAAATTTGAGTGTTTTACACTATTTACATGGTTGCATGTTATTTTGTCCAAGATTATTTGCTTGAGATTTGAGTGCTTTATACTGTTTACTCAAATTTTTGCTTAAAATATGAGTGTTCTACACAGTTAACACAGCTGCATGTTATTTTGTCCTAGATTATTTACCAAATTGTTTGTCAATATTTGCTCGAAATTGATTACTTGTCCAAAATAAGAGTTATTTACCAATTTTTTGCTCGAATTTAATTACATGTCACATTGTTTATACAAGATTATTTACCAAGAAAATTTTTAGGATTATTTACCAATTTTTTATAATTATTTACATGTGACATTGTTTATACGGTTGCATGTTTTTGTCTTAGTTTTTAAGATCAGTTATTTAGGTGATTGTTTTTCTTTTGGGAAGATTTTGGTTTATGAAGTGTATCAGTTTATTGAAAAAATTATTTGGTGGCAAAAATATGTTAGAACACCAAAATAGGTGTACACTATCATTTATTGTGTCGTGTCAAGTCCGTGTCCATGCCCATGCATATTTTGAAGCACAACTCCCACAGGCTATCGTGCATGGAAAGAAACATGACACAATATGGGCACAGTTAATTTATTTGTGAAAAATTAGGTTTTTTAATAAATATTAATTCATCCTTGGAAATTTATGGGATTTTAAACATAATTACTCACATTCTGGATTGACATTAAACATATTATAAATGGAGATGAGTTTGAACCTGGCTATGTTCTTTGTAGATTTTAATTTGCCAAATTATTGTGATTATGTGTGTCGGAACAAAATTGTAAAGCAGAATACACTAGTGGGGGGTGAATAGAGTAGGTAGTGGAATATTGTTAATTAAAAATTTGTTAGCAGTTAGATCACAGAAATAATAATAATCACAAAATAAATAACTGTAATGAAAAGAGTGATCAGAAGGCAAACACAAACACAGAGATTTATACTGGTTTTCCTCTTGTGAGGACTAGTCCAGTCGGAAGAACTCTAGCTTCCAGTTGAATCCACTATTGGAAAATCTCGCAATTTTTCATACGAAGTCCTTGCAACTTCTACAGACGCGAGCTTTGATACGAAGAACTCGACCAACTTCAGTTTTGAACAGACTTTCTTCAATCAAACCTCTGATTATAATTTCTTTAAAATCTTCTAGACCGTACCGTACCGACAAATTGACTGGTGAATTGTAACTGGCTTAGGATTTGAAAATGGAAGCTTTTGAAAACTCTTTGGAAAAAACGTAAGCTTTAGAAGAGAGAAGATGAAAGTGCATTGGTGTATTGAAATAATCAGAAATCCTCTCTATTTATAGTTTTACAAAGCCAGAACTCTGACAGAATTAGGGCAGAATTCGGACATAACTCTTTGTAACCAACCACAACTGAAGGGAGACCAAGTTCAAAATCAAACATTCACATAACGTTCAACTTGGCCGAACTTTGGCCGAACTCTGGCCGAACTCTGGCCGAGTTCTGTCAGGGTTTGGTCAGGTTGATTTTGTGAAAATAGTTTTTGGCTTTTTGAAAATCCTTCATAAGCTTTTTGTAAAAGTAGATGTTTTTCAAAAACATAGGTCATTTTAAAAAGATAGGTCAGTTTTGAGAAACGATTTCGGATAGCCTATTTGCCAGTACGACTTGGTGTACAATATATTCCTAGACTCAATAAAAATAAAATTACATTACGTAAAGAAATACAATCTTGAGTGGCAAACAGAGCTTCGATCTTGAACTCAGTAGATATCCAATCTTTGATCAGTGTCCAAAACATCTTTAGTAAACATCTGAATTGAGTCGTATATCGAGACAGAGTTTGATCAATTATTAAAATCAGGTTTGAAACACGAGTTCTTGCGGTAAAAGTGTCTAATACGAAGTTACAATAAAACAGTCTAATGGCATTAGTGGTGATAGGGAATTGTAAAGTAGCAAAATATTGTAACCCTAATGCCTCAAAGTAAGGATGGTGGTCTAGAAATACAGTCACTTGATCGGAGATCCGGTACATATAGTACGCATAATAAAATCGGCATACCAAAGTAATGCTTGGTCGGAAGTTTTGAAATAAAACTCATCCGATGCACCGTCATCCGATTGGACTGGGGAGAAGAGGGAATCCGTGTTCGGATCAGAAGATGATGCCTCTTCACTGGCATGGGTCTTCTTCCTTTTGAAAGGATTCAATCCTTTAGGCATTCTATCCCAAATTAAACTAGAAACCCTAAAAATTTAAAAGTGGAGGAGAGAAGAAATTATACCTTTTGATAATCAAGTATGTTGTAGAGGACGCAATTCTCTGTACGAATCAAAAATTTGGATGAAAATCTCCATGTAGATTGGAAGAAAGGAGGTGGAGAAGAACTAGGGTTTTGGGCGACTACTACTGTTGTTTGATGTGGTTTAAAAGAGATGAAGAAGATGGGGGCCTCGGGTTCTAACCGAAATATATATACGCCAAGCCGAACTCTGGCCGAATTCGGACCGAACTCGGGCCGAATTCGGACCGAACTCAGGCCGAATTCGCCAAAGGTTCTCCTGGCTATTTAAAAAAAATTGTGGCCACATCTTTTTCATCAATTCATTTCAAATATTTAATTCAAAGTTTAGTAATTTTAAATTTCAAATAATATAATTAATATTATTTTATAAATTAATATTCTTTACTCAGCATCTGTTTCAGATAGCTGTAGGAGTATTGTCCCAGCTAAAGGAGGTTCACCGGGAACTCTTAAATACCGCTTCGCTTCAACCGTAGTCAAAGTAACAGACAGACTCTTTTTAGGCTTGTCTCGAAAACAGTTATTGAGTATTGAATAAATTAATTAATAAAACAAAATTAATTAATATTATTGATATCTAAAATTCTTAATTATCAATGTAAATAATTAAAACGATCTTCTGCTAGAGGTTTTATGAGTATGTCAGCCAATTGATTCTGTGTGTCTATGTATACAAGGTCATATCTCCATTTTGTTGATGATCTCTAAGAAAGTGATGTCGAATCTCGATATACTTAGTACGAGAATGACATACTGGATTCCTAGTCAAATTAATAGAACTAGTTTTATCACAGAAAATAGGTATGTGTGTAAAGTGCAATCCATAGTCTTCTAAAGTTTGCTTCATCCACAAAATTTGTGCACAACAATGTCCTGCGGCGATATACTCAGCCTCGGTTGTTGATAATGCGACAGAATTTTGCTTTTTGCTAAACCAAGAGACTAGAGCTTTTCCTAGGAAATGACATGTGCCGCTGGTACTTTTTTTATCAACTTTGCATCCGGCAAAATCAGCATCAGAATAACCAGTTAGGTCAAATGATATGGTTTTGGGATACCATAAGCCGACAGAAGAACTGCCTTTAAGATACCGGAAGATATGCTTAACTGTGCACAGATGTGATTCCTTAGGATTGGCTTGAAAACGTGAACACAAGCAAACACTAAACATAATGTCTGGTCGACTAGAAGTTAAATACAGTAAGCTACCGATCATACTTCGATACTTACGTATGTCGACGGGTTTGCCTTGTTCATCAATATCAAGCTTGGTTGAAGTCGCCATTGGAGTGCTAAGTGGTTTGACTGCTTCCAGGTCAAACTTCTTTAATAGATCTTTTATGTACTTTAATTGATTTATGAATGTCCCATTGTTGGTTTGTTTGATTTGCAGTCCGAAAAAGAATTTTATCTCTCCTATCATGCTCATCTCAAACTCATTCTGCATACACTTTGAAAATTCCTGACAAAAAGATTCATCAGCAGATCCGAAAATAATATCATCTACATGGATTTGAATCAAAAGAATATTGTTATTCAAAGACTTTATAAATAATGTAGTGTCAACCTTTCCCTTTAAAAAACTGTTGTCAAGTAGAAAAGAGCTTAGACGATCGTACCAACCACGAGGAGCTTGTTTTAAATCGTATAAGGCTTTCTTCAACTTGAAAACATAATCAGGATTTTTGAAATCAGTAAAACTGGGAGGTTGAGCTACATAAACTTTTTCTTTTATAAAACCATTCAAAAATGCACTTTTGACATCCATTTGAAATAACTTGAAATTATGAAAACATGCAAATGCACATAACATACGAATGGATTCTAATCTCATAACTGGGGCATAAGTCTCATCATAGTCGATACCTTCTTCTTGATTGTATCCTTGAGCTACGAATCGAGCCTTATTATGAGTCACTAAACCATTTTCGTTCAATTTGTTTCGGAATACCCAACGGGTGCCAATGACCGGATGATCAATGAGCTTGGAAACAAGTTCCCAAACTTGATTCTGTTCGAATTGGTTTAATTCCTCTTATATACCATCTAACCAAAAATTATCACTACATGCTTCTTTAATGTTTTTGGGTTCAAGCTGTGAAATAAAAGCAACACAAGAAGCTATATCTTTATTAGAGGAACGCGTACTTATGCCCTTGGTAATCTCACTAATTACCAAGTCTTTGGATGATCTGCCAAGAATCTCATCTCTTTTGGTGTATCCTCATGATTGTTGGTTCCGGCTTCTTTGCTTGAAAGTTCTGCATCTTTGTGTGAAGGTTTTGCAGTAGCTGTACTTGGTGTGATTACGTCTTCATTGTCATCATTTTTTAAGTGTTGATTTAACTCATCAAACTTGACATTAATTGATTCTTCGATGATCATGGTTCTCTTGTTAAACACTCTGTACCCTTTGCTTTTTGCTGCATAACCGAAAAATATACCTTCATTGGCCTTTTCATCAAATTTACTCAGATTGTCTTTAGTATTAAGAATAAAGCATTTACAACCAAAAATCTTGAAATATGAAACAGTGGGTGTTCTATCAAACCATAGTTCATAGGGAGTCTTATTCGATATAGGTCGAATTAGAACCCTAATGAGAATATAGCACACTGTATTGACATTTTCAGCCCAAAAGTATCTAGGTACACTAAACTGGTTTAACATTACTCTAGCCATTTCAGATAGAGTCATGTTCTTACGTTCCACAACTCCATTTTGTTGTGGAGTACTAGGGCAAGAAAATTCATGCAAATAATCATGTGTGTCACAAAATTGCTTAAATTCTGCATTCTCAAATTTGCCGCCATGATCACTACGAATGTGAATAATCATGAAACCTTTTTCATTTTGTACTTTCTTGCAAAAGGTGACAAATTCTGACAACACATCGTTCTTGCGTGCAAGAAAATATACCCATGTGTATCTAGAAAAATCATCCACAGTGACAAATTCATATAGCTTACCACCTACACTAGCAATTCTACTTGGTCCAAATAAGTCCATATGCAACAATTGTAGAGGTCTAGTGGTACTTACAACGTTCTTGGATTTAATGGAGGATCGGGTAGCTTTGTTCTTTTCACATTCACTACATACCGTATCCTTCTTGAAAGATATGTCCGGTAAGTCGCGTACCAACTTCTTTGTAGATAGTTTTGAAATTGTGTTCATGATTGCATGACCGAGTCTTATATGCCATAGTTGACTCTCAATACTTTTGGCCATCAAATATCTACCTGCTTTGTTAGCATCTTCTACCAGATAGAAAATATATATGTTGTCTTCCCTGATACCTTCAAAGATAGTACTATCAGTTGAACTATCAACTTTATTACATTTGTCTTTGACGAAGTTAATGCCATAACCGTGATCAGCTAAGTGGCTTCTGTGGAGCAGATTATGTTTTAACTCGGTAACTAGACAAACATCTTTAGTCACAGGATAGGGAGCCTTACCAATGTCACCGATACCGATTATGTATCCTCTTAAATTATTACCAAAGAGACGCATCCTTCTTTATTCTTCTTCGACAGTGTTGCGAATATTGAAGCATCACCGGTCATGTGCCGTGAAAAACTGCTGTCGAAAATCTATTTGCTTCTAGCATGTGAAGGGCGTTCCACCTACAAAATAATTTGTAGATTAAACTCTTGGTACCCATTTCTTGTAGGGTCCTGACTGGTTAGTTTTTGGTATCTGTGCATAAACATTTAAATCTACTAACTTTCTTATTCTACATGCAGAGGATATATGACCAATGAGGCCACAATAATGACATTTTACACGTTGAGTGTTGAATGTTGTGTGAGGTGCATGATTGGTAGGTTTTGGTTTTCTAGTGTAGAAGAATGCATGCATATTGGTCTTCTTGGGCATAGGTTTGGTATGGTTTGATTTGACAGTGTTTGGTTTATGTGTGTTCCGATGATTCGGTAATTGACACGTGTTTGAATATGAAGCAGTAACTTCATGCCATTTTTCTAAACTAATTTCCAACTTAATCGAGGTGTCATATAATCTAGTGTAGTCAGATGTAACTGTTTCTATTCTGGCTTGTGCACACTGGAGAGTCTTTCTCTTCTTAGATAGGTCTTCCTTTAGCTAGATGATGGTTTGGTCTTTTTCTTCGGATAACTTAATAGTCTCGTGTAACAACAACTTAATAGATGAAAGCTCACCAGACTCAATAGAAGAGTCATTATTTCTAACATCATCTAGTTGGTCGGTAATTCTTCCTATCTCACCTTTGTACTCTTTGAGTAACTTCTTAGAGGTTTTATATTTACTATGCAGTTTCCTGTAATCATTTAATAGGTCACTGAAAGCCTCTCCTAGTTGCTCAAAGGTGAAATCATCATAGGGATCAAACAGAGGATTAGTGATTACCTGATTGTAAGCCATCAAGCATACATTTGCAGCATCATCTGATTGTTCATCTTCTGAATCGCTGGCTTCGCTTTCATGCCATATGCTTGTATTGGCGTACTTCCTTGATGTAGATCTCTTTAGGTAGTCTTTGTCATATTTGATGCTTTTTTTGTTAATAATGATGTTGTTGGATAATCTTTCTTCATATGTCCTTTTTTCTTACATCCGTATCAAATAGGATCTTCCTCGTTGTTGTTGCTGTCGCTATCTTTTGTTCTCCTGTTGAATCTCATGAACTTCTTGAATTTTCTTACCAGAAGAGCTTGATCTTTAGAGTCAGAGTCGCTGTCATCAGAATCATCTTCGACAGTTCTTCTATGTTGAGCGTTGAGAGCGATCGAATTTTTTGACTTCTCCTTTGGTGTAGCGTCTTCAAAGTCTTGAAGTTCTAACTCGTGAATGAGTAGCTTACCCATGAGTGTTTCCAGAGACATTGTTGAGAGATCGTTTCCTTCAATGATTGTTGCAGCCTTTGGAATCTAGTTTTTGTGAGAGCTCGTAGAAGTTTGTGAATCTTTTCATGGTTACTGTATTTCTTGCCTAATGAAGACAAAAGATTTACAATATCCAAGAATCTCGTAAACATCTGAGTGACTGATTCACTTGGCTTCATTTTGAACGCCTCGTACTCTTGAGTAAGTCTGCTGATCTTTGACTCCTAGACTTGTGTTGTTCCTTCGAGGGTTACTTCGAGAAGTTTCTATACTTCATTTGATGTTGTGCAAGTAGACACCATGTTGAATTCTGTTCTGTCTAAAGCACAAAATAAAGCGTTAATAGCACGTGCGTCAAGACTGGCATTTTTTTTTCATCCTTCGTATATTTATTATGGGGTTTTTCAACTAAAACTCTATCAACATTAATACGATGAGGCTTTTTGTAGCCATCAATAACTACAGACAACAAGTCAAAATCAAGAGACTTTAAGAAGGAACTCATACGTGTTTTCCAATAAGTGTAGTTTGTGCCGTCAAACAGTGGAGGTCTGTTTGTGGCTTGGACTTCACTTATGAATTTCACAATTTCCATGTGTAATACTATGATCTATATAATAATTGAAAAATAACTGAATATAGCTGCAGTTTTACCTTGCTTTACCTGTATAACCCACTTTGATACTAATTGTAGGAACGAAATCGTAATGCAGAATACTCTAAGGGGGGTGAATAGAGTAGGTAGCGAATATTGCTAATTAAAAATTTGTTAGCAGTTATATCACAGAAATAGTAATAATCACAAATTAAATAACTGTAATAAAAAGAGTGATCATAAGGCAAAAGCAAACACAGAGATTTATACCGATTTCCCTCTTGTGAGGACTAGTCTAGTCAGAAGAACTCTAGCTTCCAGTTGAATCCACTATTGGAAAATCCCGTAAGTTTTTATACGAAGTCCTTGCAACTTCTACAGACGCGAGCTTTGATACGAAGAACTTGTCCAACTTCAGTTTTAAAGAGTCTTTCTTCAATCAAGCCTCTGATTAATTTCTTTGAAATCTTCTAGACAGTACCGTACCGGCAAATTAACTAGAGAATTGTAACTGGCTTGGGATTTGAAAATACAAGCTTTTGAAAACTCTTTGGAAGAAACATAAGCTTTAGAAGAGAGAAGATGAAAGTGAATTGGAGTATTGAAATAATCAGAAATCCTCTCTATTTATAGTTTTTTCAAAGACAGAACTCTGACAGAATTCGGGCAGAATTCGGACAGAACTCTTTGTAACTAACCGCAACTGAAGGGAAACCAAGTTCAAAATCAAACGTTCACATAACGTTCAACTTGGCCGAACTCTGGCCGAGTTCTGTCAGGGTTTGGTCAGGTTGATTTTGTGAAAATAGTTTTTGGCTTTTTAAAATCCTTCAAAAGCTTTTTGTAAAAGTAGATGTTTTTAAAAAAACATAGGCCATTTTAAAAAGATAGGTCAGTTTTAAAAAATGATTTTGGATAGCCTATTTGCCAGTACGACTTGGTGTACAATGTATTCCTAGACTCAACAAAAATAAAAATTATATTGCGTAAAAAAATACAAAGTGGCAAACAAAGCTTCGGTCTTGAACTGAGTAGATATCCAATCTTTGATCAGTGTCCAAAACGTCTTTAGTAAACATCTGAATTGAGTCGTATATCGAAAAAGAGTTTGATCAATTATTAAAATCAGGTTTGACCATGACCAATGGGCCAACAATGCGTTCATATAGGAATTAATGTGATCATTGGTGAAAAATTAGGTTTTTTGGTGAAAAATTGGGACACATTTGCATGGATAGGAACATAAGTTTGAACCTGGCTATATTCTTTGTTGATTTTAATTTGTCAAATTATTGTGATTATGCATTCATGTAAGAATTACTGTGATTATTTATGATTATTTGTGAAAAAATGGGTTTTTTGTGAAAAATTGGGACACATTTGCATGGACTAGAACATGACACAATATTGTGATTATGCGTTCATGTAAGAATTACTCCCATTCAGGATTGATGTTAAACATATTATAAATGGAGATTTGTGGGATTTTAAACATAATTACTCCCATTCTGGATTAATGTAAAACATATTATAAATGGAGATGAGTTTGAACCTGGATATATTTTTTATAGATTTTAATTTGTCAAATTATTGTGATTATGCATTCATATAGGAATTACTGTGATTATTTGTGAAGAATTAGGTTTTTTGGTGAAAAATTAGAACACATTTGCATGGACAGGAAGGTTGAGTTTGAACCTGGCTATGTTCTTTGTAGATTTTTATTTGTCAAATTATTGTGATTATGCGTTCATGTAGAAATTACTATAATTATTTGTGATTATTTATAAAAAATTAGGTTTTTGTGAAAAATTGGGACACATTTGCATGGACAGGAACATGACATAATATGGACACGGTTGATTTATTTGTGAAAAATTAGGTTTTTTTAATAAACATTAATTCATCCTTTGAAATATGTGGGATGTTAAACAAAATTACTCTCATTCTGAATTGATGTTAAACATATTATAAATGGAGATGAATTTGAACCGGGCTATGTTCTTTGTAGAATTTAATTTGTTGAAAATCGACATTTGTGAAGCATGCTTGAGCTTTTCAGTTGAAATTGGTTATTTGTGCCACGTGTTAGTTCCATGCCAGTAAGTCATGATCAACCTTGGTATACTATTTTCCTTTTTCTAGCTAGTAATTGTCATAATCAATTTGTTATCTATTTGCTTATTATTTCTTCTTCTTGGGCACATTAGTACATGGCTACCAGTAAATGTTTGCTCTATTATTAAATTTGTCTCTGTTTGATATATTGCGTAAGAATTTTAACTCTAATTTGTTAGAAAGTATATTTTTCGGAAGCTGAAATGGATAAGACTTATATAGTTGCTGCCTCAAGCTATAGTTGCTGCCTTAAGTTATATAATTTTAACTCTAATTTGCCTTTGTATTTTAATTATTTGAAAGTTATATAGTTGCTACCTCAAGCTTTTTTGCTTCCTTTTTCCTCAAATATAAATTTTAAATTGAATTCTTGAAACAATGAAGATACAACTATTGTTCTGAATATATATATTTTGGATGGTGCTAGGTGATAATTTTTTTTGGAAACTGATATGGATAAGCGTTGGATTGGATCACATAATTGGAATTCGAGGGCATACAAGGATGGGGTCGAAGCATTTCTTAAATTTTCATATCGAACTAAGAATGCTGATACGGTCCATATCTATTGCCCATGTAATAGATGTATAAATCGTGTTTATCACAATCGACAAACTATGGAGGTTCATGTAGAGATGTATGGATTTGAAAGGAATTATATGGATTGGATATATTATGGGGAGTTTTTGGGTGGTTTGGGTAATAACACCAATAATATAGAGATGATATGTCAGTTGATGAAAGTGATGTTGGATTAAACGAATATGCTAATATGGCAACAATGGTACGAGAGGGAATGAGATTCTCATGCTTCACAGAAAATATGGGTTGCGAGAAAGAGCCCATGGCAGAAGAAATTTTGCAGTCCGATGAATGCATTCCAAGATACTTCAAACTTCTAAATAAAGCAGAAAGCGATTTGTACGAGAATTGTCCTAAGGGTGTCACTGAGCTATCATTTGTTGTCCAACTTTTACACATGAGGCAACATAATGGATGGAAAAATCATTCTTTCACAATGCTATTGGACTTCTTAAAAAAGGTGTTTCCATGAGCCAAGATTCCAAAATCATACTATCAAGCCAGTAAGCTAACTAGTGAATTGGGGTTCACTTACGAAACATGGGATGCCTGTCCTAATAGTTGTATATTGTTTCGAAATAAAACTGAGAATCTCGATAAGTGTGAGATTTGTGGGGCTTCTAGATATAAAATTGATGATGCCAACGAGGGTAATCATCTTCCGGTTGATCAGGGTACTAAAGTTTCTCAAAAAAAGGTTCGATATTTTCTTTTAAAACCAAGATTGCAACAATTTTTTTGGTCATCGCATACAACTTCGCTTATGAAATGGCATGCTGAGAAGCGAATAAAGGATGATGAAGCATCCGGCAGATTCTTGTGCTTGGAAGGTGTTTGATGATAATAATCCATCATTTACTGGAGATAGTCGTAATATTAGACTTGGGTTAATTACCGATGGATTTAATCTGTTTGGTAATATGAGTATTGCTCACAGTACCTAGCCTGTTGTAGTTGTCCCTTATAACTTACCCCTATGGTTGTGCACGAAGCTACCTAACTTAATTTTGTCTATTCTTATTGATGGACCAAAAGGTCCAGTTGATAGGATTGATATTTATTTGCAACCATTAGTAGAGGATTTGAAAGAACTTTGGGAGGTTGGTGTTTCTACTTATGATGCATCAACCAAACAGTTATTTCAACTAAATGCAGCACTGTTGTGGACAATTAGCGACTTTTCTGCATATGCTATGTTGTCATGATGGAGCACAAAAGGTGAATTTGCTTGCCCTTGTTGTAATAGGGATCATCAAGCTACCCGATTGACAAATGGTGGCAAGTATTGTTACTGGGGTCATCGTAGATTCTTACCGGGGTGCCATAAGTTTCGAAAGGAGAGGGTAACTTTTAATGGCAAGTTAGAAATGAGGCCACCACCTTTGACATTATCTGGAACAGAAGTGTTAAAGCAGTTGAATGATCTCAATGTTTTTACTGAATATAAGAAGGAAGACGTGTTTAGAAAGATGAGAAAGGAAGAACAAGAAAAAAAGATAGCAAAAACACATAGTCTGCCAAAAACCAGATTAGGTTGGAAGAAGAAGAGCATCTTTTTTGAACTATAATATTGGGAACACAATTTGATTCGTCACAATCTAGATGTTATGCATATTAAGAAAAATGTATACGATAATGTCATTTTTACTTTGCTAGGTACTAAAGGCAAAACAAAGGATAATTTGAAGGCTCAAAAAGATCTCAGAGATATGAAAATTTGATCAGAGCTACATCCTCAACCACAGGGAAGAACTCTAGAGTACTTGCCCCCAGTTGTGTTCACAATGAACAACAAAGAAAAAGGACACTTTCTTAAAAGTGTTACGAGATGTAAAAGTCCCTAATGGTTATTCATCTAATATATCTCGGTGCGTGCATACAAAAAAGCAGAGTATGTGGGGTCTTAAGAGTCATGACAACCACATTTTAATGCAACAGTTACTTCCTATAGCTATTCGAAGGGTCTTACCAAAGCATGTTGTTAAATCCTTAATTGAATTAAGCAACTACTTTGTGGTGTTGTGTTCAAGTGTAAATAGTATTACAGACTTGGAAAAGTTTGAAGATCGTATGGCGCTTACACTTTGTAGTCTTGAGAAATTTTTTCGCCTGGGTTTTTCGATATAATGGAACACTTGCCTATGTATTTAGTTGATGAGTTACAGATTGCTGGGGCAGTATTGTATCGTTTGATGTATCCCATAGAAAGATATTTGCACACCTTAAAACTTTATGTGTGGAATCGTGCTCATCCAGAGGTTTCTATTGCTAAATTAGTACTATTAGAAGAATGTACGGACTTTTTGTTCAAGGTATTTGGATAATAATACGGAAACCAAAATGAAGCGGCCAAGAAGAAATCATTATGGAGGAAAGAAATCTGGTCGTGTTGTAGGTAAAGAAGTGCACTTTAACTTGATCCAACTATGCGAATACAAGCTCATCGATATGTGCTTACCAGCATGGAGGCAGTAGCACCATTCATTGAGTAAGTTTGTGTCTTGACTAATACCTTGATTTATGTAATTGAAATAAATTTCTACATCTTTATACAGGAAATACCTTGCTGAACTTGGGGCAAAATATCCACAAGCTTCACAACGACACCTTATTTGTCGCCTTCATAATGAACACTTTGTCACTTGGTTTAAGGAGCATATAAGTAGATATATTTTTTAATAAATATTTTGACAACTTGCAGTAAAATATCATTATTAAACTTATTTAATGTTTTTGAATATATGTAAAGGGTTTACCAGATGTACAAATATCAGAGGAGACCAGAAGCTTAGCTTCAGGCCTCTTAAGGATGCTTTGAAATTCAATTCTTACATTGTTAATGGTTTTAGATTTTGAACAAAAAAATTGATGTTCGTAGAAAACCTCAGAATATTGGAGTCCTCCTAAAAGCAAGACAAATGAGTTATTCTAGTCAGAAAGATAGAAATCCTCTTACAGGGGATGTTATATTCTACGAAAAACTGATAGACATTATTGAGATAAAAAATTTGAACGACATGAAGTATGTGTTATTTAAATGCAACTGGGTTAAACCACGAGTGGGCCAGAAAGTTGATGGGTTTAATTTTACTGTGGTGAACTTCAGTCATTTTTTATACAAAAAGAATAGGGTGGTTGATGAACCTTATATCTTAGCATCCCAAGCAGAACAAGTTTGGTATGTTTAAGACCTTCTAGAGTCTGATTGGTATATTGCTGTTCAGATGTTGCCGTGAGACACATTTGACAACTACTCAACAATAGTAGAAGATTTAGAAGCTAAAAGAGTGGAACCTTATAGCATGCAACATCTGGATGAAGCTCATAATGGATCTTGGATTAGGCAAGGAGTAGAGGGCTTGGTGGTTGACACAAATATTTGTGATGGTGATGATGACCATGATGAGAGTGGTTATGAGTAGCAAGTTTATAGCTTGTTTTACAACTATTTGTGATGGATATCAAATTACAAACTTGTATCTCTTAGCTATTTTATATCCTTTCAAGATGTTAGTTGTTTTACCTAGTCTAATTGAACGTTGACGAATTTTGCTTATTTCAGTGAATATTGATTAATTTTGCTTATTTTCTTTACTTCATTCATTCTCAATTTCTATTAGGAAAAATGTTTACGAGGAAGTGGTTGTAAAAGCTATATTATACTTCATTCATCTTACCATATACTTGCTTCTACATGTTCTATGATAAACAAGTTCTGTGATAAACATAGACTCCTCAATATACTGGAAGTCTGGAATAAACATGTTCTGTGACATTATCTTGTTATATGATTTTAATCATATGTGTTTGTATCCAATTAGATTGTGTTTTAATTATTAATTTTTTGTCCATTTTGACCCTCTATAGTCATTACTGCTTTAGTTAACCAATTGTTGACACATTCAGGATATAATAATTATATGAGTTATTACATTGTATCATTTGACATATTGTTCTGTCTATCGCATCAACAAAAAGCATCCAAATTGTAAAGTACCATCAAGTTATTTAATGGCTCTACTATTTTGGCTTCAGTATCCCTTTATTTTATCATGCTACTTATATGGGAGTGCAATTTGTATTTGTGCCGATAGTGTAGGTTTGTAATGACCATTTACGGAATAACCCAGCATATTGCATTTTTCATCTTCTATTAGGAAAAATGTCCCACAAAAGAAGAAGTTTATCAAGCCTGGGTTCATATCAGGATATAAGAGGCAAAGATTGGAAAATATTACTAGAAATAAAATAAAAATGGATGCTTTGCAATTGCAACAAGCTTTAAAGCTTGTAATGAATTCCAAGATGGTTACTCGAACAAGTCGAGTAAGATGGAAAAAGAAGCGCAAGTGAAAGAGATGATGAGTATATCCCCGTCGGTGATGACTTGCTTAGAGAGAAAGATAGCAACCATAATGAAGAATCTTCCGACCCTAAAATGAAGAAGGTAATAAATTTGATATCAAGTCTTCTGTCTTCATTTATTGGAATATCTTACTTTTTTTATGTTGCAGGTTGCAAACAATGACGACTCTTCTGTCTCTAAAATGAAAAAGGTTAAAAATTTGATCATAAATGATTTTTTTTACCGTTCTAGTGTATAGCTTACTACTATGGTTACAAATGATGAGGAAAGCAACATCTGGGGTCCTCGAGTCTTGATCCTCTATTGGTGCTGGTCTTGACCCTCTACCAATGCTTGTATGGCCAATATCTAGTAAGCTCTGATGTGCTCTAATACACCAGTGTGCACTTAAATTTCTTCTGACACGGCACTGTGCTGTTGACACTTCTTCGATACTCGGGTATCCTGCAATGGTGGTTTGGTTCTTCATTGGTAGAGCTGGTTGAGCTGCATCATGGATGCGATTGAGCTCTTGCCGACCCACGGTGAGCTTCGAATCTGATGCCTAGATTCAACTTGATCGTAGAGGAAGAGTATTTTACTATGATTTGTACAGATTTTTATTATGGTTTGAACTTCCTTCTATGTCTTATTAGTGTGTTGGACTATCTTGACAGTTCTGGATATTTGATCCTCAAATTTGGTCGAGGATGAGCATTTTCCCTTTTCTTTATATACATATTGAATCTAATTTTCTTAGATCTACTACAACACAGGTAGCAAATGATGAGGAAAGCAACATCCAGGGTCCTCGAGTTTGATCCTCCATTGATGCTGGTCTTGACCCTCTACCAATGCTTGCGTTGCCAATGTCTAGTGAGCTCTGATACGCTCTAATACACCAGTGTGTACTTAAATTTATTCTGATACGCCACTATGCAGTTGATACTTCTTCTGATACTCGAGAATCTTGCTATCGAGGTTTGGTTCTTCATTGGTAGAGTTGGTTGAGCCGCATCATAGATGTGATTGAGCTCTTGAGGACCCACGGTGAGCTACGATCTGATGCCTAGCTTCAACTGGGATCATATCGTAGAGGAAGAGTATTTACTATGGTTTGAGCTTCCTTGCATAGATTTTTACTATGGTTTGAACTAACTTCTATGTCTTATTAGTGTGTTTTTTGCATAGCTGGACTATCTTGACAGAACCTACCTATATACTGCTACATTTATTATGCATTTTTAGGTTGCATACAATAGTCCTACGCGTAGGTCATCTCGTATTGCAAAGAACATGGAAGATGTCATAGCAATGGGTGAGAGGACATTAGATCCACGTTTAAAACCATCTTTTATGGAGGATGTCTTGCGCATTCCTATATCAAGACATCAAATTTTTTAGGAGAGTGATGATCAACCTTTAGATAATGAGCCAGTAGAGAATTCTGAGAAAATACTAAAGGATAAGTTTTGTATTGAAATTTAAAATTAAATTGTGATCTATTAGTGGTTATAGTTTTTAATTATGAGTCTTTCCCTTTTGTTTCTGATAAGGTACGATGGAGAGTGGACCTTCCACTAGGTAACATAAAGGAGCTGCTAAGCCATGGAAAAAATGGGATAATAGGAGTAAAAAAATCATAGAGTGGGATGAAGATTGCCAAACGAATGGAGAACATGGGCACCATTTGATGTCTCATATTGGTAACCTTTTCCGAAATGGCAAATCGTTTTCGTTAACAATGTTATCTTGGTGTAAGGCTGATAAGGATAAACTAAAATGGTCTGGGCATCAGTTAAGGTAACCTCTCCCGTCTCTCTATCAACATTTTCATGGATTACTGTCTTTATTTTCACTATTTTGTATTACCTTGAATGAGAATGAGCAAGATACTGGGAACTTCATATCCCATCTCATGAAGATAAAAAGAATCTGCCCGTTTGAATATGTATCAGCAGTTAACCCTCACTTTGTTATTTTTCAGACCCATGTGTAAACTTTAATTCAGATGTATCTTAATTCTCACATGTATCTTAATTCCCACATGTTCAGATGTATCTTAATGAGTTCAGATGTATCTTAATTCTCACATGTTCAGACTATTTCAATTTGTTATTTCGATTGATTTTTGTGAAGAAAAAAATTTAGTTCGATTGATGTTTGTGAAGAGATGAAAGGAAACAATGATTTGAGACACTAATGATTGACGTTAGCAAGATGCATATGTTTTTTAAGTAGTAGGCTTCTTGTGTTTTGCACCAGAGCACTGATAAGCTACTGGACTGAGTGCAGCAGAGAGTGTTCAACTACATGAACGCTGCACAGTTCTTGTAGGAATTTGGGAGAATCATTGTGAGGATCATGTGAGAGCTAACCCTCTACCTTACTGTCCATAACAGGCTTTCCTAGTAACCAACAGCTGTGTTATCTTTCATCTGTCAAAGAATGACTTTGTCAAATTCCTAAAGCTAGGTAGAAATTGTACATTATAGTTACTTATATCGATAACTCAGATATCATGTTTGAATGCTTTACCATCACCTGTTGTTCATATATTTTTGTTATTGATAATGGCTACTTATATTGATAACTCAGATATCATATTTTTTTAGGAAAACGCAAATGCACCCGATGCTTTTAAAGCTATTTGCTTTAAGAAATTAGGAATTTCCATGAAGGCCTTCAAGCATCTGGTGATAAAGGACTTTTATAAAAAGTTTGAGACAGATGAAGATCACCTAGCAAATGTGCCGCCCCGTGTGGAGCCTAGTCAATGGCCAACTCTAGTAGCATATTGGGGCTTAGGTAACACAGGTATGAATCGACTAACAAATAACTTACATCTATATTCATACTAGTGGCGAACCCTTTATTTCAATTTATAATATAATGTCCAAATGTTTTTTAGAAAGTTTCGCAGAAGAACAAAGTTAATCGCGGAAAACTTTGTGCTCTTCCTTGAACTGGTAGAAGATCCTTTCTAGAAATAAAAAGAAAGGTTAGTATTGTGTTTTTTGGTAAGACAATTCTCATATCTTTTCAGTTGATAATGTATAATTTTTTCTTACTTTGGAACATGCATACACATCAGAGGAGGCTAGAAAACAAGCATGTTGACCTTGTCAACATGTGGAGAGCCACTAGAGAAAAAGATGGCAGTTATAATAAAGAAGACGAGGCTGCTGGAATAGAAGTATATAAAATGCATATTTGTAACAAATTTTTTAACAAAATGTCAATTACAAATTAGAGAAAATTAACACAAACCTTCTTTTATGCTATAGAAAATGTTAGAAAGGAGAATTAAGAGCTACCAGCTGAAGAACGAGATAACGAGGAGTAATTGAATAATGTTTACAGGAAAGTGATTGGACAAGATGGGCATGGCCGAGTTTTAGGTCGAGGAGTAGGTGTAAGCGGTAAAGGATCAACATCCTTAGCAGCTCATCAGACAGATTCAAGAAGCACCAAATGTCGAGATTGTACAACTGCGAGAAGATGCTGAAAACTTATGAGAAAATATGGAGAAGTTGAGAGAAGAGACTAACGCATTAAGCAACGAGCGTTAGAAGCAAGAGACCCGGCATAAGAAAGAGCTTGAGGCGATCAAGAGTGATCTTAGGACTGAGCTCAAAGAGGAAGTAATGGCCATGTTCCTGAATGCTCAACTACTTTGTCAACAATCCAATACATCGTCCAGGTAATTTGCCAACTATCAACCTATTATATTGGTTTTTCTCTTTGATTCTTATGTTTGGTTTTCTTTAGTGGCTGCAATTTATGTTTGGTTCACCATTTCCTTTCTTTCTAGTTGGAATTTGTATTTATTACTTTGGTTTCTTTTTTGAACTATAATTTTTTGGACTGAATTTTTGCATAGTCTCATGTCGGTATCAGTATCGGAACTTAAAATTTGAGCTGCAAAAGAGTTTATTTGCAATCTTACATTGATGCAGATTCAATGTACAAAAACATATTTCAACAGATGAGTTTCAGCTTCGAAAAAAGTTTATTTGCAATCTTACATATTGAAGAAGTTGCAATATTGTACAAAAACACATTGCAATAAAAGAGTTTCAAGTTGCAAAAAAAATTTTTCCAACTGTGATTGCAGTTGCAAGTGCATATACATAGTTTTAGCATCTCTTTCTGATTTGAACTGAGATTCTCACTTGGCACTGTGTTGTCCTTACGTGTAGTTTCTTTATTTTGGTACTTAGATTTGAAGTAAGATTCTTATATTGGAGTTTTCAAAAATTGTAGCATGCATAATGCATAGTTTATGAATATTTAACTTTATTATCTGGTTGAACTTTTCTGTGAATCTGTTTGACAATATAAGATTATTAGAAAATTAGAAATCCATTGTTAAATAGTACCAGATTGATAGAGATATTCTGTAAAAACCATTTCTGGAAAAAAATGTAATAGTAATATTTAATATTATTTTGTTATTATGCTTTGTATTTTTGTATCCTAATAATTTTTCGATTTTCAGTACAAACTAGCTATTAATATAATTTTACTTTCTGGTGGTATAATAGAATTCTCTGTTTTCTCTTTTTTCTGGACTATTTTGGACTGAACTTTGTATATTGTCCTGTACAGATTGGAACTTTTACATTGGTTTTTTCCAGCTTGTTACTGTAATTCTTGCTAGAATAATTGTAGTTCCCATTTAAAATGTTTCCCAATTTTTTTCTTCTTCACTTCAAGCTTCCTTTTTCATTAAAGCTTCCTTTGTCACTTGAAGCTTGTTACTATACATTGGTTTTTTCTAATTTTTTTGTAAGCATGTCTGTATAGTTTAAAAGAACTATTAGCATGTCTGTACAGATGGATTGATCCTTTTGTTCTGCTTTAAACATTCACAAACTAATGTAGTCTACTATGTACAGTTTGGAAGAACTTGTCTTTCTTCTCTGGTGGTTCGTGTACAGTTAGGAGGTTGCTAATATATTGGCATGTCTTTATTTGTAGGTCCTCCAAAAGCATTCTGGGTATACTAAAATAATGGGCGACGATCTTGTGATGGAAAAAAGTTTGGGTTAATTTTTTGGGTTCATGTTGGATATACTTGAATGTTCAAAAATATGGTATAGTGCATAATGTTTTGGGTTCAGAATTTTGTACGTAATGGTGGAGACAATGGGTTCATTTTGTAACTGATGGTGTAGGTGATGTATTGTGTTTTGGATTTATTTTGGAACTGGTGGTAAAGGATGCTTAATGTTAAGCTTTTTTGTTGTTTATCAATGGAACATATATAGTTATATATGGATTTTGTTGTCTTCTACTTAATGGTAAAGAATGCTTGATGTTGTTAAGCTTTTTTTTTGTATTGGAGCTCCGACACCTGGAGATACATCTAAGAACAAGCTTGACAACGGCCATGATCATATGAATTATGTTATATGTGTATTTAAATTGTATATTTTATAGCTAGAAAATACAAACAATAATTTCATAAGTATTACTTTTGGGACGGTTAAGTAATTGTCCTAGATATAAACGACATCATTTTGTAATGTTGGCAAATTTTTCTAGGACAGATGTTATTCGTCACAAACTCTTTTATTTTGGGATAGCTTATAAACCGTTATAAACATATAATAATTCAAACTCTTTTGGTACGGTTAGATTTTTTGACCCTAAAACCATATTAGGACGGTATTTTCCGTCCTAAAACTTTTTGCCACGCCACCCTAATAGCACTGTCACAAACCGTCCTAAAATTTGTCCCAAATTAAAATTTAGGACTGATTTGGGCCTTTTTAAGACGGATTTTTGGCGTTCCAGAAAGACAATTTTCTGTAGTGCATGATATACTTTGGACTAATTCATAGATAGTACTTTTCATGCCCATATTGTCATATGCATATATAGTTTGCCGGTATTACTTTCCTTGGTTTGTGTACTTGCTTCAAACCTGACTGGATAAGCTAACCATGATAGCTATAGATGAAGACTTGAACCCTACAAACTAAGGACCCCATAACTCTTAGATCCATGAGTTGTTAAATACTAGTTAGTTTCTTTTACAATTTTAAATTCAATTTTATTATTTATTTAGCGTATTTGTTCCTGAGATTGGATCTTCTCTAGGTAGTTGATAATTGGCTTCATTCTTTAATTTATAACTTTCATTTATCATGTTTCTTTCCTTGATATTTAATCTTTTGATTATTATAGTTGACTTGTCTTGTATATGTAGTAAATTATGATTTTGTGTGTATATGGACTTGAGATAGTTCTAGAGGTATAGATGATTTATTATTGCCGGTGTAGCAGCATAGTATGGGCCACATACTCATATCCCAAAGAGGGAGCGAGTCATATCAATAGGACCACAAGCGTCCGAGTGAAACAACTCAAGTAATACCAAACTCCTTGAAGTTGGGTAGCTCTGAAAGGACATCTGATTTTTAGCTATCCAATGTGTGCATCTCTCCAATTTTGTAAACTTCAGCCCTGAAATCATGTTTTAGTTCGTTAAGTAGCTCATTCGCTTCTCGTGAATTGGTCGGTCCTTATGTACTATAATTCAATAGATGCCTCACTAAATGCATTCACATGTGCCCTTTGTATGCTCCCAATTTATGTAATATAGTCCAAATTATTGCTTCATGTGGAAACCGTCATCAACTCCTAGAAAGCTTTCGTTGATCGATCCCGAAGAGGCTGGAGAATTCCTCGTCATCCACCTACCAACCTACCAACCAAAAGCAGGTTGAAATGAATATATGAGATATGGCGAACATCTCGGAGCACCATAATAACTCTCATGTTTGACTTCAAATTCTCATCTCCTATATCAAAAAAAATCGACACATTACCATTACCTATCTTCGATACTCTACAGTTGCATGTTGTGTAAGTAAAAAATAGTACCTTGTTATGAGATATATGATTCGAAACCACCGATTCCATCAACTAAATATTGACACCCTACTGAGGTTTATGATAACCTCGTCATCCACAGTAATGACATCATTTCCATGACCTAAAGTTGTTAATAGAATATTCTTATTCTTTTTTCCTTTTTCGCCTTTGTTCTCTCTCTCTTCTAAGCAAACAAACTTCTCTTAATGTGACCATTCTTGCCAGAATAGTAACATTTGGAGTTCTCATATTGACACCGAACTTCCCTCTGCGCATGTCCCTGCCATCATATGGACCTTTACTCTTGCTCCTCGATCAGCTCTCTAAAACTAGTACCTTTTGCCCTGAGATCTCCTTTGCATCTCCTCATTCAACACCCCTCTCCTTGAAAATTCTAAATTAATCACATCTTCAGAAGTGATCATAGACACCAGCACAGTTTCCTACGAGTATTACAAAGTACCTACCAGCCACAGTCCTACATATTTTATTGTCGAATTTGACTCCTATACCAGATAGCTGATCTACCATATAATGAAACTCACTGTGTTGATATGTAATTGGTGTGCCGTCCTTGTACCTTGAATCCATCATTTTTCGAATTAAAAACAACTTATTGACGTCGGTCTTCTTGACATTTAAGTACTCCAGCTTCTTCTACAATAATGTCAGTATAAACATTCTCATCTATGAACTGTCTGATGTATACATAAACTTGTATGTGTTCGAATGTCCAGTCTTCCTCGAATATATTATTAGTCTTCTCGAAAGAAAATACTGGTGGATGTAGCTTCTTAAGGAATAACATATCATCTTGCTTTACTAATAGTGGTAATTGGTCTCGTTACGTAATGACTTCGCATCCTCTTCTACCCGATTTGACTATCAAACTCCTGACACCTACAACCACAAGCTCTGATACCACTTTGGTAGGAAAAGGCATGGAACCAACCGAACAAATATTATTCGCAAATCGGAAGAAACCATGAAGGGACAAAGTAAAACGTACAACCTACCTACGATGCCAATTTACATAAATCAAAGAACAAAACAAATATATAAATACAAAATATTTACACAAAAACCTTAACAGAAAAGAAAACTATGGGACGATGAAAGTCGAACCTGAAAAAGTTTTACTATTTTTTTAAGGTGTCCATTTCTCTGGGTTGAGAGCAACGCCTAGGAGGGGATTCGAACTGTGCCCTTCACTACGGGAGCCCCGATGTACCTAATGGGCTACACCATCACGGATAAAAAGTTTTACTAATGAATAAAGAAAAAATGACTCCTTTCAAGCTTCTCCCACTGATCTAAACCGGATCACCACAACTACTCATACATACGAATTGATTACAATGATGATAAATAGTTTTACCAAATTTGAGAACAAGAATGCGAGTCGATGCAGATCCCTTTGAACGAACTCCTTCGGATCAAGCCAGTACTCTCCCTCATAATCTCTCTCATTCTTTCTTTGAAAGTTACAAACTCTTAGCAACTCTTTATCCCTTAATTTATGTTGGCTAATTGGTCATGGTCGAACCGATTTTGATAATCGTCTAAACCCGGATTTGATACATCGGCTACTCACAAGGAATATGACAACTACGACAACTAGTATCGTTACCGTTCAAGATTTAGCTCAGTCGTCATGTCTGTATTTATTTTCTATTCCCAAATGTATTTTATACAATTTTATTGAGTCTATGAAAAACTGTAAACTGTATCGTACTAACAAATATGCTTGATCCAAGTTTTTCAAAACTATCCAGTTTTATTTACAAATAAACTTTTTTTAAATAGTCCAAAAACCAATATTTGAAAAAATAGCCCAGAAAACAAAACCTATTTTAACCAGGTTTCTAACCCAAGAACAGAAGACCAGAGTTCGAATAGAGTTTGGCCCGAACTCTGGTACCCGATTTGGTAAACCCTATAAACTTGTTCTTCTTGCAAACTCGGCTGCAACTGTCAAATTTTTGAACATTTGGCATTCGAATTCGGCCAGAACTCGATTTTCAGAAATCCTATAAATAGATAAGGGTTTTCATTTTATATCACTCATTCACTTTTTATCTTCTCTTCTCTTCTCTTAGCTTCCTTAGCTATTCGAAGCTATCATTTTCAAATCCCAAGCATGTTTTACAATGTCTAGTCTACTTGCAAGTATGGTATAGTCTATAATTTTAGAATGTTGTAATCAGAGGCTTAATCAAGAAGTTTACATCTCAAAATTGAGGTTAGTCCAACAATTCGGATTAAAGCTCGACGTTGTAAGAAGTTGACAAGCACTTCAAATTAAATCTTGTGTTTCCAGTAGTAGGATTTCAGCTCGGAACAAGATTCCTCCGACCTGGATTAGTCCTCACAAGAGGGAGACCATGATATATAGCATTTGCTCGTTGTCTATCTTATTTACTGCTTTTATATAATTGTGACATAGCCACAGTGACACAATAGTGATATAGTAGTGTTTGCGTTTTAATTTCTAATATTCTACTGCACACTCTATTCATCCTTCTTAGAGTATTTATTGCTTAACATATCGGTCCTACAATTGGTATCAGAGCAGATTAATTGACAAGTATATATTTACTAGTTAACCATTTTGTCATTTTCTTGCATATACTCTCTAGAGGCACTATCACATGGCTAATACACGTAAAGGACAATCCACTAACAAACCTCTACTGTTTGATGGAACAAACTACACATAATGAAAAATACTAATCATATTCTACTTGAAGTCATTAGATTTTGACCTTTGGTTAATTGTTATTTATGGCTACAAAAAGTCAGCACGTATAGTTGTTGATGGTGCACTTATTGATAAACCACACGACAAGTACACTGATAATAAAAAGAAATAAGCTAGTCTTGATGCTCGTGTTATTAACGTGTTATTTTGTGCAGTTGACTGAATTTATCAGGGTGTCCACTTGCACAACATCTCACGAAGTATGGCAGCTTCTAGAGGTGACTCATGAAAGCACAACTCAAGTCCAAGAATCAAAGATCAGTAGATTGACTCAGGAATACGAGCTATTCAAAATGAAACCAAATGAGACGGTTACTCAGATGTTCACCCATTTTTTTGACATCGTAAATCCATTGTCTTTCCTTGTCAAGGAGCAACAATCATGAGAAGATTCGTAAAGTCCTGCGAGGTCTAATAAAGACCTGGAACCCCAAGGCTACAACAATAGTTGAAGGAAATGACCTCACAACAATATCGCTTGAAACACTCATGGGGAAGCTGATGACTCACAAGCAGGATTTGTTAGTTTTTAAAGAATCAGCACACAAGAAGAAATCAATTGCTTTCATGGCGCAACACAAGAGAATAATTGAAGAGGGATCTGAAGACAGTGACTCAGATGGTGAAGAGCAAGCTCTCTTGCTAAGAAACTTCAAAAAGTTCCTGAAGTTCAATCATCGTAGCAAGAACCTCAACATCAATGACAATGAAAAACAAATATGCTACAGATGCAAAAAAAAGACACATCAAGAAAGATCGTCCGTCAGCATCATCAACAAGAAAGGGTAACAAATATAACCGGCATTACATGAAGAAATTGACGTCCAAAAAGTATGCAAGCACGAGCATATTGCACGAAAGTGAAGCTAGCGACTCAAAAGACTACAGTTCACAAGATGTTGCAAATGTGTGCCTAATGTAATTGCTAGGCAAATACAAAACTCATAAGAAGGTACTCAAGGAACACAAACTTGAGATAGAAAGACTAACCCTACTACTAGAAGATGTTAGAGAGAGTCAACCCTCTAGTGAGAGTAGTGAGTTAGCTTCTATCAAGCTACAATTACACGAAGCATCATGTACCCTTGAGGAAAAGAACAAGACCATAGCTCAACTACAAGAAGATTATCAAATCAAGAAGAAGAAGAGTATCAATGCGCTGATTATGAATGATGCCCTAACAGCTGATTATAACAGATTATTTGACACTTCCAAAAAGTTAAAAATTAGGCTAGGAACACTACAAGAAAAAACTCCTTTTACAAAGTTTCATCTAAAACAGATCCTAAAAATCTTGTAAAAAGGTGGAGTCTTCTACAACCTTTATTATAAAATTTTGTAAAATACATGTGTAAACAATATTTTATATTCAAATGTTAAAGCTTCTATAATGGTCATTCATAAAAGCTGCATATTAGTGTCTTTAACAACATTTTATTAACATTGTAAAACTTATTATTCTTGACAACATTTATTTAATGTTGTCAAACTTATTAATTTTGACAACAATACTTGAAAAATGTTGTAAAAATATTTTTGTCATACTTTATAAATTTGAACAATATTTGTAAACTATTGTAAGAAGAACTTCTACAACATCTTCACAACAATCAAATGAACATTGTAGAAGATATCCCCCTTCTACAATCCTGGATATAACAATCTTTTATTAAACGTTGTAAAAGCCCTTTTACATCGTTTTTCAGTGTTGTAAAAGTAGTATTTTCTTGTAGTACAACCGATGTCGACTTTTTCCTCTACTAACACGTGTCACTTACGCATAAGGAACATTGTCCAACCAAAGACTATCAAACCCAAGAGGTATGGCACTCCTAGACATGGTTTTTCAAAGCATGTTTTTAATTATAAGTATCGTCTAAAAGCCCTTAGGATTACCAAACAAGTACACAAGACCAACACTGCACCTAATACTCATGCACATGCCAGATGTCACTATTGTGGCACCCCTGGTCATATCTCTTCTGCATGTGGTTAGAAGATTAGTAGATTTGAATATTTGTACTTGGATACCAAAAATTAACATGTCAGGACCTTATAAGAAAAGGGTACCAAAGGCTTCGTCCGTAAATTATTTTGTAGGTAGAACATCCAACACATTCTAGAAGCAAGTGGATCCTCGACAGTGGTTGCTCACGGCACATTACCGGCAACACATCTTTATTTGCAACATTGTCATAGAAGAAAGAAGGATGTCTCCTCCGAAAATAACTTGAAAGAGTACATTATAGGTATTGGTAACAACGGTAAGGCTTCCTATCCCATTATAAAAATGAATGTCTTGTAACAGAATTAAAATATAGCCTACACAGCATAAGCCATTTAGCTGACCATCGATATAGTATTAATTTTGTTAAAGATAAATGTACTATAGTTGATAGCTCAACTGGTAGTACTATTTTTGAAGGAATTAAGAAGAATATATATTTTTTCTATCTTTTGGAAGATAATAACTTGTAGATAGATGTCTATACGCCAAAATTGACAAGAGTCAACTGTGGCACATGAGGCTAGGACATGCAAATAAGGACACGATTGCGAGATTATCCACAAAGAAATTGGTACAAGGTTTACTAGAGATCGTCTTCAAGAAAGACATGGTATGTAGCAACTGTGAAAAGAACAAAGCTGATCAACACTGTAAGTACTACTCGACCTCTACAATTATTACATATGGATCTATTTGGATCCAATAGAGTTGCTAGTTTAAATGTAAGCTATATCATTTGTTGTAGCCTCAATTCCCGAAAATTTTGAAATATTTTTTTAATTTTTATTTATTTGATTTAAATGGGAATTTTATGATTTTTATAAATAATTATTAGATAATTATTACGATAGATGACTTTAGCCACAGATGAGTTTTAGAGTACAATGTGACTATGAATTATGGCACGGATAGTGCAGTGGCGTGCTTTGCCTAGTGATTTAGCCATGCCAAGGAAGGCCAAGCCATAGTGATGTCCTAACTAGGAAAACCAGGCTAAGTTGTGAAAGGACTCATTTAAATCATTTAATTAGTTATTATTTAATATATTGATTCTTAGATGACCCGGTTGTACCCAATCAGTCCCGAACCGGACCCGAACTAATTTCAAGCCCACGTAGGCACGCAGTGGACCAAAGACGACCATGTAGACATATTTTATATGTGTGCATATAATTCTTAAATCATTTTCAGAATTTGATATTGTATTTTCTAAATATTTATTATACTGTACAATATTGGTATAAATATATTATTAGATAGGTGTGTGACCATATTTGTACAATTTTATAGGCCGAATAAGAAGTGTAGTATAAGTTCACTAAAAATGACCACTAGGCGATTTTTTATTATTTATTATTATTAAAAGTTTTTCTTGATTAAATAATTATCATTATTATTAGATATTAATATATTGGTTAAGTAAGTATTATTGGTATGTATATGTATGAATATATATATGTATAAGTGCGTATATGATTAAATATAAATATATACATGTATTTTTGTGTATATATATATATAGATATATATGTGTAGATATAGATAAATAAATCATATATATATATATAATATATATGTGTATTTGTATGTATATATAAATATATTATATAAAGGTGTATACGTGCATATAAATATATATATAAGTGTATAACGTATATAAATAAATGTATGTATATATATAGTAAATACGAAGTGTATATGCGTATGGGTGCATATATATAAGTAGGTATATAAATAATTATACATGTACATATATATAGATATTATGTATATAGAAATGAATTAGAGAGCAGCAGTGCACCCATAACCCAGCCCACTTGGGCCCGGCCCAAGTCATTAGCTTGGGCTAGGGAAGCAGCAGCACAGCCGAGCTTCAAACCACCCACCAACCTAATTAACCCCACAGGCCCGAGCCCCTGGTTCCTACAGAGCAAACCGAGAGCAGCTCGGTTTACACCTAGTTTATATATAGATTGAGCGGAGGAAGAAAAGTGCGATACTCGAGAACCCTAAACTAATCACGAGCGCCGACACCACCCTTGCGCCAACCCTGGTGCGTGGCCGCGCGCGCCCACAGCGGCGCTGGCCGCCGGTCGGCCAGGCGCGGGAGCTCGCCTGCGTGCGAGCAGGGCACAACGACAGCAGCAACAGTAGGTTGCGAGCGAAAAGGTACGACTTCGTCATCGCATATCTCCCTGAATACTCCACGAAATTCGACTTCGTAAAATTCTATAGGAAGCCTATATGACCCCCTCTAGGTTCCTCCTAATTAGTTTTTGGTTGGTCGATCCATCGATCCCAGAATTCGTTGCAAAAAACCTAAAAACTGCTTGGATTCTAAACAGAGAACCAGTCTGATCATCCCTATTGGAAGCCGGTTTTCAAACCATATATTAGCTTTCTCAAAAATCTATTTGAACATCTCTATTAAAAACCTATACGAGATTAGAACACCTTTTGTAGAACTAATTTACGCTTATTATATAGGAAGATATTTGATTCTAAAAATCAGGAAAAAACTTAGAAAACAGTTTTAAAAATCATGAAAACGCTCCACACGACGTGCGTCACGCCAATCCGGACGACGTGGTCGCGTACCAAAAGGATCGAAAGCTGCGTAACGGCTTTGTGGTCGTGTGGGCTTTGACAGAATTCAAATTGGTCGCGTGTGCGCGACGAATTTGATGCGTATCCGTCGAAATTCACCGTATCGTGCACTTTGCAAATTCTTCAATTACTTTGTGCACGCTCGTCAGATCGAGACGAAACTTACGACATCAGGACCGTATCAGTTTTTCTGGTCTTGTATGCCAAGTTTGGTCCAATTCTGAGACAGTTGAATCCGACGTCGTTTTGCGGGCCCCTACGGTCCCTACTCAACGGGCGATTTTGTGCACGGCCCGCCGAAATCAAACTTTGGACATACGGTTGGGTTCGTATCGGAAAACTGGATCCTTAGACATATAGTTTGACGACTTTAGAGACCGTTGGCTCTAGCATACTTTTTGGTGCAAAGCGGGTCCAACGGTGGACATCATTTTTGCCCGAAATTACCGTTTTGCCCCTATGTCCAGAATTTGACTTAAGGACAGGCAATCCTAGATAATTTGACTATTCTGAGAACGATGGTAACTGTTTATTTCAGCATCCCGAGACTTCTGCATGTGTTGACTGATTGTGGCTCTTGAGTGGTATAGTATTATTGGTTTCTCCAGCTAAGGACCTCAGGCAAGTGCACTTTCTGATTGCTTTCCGATTCATAGTAGTCTTTTCATTTCATGTCTATACATATATCTTGCTGCTTGTTGACATGCTCGTCACACGGAGTAGTCGGGAGGGGAAATATCTTAGTAAACATGTGGACTACCCAGAACTATCCCAGTGTCTCTCGTGAATGCTAGCCGCTGCGCACGACACGTGCAGTGTGCCTTATTTACCCCTAGCCGTCCACATGTTGAAACAAATATTTCACACCACTTAGATAGATGTCTTTTATTAGTTTTTCCTTGTTTACTTCTCTACCGTGCCATGTCATCAGTTTCTTACTAGCTTTCATATTCCATATGCTATTTTCATGTCTTGTTAATTCTATTGTGTTTTGCATTGCCAGTCGATTTGTGTACTTGTTCCAATCCTGACTGGATGACCAACATTTTTCAGGTTTAGCCGCGATCATTCTTAGCACTGGGAGGACTTGGGTATGCTGAGGACAACCTAGAATAGAAAGCATTTGTATCAATTTCTTTAATTGTAAAACTTTATTTTTTTTCTTTAAATATAAATGTTGTAATAAATCTAGAAATGTGAATGAGCAGCAAATGTGATATTTTGAGCATCTATTTCTTGCGGGCTTGACAGCGTTCTACCGTCGACTCTGCGGCGTAGGCTGGCTTGGACACGTCTCGTATCCAAAAAGTGGGTGCGGGTTACGACAAGTTTTTGTTGTGGCCCATACAGGTCAGTCTTCACAAAAGACTGCGAACTCGTGGTGGTACGTATCTTAGTCGTACTACTGCGAGCCTGCTGCCCAGGAAATACTCATTCACAACTAGGATTAAAATAAATTAAGATAATGACTAGGACTAGGAGTCCTTTGTTTAAATTGACCGGTTGGGTAGCTAAGGTTGTTAAATAGGCTATACAATTTAGAAGTATTAAATTCAGATAGCTTGCTAGATCCCTATAGAAACACTATTATTTTTGATATGACAATATGACCCCATGCAGATATGCTATTCACTTGGTAAGTTAGGCTTACATATAATTAAGGCTTTGATCTTGATAACCTGTTCATTTCTCTTTTACTCTATTTAGATATAAATTTTATATTATGATTTAGAATTGTCTATTTTAAATTCTCTTTTGCTGTAAGAATTTAGTTTATAATTTCTGATTCTGCAACTCGGGTGCGAATCTCGAGGTAGGTTGCTTTGAGATTTTCCCTCAACCATAGAAATGCATATGAGATTAATACTAGAATGTTTGTATCTCTTTTGTCTTTGGTTATTTCCTCTATATTAACTCTTTTATTTTAAGTGTTGTGACTGATAGGACAATTACCTACTCTTTTATTTTAGTCACCTGTTTAAATCTCTAGAGGCTCATGAATTTTTACGGTTATAGTTAGAGAAATATTAGCTAACCCATAAAGTTTAGACAGCAACGCACTGTCATCAATTAGCTGAGAGTGGAGATGTGGGTTCACTGCAGCCAGCTAGCGCACTGGCGAGGCACAACCCATAGAAATGAAACCATTTTTGAGGATCATAGGTTATAGAACATTGCTAAAACTCTATTGTAGTTGACCAAGACTTTAGGGATAGTAAGATTGTAGGAAGACTGTGTAAGCAAGAACACCAGGCAAGGATTTGACTTTCTTAAAACTCGAACTATTGTGCCTCCTTCCCAAAAATCTTGCCTATTCATATTTTGACTATCTTGACCAATGCTTGCTATTACAGCCTAGTTTTGCAAGCTTACTCTTTTATCGAGCTTGATTCGAGACATATGTTTATTGGGGACGCCCGCTAACATATTGTCTAATCAGAATCATTGTATCACGGTCTGATCAACCATGATGCATTTGGTTCGCTCTTTATTTAATTACCTACGTGGACTAGAGATATCCAGGATCTCATCGCGATTGCTTGACAATTTCCTCTTGAATTATATATTCGCCTTGAATCACGTAATTGTATTCAACGACATCTCTTGAACTCTTTATTGTTTTTGTCTTTCGCTGATTGGAAAGACGAAAACTCGTAATTGATAGATAGATACAGAGTATTCCCATGGCTATGATAGTTTTATATGCATGTGTAGCTACCATCGGCCAGTCCTGTGACAGGAACCTTGTCACCATATCCTAGCCTGAGGTGGGTGGAAGTCCTCAGAGTTTCGGAGTTACAAAATAACAAGAAGGAGGATACAACTATTTTGAGAAAATAAATTTGAGGAGATTAAGGGAATACTAGACTTTGAATTTTAAGAAATAGTTATGAATTTGAATTTCGAGGACGAAATTATTTTTAAGGTGGGTAGATTTGTAGCCTTTCTTCCCGAAAATTTTGAAATATTTTTTAAATTTTTATTTATTTGATTTAAATAGGGATTTTACGATTTTTATAAATAATTATTAGATAATTATTACGATAGATGACTTTAGCCACAGATGAGTTTTGGAGTACAATGTGACTATGAATCATGGCACGGATAGTGCAGTGGCGTGCTTTGCCTAGTGATTTAGCCATGCCAAGGAAGGCCAAGCCATAGTGATGTCCTAACTAGGAAAACCAGGCTAAGTTGTGAAAGGACTCATTTAAATCATTTAATTAGTTATTATTTAATATATTGATTCTTAGATGACCCGGTTGTACCCAATCAGCCCGAACCGGACCCGAACTAATTTCAAGCCCACGTAGGCACGCAGTGGACCAAAGATGACCATGTAGACATATTTTATGTGTGTGCATATAATTCTTAAATCATTTTTAGAATTTGATATTGTATTTTCTAAATATTTATTATACTGTACAATATTGGTATAAATATATTATTAGATAGGTGTGTGACCATATTTGTACAATTTTATAGGCCGAATAAGAAGTGTAGTATAAGTTCACTAAAAATGACCACTAGGCAATTTTTTATTATTTATTATTATTAAAGTGTTTTTCTTGATTAAATAATTATCTTTATTATTAGATATTAATATATTGGTTAAGTAAGTATTATTGGTATGTATATGTATGAATATATATATATATATGTATAAGTGCGTATATGATTAAATATAAATATATACATGTATTTTTGTGTGTCTATATATATATATATATATATATATATAGATATATATGTGTAGATATATAATAATCATATATATATAATATATATGTGTATTTGTATGTATATATAAATATATTATATAAATGTGTATACGTGCATATAAATATATATATAAGTGTATAACGTATATAAATAAATGTATGTTTATATATATAGTAAATACGAAGTGTATATGCGTATGGGTGCATATATATAAGTAGGTCTATAAATAATTATACTTGTACATATATATAGATATTATGTATATAGAAATGAATTAGAGAGCAGCAGTGCACCCATAACCCAGCCCACTTGGGCCCAGCCCACTTGGGCCCGGCCCAAGTCATTAGCTTGGGCTAGGGAAGCAGCAGCACAGCCGAGCATCAAACCACCCTCCAACCGAATTAACCCCACAGGCCCGAGACCCTGGTTCCCACAGAGCAAACCGAGAGCAGCTCGGTTTATACCCCAGTTTATATATAGATTGAGCGGAGGAAGAAAAGTGCGATACTCGAGAACCCTAAACTAATCACGAGCGCCGACACCACCCTTGCGCCAACCTTGGTGGCGTGGCCGCGCCCGCCCACAGCGCCGATGGCCGCCGGCCGGCCAGGCGCGGAAGCTCGCCTGCGCGTGAGCAGGACACAGCGACAGTAGTAACAGTAGGTTGCGAGCGAAAAGGTACGACTTCGTCATCGCATATCCTCCTGAATACTCTACGGAATTCGACTTCGTAAAATTCAATAGGAAGCCTATATGACCCCCTCTAGGTTCCCCCTAATTAGTTTTTGGTTGGTCGATCCATCGATCCCAGAATTTGTTGTAAAAAAACCCAAAAAACTGTTTGGATTCAAAACAGAGAACCAGTCTGATCATCCCTATTGGAAGCCGGTTTTCGAACCATATATTTGCTTTTTTGAAAATCTATTAGAACATCTCTATTAACAACCTATACGAGATTAGAACACCTTTTGTAGAACGAATTTACGCTTATTATAAAGGAAGATATTTGATTCTAAAAATCAGGAAAAAACTTAGAAAATAGTTTTGAAAATCATGAAAACGCTCCACACGACGTGCGTCACGCCAATCCGGACGACGTGGTCGCGTACCGAAAGGATCGAAAGCTGCGTAATGGCTTTGTGGTCGTGTGGGCTTTGACGGAATTCAAATTGGTCGCGTGGGACGCGACGAATTTGATACGTATCCGTCAAAATTCACCGTATCGTGCACTTTACAAATTCTCTAATTACTTTGTGCACGCTCGTCAGATCGAGACGAAATTTATGCCATCAGGACCGTATCGTTTTTCTGGTCCTGTATGCCAAGTTTGGTCAAATTCTGAGACAGTTGAATCCGATGTCGTTTTGCGGGCCCCACGGTCCCACTCAACGGGCGATTTTGTGCACGGCCCGCCGGAATCCAACTTTGGACATACGGTTGGGTTCGTATCGGAAAACTAGATCCGTAGACATATAGTTTGATGACTTTAGAGACCATTGGCTCTGGCACGCTTTTCGGTGCAAAGCGGGTCCAACGACGGATACCGTTTTTGCCCAAAATTACCGTTTTGCCCCTGTGTCCAGGATTGGACTTAAGGACAGGCAATTCTAGCTAATTTGACTATTCTGAGAACGATGGTACTATTTATTTCAGCATTCGGAGACTTCTGCATGTGTTGACTGATTGTGGCTCTTGAGTGGTATAGTATTATTGGTTTCTCCAGCTAAGGACCTCAGGCAAGTGCACTTTCTGATTGCTTTCCGATTCATAGTAGTCTTTTTATTTCATGTCTATACATATATCTTGCTTCTTGTTGACACGCTCGTCACACGGAGTAGATTGCTTTCCGATTCATAGTAGTCTTTTCATTTATGTCTATACATATATCTTGCTGCTTGTTGACACGCTCGTCACACGGAGTAGTCGGAAGGGGAAATATCTTAGGAAACATGTGGACTACCCAGAACTATCCCAGTATCTCTCGTGAATGCTAGCCGCTGCGCACGACACGTGCAGTGTGCCTTATTTACCCCCTAGCCGTCCACATGTTGAAACAGATATTTCACACCACCTAGATAGATGTCTTTTATTAGTTTTTCTTTGTTTACTTCTCTACCGTGCCATGTCATCAGTTTCTTACTAGCTTTCATATTTCGTATGCTATTTTCATGTCTTGTTAATTCTATTGTGTTTTGCATTGCCGTCGATTTGTGTACTTGTTCCAATCCTGACTGGATAACCAATATTTTTCAGGTTTAGCCGCGATCATTCTTAGCACTGGGAGGACTTGGGTATGCTGAGGACAACCTAGAATAGAAAGCATTTGTATCAATTTCTTTAATTGTAAAACTTTATTTTTTTTCCTTTAAATATAAATGTTGTAAATGTTGTAATAAATCTAGAAATGTGAATGAGCAGCAAATATGATATTTTGAGCATCTATTTCTTGCGGGCTTGACAGCGTTCTACTGCCGACTCTACGGCGTAGGCTGGCTTGGACACGTCTCGTATCCGAAAAGCGGGTGCGGGTCGTGACATTTGTAATTGTAGATGATTACTCTAGATACACGTGGGTATATTTTCTTGCTCATAAGAACGACGTACTTTCAAAATTTGTCATATTTTATAAAAAGGAACAAAATAAGAAATGCTTCATGATCATTCATTTTTGAAGTAATCGTGGGGGAAATTTGAGAATTCTAACTTTGAGCAATTTTGTGACACACACACAGATATTTGCATAAATTTACTTACCCTAGGACTCTGCAACAAAATGGCGTTGTAGAATGTAAGAATAGAACTCTTAGCAAATTGGATAGAGTTATGTTAAACCAGTTTATCCTACCTAAATATTTTTCGCCTAAAGCTGCCAATATAGCATGCTATATTCTGAATAGGATTCTAATTCGACCTAAATCGAAGAAGATTCCCTATGAACTATGGTTTAATAGGACACCCTCCATTTCTTATTTTAAGAGTTTTGTTTGCAAATGTTTTATTTTGAAACAAAAGATAATTTGGGCAAATTTGACTTGAAAGTCGATGAATGTATTTTTCTAGGTTATACTAAGAACAAAGGTTACTGAGTCTTCACCAAAAAGGATAAAGTTCATGGCTAACCACCCCAAGGACATATTAATAGGTGAGATTACAAGAGGTGTAAGTACTCATTCCTCTACTAGAGATATACCTTCTACTGTAGCATTTATTTCACAACTAGAGCCTAAAAACATAGAAGAAGCTTGTAGTGATAATTATTGGTTAGATGCTATACAAGAAGAATTGAACCAATTTGAACATAATCAAATTTGGGAACTTGTTCCCAAGCCCATTGATCATCCGGTAATTGGCACCCGATGGGTATTCCCAAATAAACTAAATAAGAATGCTTAGTTATACGTAATAAGGCTCAATTCGTAGCTCAAGGACACAACCAAGAGGAAGGTATCAGCTACTATGAAACATTTGCCCCAGTTGCGCGCTTAGAATCCATTCGCATGTTATATAATTTTGCTTGTTTTGACAATTTTAATTATTTCAAATGTATGTTAAAAGTGATTTTTAAATAGTTTTATAAAAGAAGAAGTTTATGTTGCTCAACCTCCTGGTTTTATTGATTTCAAAAAACCTTGAATATGTTTTCAAGTTGAAGAAATCCTTATAACGGACTGAAACAAGCCCCTCGTGCTTGGTATTACCGCCTAAGCTCTTTTTTACTTAAAAAAGTTCAAAAGGGAAGATTGATACAACAATTTTCATAAAATCTTTGAATAATAATAATCTTTTATTAGTACAAATTTATGTTGACGGCATTATTTTCGATTTTATTGATGAATCTCTTTGTCAAGATTTTTCTAAGTGTATTCAGAGTGAGTTTGAGATGAGCATGATGGAGGAGTTGAAGTGCTTCCTTGGACTGTAAACAAACAAACCACAAATAGGATGTTCATCAACCAAGCCAATTACATAAAGGATCTGCTAAAGAAGTTCGATTTAGAGTCAGCCAAACATTTTGGAACTCGAATGGCAAATTCAACTAAGCTTGACATAGATGAACAAGGCAAACCAGTCGACACACATAAGTATCGAGGTATGATCGGTAGTTTATTGTATCTAACTACTAGGCGCCCTAATATAATGATTAGTATTTACTTATATGCATGATTCGAAGCTAACTCTAAGGAATCATACTTGCGTGTTGTTAAGCGTATATTTCGATACCTTATGAGCACTCCTTCTGTCGGCTTATGGTATCCTAAAATTACGTCCTTTGACCTAACCGGTTATTCGGATGCTAATTTTGTTGGATAGAAAGTGGATAGAAAACTTACTAGCGACACGTGTCATTTTTTAGGTAAATTTTTAATCTCTTGGTTTAGCAAAAGCAAAATTCTGTTGTATTATCAACTATTAAGGGCGAGATTGGGCAAAAATTGTTGTGGATAAAGCAAATCCTAAAAGACTACAACTTGCAATATTCACACATTCCTATATTCTGTGACAATACTAGCATGATCAATTTGACTAAGATTCCTGTATGTCACTCACGCATCAAGCATATTGAGCTATGACATCACTTTCTTAGTGTTCATCAACTTGTAATGCCCCAGTCCCAAAATACGTATAGGACCAGGATACGGTACATGCCAACAGCACTTCACCAGTGGGCCAAATCTCAAAGTAAGCCTATTAGCGAAATGCTTAAGCTGTAAATCATGATAACAATCCAGCAATACAATACAAGTCACATGTACACAGCTAATCTCATCCACACAGAAAATAAGACACGAGATATCAAGTCCAATAAAATGATACTAATGAGAAAGATTTTTCCAACATTAATTAGAAATAATAACCGTGCGGATAAGACATCCCGAAACCACAGTAATAAGAAATAAATAATCCACTACATGTCTACTGAAAAGAAAAAAAATAAAGAATCAAGTTTAAAAGAGACATGTCTCAAGAGAAGTCTCCGGCCACTATCTCGTCCTCCTGCTAAGGTACATCATCCGCCTCGACTCTAGAACCGTATACCTCCATGTAGTCCTTGTCTCTAACTAAGTCCGGAGAGATCACCAGGTCCTTAGAGGACTAGCAAGACACATAATATACATGCCTACTATACAGTAAACCTCATGCAAAAGATATAGGAATAACCAATCGAGGAAAGAATATCACGAAAAGAAACTCTATTGATGGTTACATGTCATGAGAATATAATATTAATCATGGCTAAAAACTGTAGCCCGGGGAGGCACTAACAGTCCTATAATAGGTTCTCTATCATAGCCCGAGGAGGCATTAACAATAGAGGTATAGCCACGGCTAATAAAATGTTCTCTCCTAAGGTACTAGGAAGCCAAGTCTATCTAGTCATGTCTAAGTCAAATACAGGTCAAACAGGTGAGGAAAACATGGCACAGGCATAGCAGTACTATCACTAGACATGAACAAGATAATAAAGATAGAAAAGAAATATGGAAAATAAGTAAAAACTACATGCACGTAAAACTAAAAAATGACCATGATATGAAACGGGAGAGAAATATGTACCAAGTGAGACATAAAAGAATAGCAGTATAGAAAAGCATGTAAGTACTGTAAAGTTTAGAAAGGTGTACTTGCATGGTTCCGTGATGTGAAGATGAAGTCACGCTCCCGTGTCCACGCCTCCGGAATCCAATGCTCCTAAATAATTTATTTAACTACTTATGAAACTTATAATATAACTTAATTAACTAAATTAATTTTTTAAAATACTTTAACTATATTCAAATATCTCGTAGGACTACTTATATTGTATAACAACATACGTGTCCAACGAGACCTCGGAATACTGTTTTAGGGTTTTCGACCTTCCAATTAATCGGTTATGACGCCACTTCAATAACATACTTAAAAATCATATAAAATCCATAAAAATAATATTTAAACTAATTTTCCACAGATTTATCTCTAAAATTACAGAATTAATATTTCTAAAAAAATTTATGACTAGTTGACTACTATGTCAGCTAGTCTACCCGATACTCGTCCGGAACATTGTCAATTACTCAAAATTGCTAAAATACCAAAAATAATATTTTATATAGAATTAAAAAATCTTATTTTATAGAATATCATTATGTGTACAAGGATTAAGTTATGCTACAAGTTTGGGACATTCTAGGTCAGCAGGTTACCTAAAAATAGCTAGTTTTGACCTATAATTTTTTCGATCATATTTGAGTTGCTAAATTCGTGAAAAAATACTTTAAAATCCTAATTTCTATATATAAACACACATAAAATTTCATTTTTGAAAATAACCACCAATAACTTATAGTCCCTTCACAACGGGGTTAAATTTGATCCTACCGAAACATGAATATTACGACTATAAATTATGAAACTTTTATGAGTGAAAATACATAAAAAATGTACCAAAATACTATTTTACATATTTAAAAATAGAATTTCTACAGAATTATAGCATAGGTTTGAGATGGAAAAATTAGGGTTTCTTACCAAAAGTCCTTGCTAGTTGGGTTGTGGAGGCTTCTCCTTGACAAAGCTCACACATTTATTGCTATCCTTGTTTGCTAATCCTCTCTTGATGAGTTTAGAGGAGTTGGAAATGGCTCAAGATAGCTGGATGGAGAAGATGGAGTTTTTAGGGTTTGTTTGGTGGAGTTTGGATGAAAGAAAGATGAAAGAATGAGTTTTTATGGAGAAGAAAGAATTATATGATGGAGGGGATGAAGATGATGGATTTGGATGGAGGAGATGTTGCCAAAATTTATAGAGGGAGAGGGGGTTGGTCGGATACGGAGAGGAAGAGGAAGGGAGAATTAAGTTAGGGTTTGGCTAAAAGTAGGTATATATATGAGCTTTTTTTTGTTGCATGCATGTAGTATAATAGGAAACCTATTCCTAATGGGATGTTGGCTGAATATACATGGGGGAGGGCTATTTTGGTCATCCATGAGTGGCCCCCTTTGATTTGTTTGGGTTGTTGGTGAGTTGGCTAATTAATTTGATTGGGGATTAAAAAGGTCTTTCCTAATATAGACTAGTTAAATCTATCTTATATAAATACAATCCAATTCTAAATTAAATATAAAATATATATATTTATTAATATATATTAATTCCCAACATGTCTACATAGGTTTGGGTTGGACTTTGGGTCAAATATAAACTAATGCCAACTAGGATTACATGTAGACACTTTCTATAAATAGAAACTTTCCAAAATTGAAAACATATTAATATTAATAAAATATATATACAAAATATACATCAACATGAAGGTATTTGAGTGTACTACATGTCTATTTAGATTTGGTTTTGGTTCGGATTAAGTCGGGGCTAAATTGGTACACCGGGTCTCCTAGAAAGTCAATAATTAATAATTAAACAAATAAATCATCGGTGGGGGTTAAGTCGCAACTTGACCTGGTTTTTCGAGTTAGAACACACCTATGGATCGGCCTTCCCTACCGTGGCTAAAACACTAGTCAAAGCACACGTGTACACTATCCGTGTCACAATTTTTAGTCGTCTTGTACTCCAAATCTTAAGCATGGCAAAGGTCATCTATAATAATAACTATTTCATCAAAAATATTCATAAATTCCATAAAATCCTATTTAAATCAAATAAATAATAAAAAAATAATTCCAAAAATTTAGGGGTGTTACACAACTAAATAGAGACATTAATTTAGAATGTGTTGACACAGAACATCAACTCGCTAATATCTTTACTAAACCTTTGGCAGAAGATAGGTTCAACTATTTACGTCAAGAAATAGAAATTTTAGATAGAAATAATATTAATTAACTTCATTTATTGAATTAATCCTAATATATAATGACTGTTTTATAGACAAGCCTACAAAGGATCTGTTTGTCACCCAAGGCGATAAGAGCTTAACTAAATCGGAACTTAGCATCCCTCATGGATCTCCGCTAGCTGGGATAGTATTCCTACAGCTAATCCGAGACATTCAATGCGTAACAAAAATTAATTTGTCAAATAATTTTAATTATACTAATTGAAATTTAAAATTAATACTTTTTTAATTAAAAATGTGAAAGGAATTTATAAATTTGTAAAAGTGGACATTGTTTTAGTTGTAAAATAACCAAAATAGAGTTCAGCAGAACCATGTTGGTTAAGTTGCAGCCGACCCAGTGCAGCCGACCCACTTGTCCTATTTAGCATCCTCCTTCATCTTCAGCTCCTCTTCCACGAACAACAATACTAAACCCACTAAAATCCTAAATCTAATTCAGTTCTTTCTCTCAATCTACTTGGAATTTTGACTCCAAACTTCGGATTCGGGAACTCGATTTCATTCTCTACAACATACTCAATTTCTGGAAGGTATAATCATTATTTTCCTTCCGTCCTCTATTTTAATTTCTATAATCTTTACTTTGCAAAGTCAGCAAAGTTCTTTAGGAAGAAAAGAAAGAGTGATGAAGGATCCTCGTCCTCTCAACAACCTTTCATTTTCTCTTGGGTCCAACCAAACTATAGTTCTTTTTGTAGATTCCTTTTTACAACGCTAGACTAATCCAAAGAATGATTTAGTGACTTTTATGATAGCACCGTCTATGTCGGCATCTCGATTAATTTGATTATCTTTCTGGACCATCTCGGAGCTTTTCTGCTTCTACAACTCAATGACTTAGTAGCAACATCATTTCCTATCGCTCTAAATTCTATTAGGTTATTTTATTTCAACTTGAATTATGACTCTAGTGTTATCTTTTCTTGTGTCGAAGGAATAGATATTAAATTTGATGCAGAAGACTTAGCGGCGATCCTTTAAGATGATGGTACGTGCTCGTATGTCTTTGAACACTCAAATTTTAGTTTTCCTTCTGACATGTCTTCGAACACTTTCAAAGCATCTATTTGTCATCCCGGACCTTGTCCTGTCGACAAACTTAAGGCTAAACACTTACGTTTGTATTTCTATAACCTCCACAGAATCACCTGTTCTGCTATCCTTTCGAAGCAGACTTCCATAAATGATATCACCGCTCTTGAGCTGTCTACCATCAACAATTTTCACTTTGGGATCTCATTTTCAATCTCAAAGACTATGATCGAGATGATGGTACGTGCTCGCATGAATAAGAGAAATTATATTTATGTGATGTACTTGCCACTTGTCTTTTAGTACTTTGATATCGACTTAGATGAGCGCAACATCCTTGCTGAACCTGTATATCTTAGTACGGCTAGGCGTTCTAAGATTTTTGCTTTTACTCCTCCTATTGCTCCACCTCCTGCTCCAGCACCTACCACCCCATCTGCTGCTGTCCTATCCATTGATTATCCACAGACTATTGAGGATCTCAACCATATAATGAGAGATCACATGCAGCTGACCCAGGCTCAGCATCAGGCTACTCTTGATCGAGTTAGTGCTCTAGAGACTCGCATTCAGACGATCTCTAACACACTAGATGATCTTTGATTTGTTCAGTCCCATCAACCGGGCGACTATGGCTTCTTTTTCAGAGATCCTACATTTTTCAACTACCATGTTGAGGATGAAAAAGTATGCCAGTACTTCAATCCTACTGGCACTTTTGATTGGTTCAGATCTTCTGGTGAGTCTGCTCACACTTCTGGTGGTGATGACAATACGGTTGATCAGGACATGAGAGAAGATTAATGATATCTAATTGTCACTATTTTTAGCTTAGATATCATGTTTAGTAGATTTTCTATCTATTATCATCATGTATTGGAAATGTCTTACATTCTGAGAACATGTAGCATCAGTTTATGTAGTTTATTTTTACTAGTTGCTTTTATGTATTAAAACTCTTTCAGTTTCATCTGTACTATGTGGATATTTTTCTTTATGGAAGCTAGTAGCTTTTATTTATACAATGTGCACATATTTCATGCTTAGTAGTTTAGCTTAGATACAGCTTTTTACATATTATTACTCTATGAAATATCTGCTTTATTATCTCTTTCTTCCACGTTTGTCTTTTTGTACGCATAAATTATGGGAAAGCATTTTGGTAAATAACAACGGAGGAGAAAATATAACAATTGTCAAGAGAAAAGGGTATAACTACAATTTTGAAGGATTTTTCAGAACAAGGTGTTATATCGGTCAAGGTTTGTCAATTATCAAATGGGAGAGATTGGTGGCCCATTGGTCATGTTCGAACCAATTTTGATAATCGTCTAAATTCGAACTCGATTTACGGGCTACTCACTATGGACTACGATAACTATGATCCAGTACTGCTACCGTTCAAGATTTGCTCAGTCGTCACGTCTGTATTTATTTTCCATTCTCAAATGTATTTTACAAAATTTTATTGAGTCTAGAAAAATTGTAAATTGCATCATATAGACCAATAGGCTTAACCCAAAATGGTCTTCAAAACTATCCAGTTTCATTTACAAGTAAATAAAATAGCCCAAAAAACTATTTTTGAGAAATAGCCCAAAAAAGCCTAAAACCTATTTTAACCTGGTTTCTGACCCAAGAACAGAAGACCAGAGTTCAGACAGAGTTCGGCCCAAATTTGGATACCTGATTTGTAAACCATATAAACTTATTCTTCCTGCAGATTCGGTTGTAACAGTCGAATTTTTGAACGTTTGGCATCCAAATTCGGCAAGAACTTGATTTTCAAAAATCCTATAAATAGAGAAGAGTTTTTCATTTTATATCACTCATTTACTTTTATCTTCTCTTCTCTTCTCTTCTCTTATCTTAGCTCTCAGCTATTCAAAGCCATCATTTTCAATTCTCAAGCCTGTTTTACAATCTCTAGTCTACTTGTCAGTATGGTACAGTCTAGAACTTTCAGAGGGTTGTAATCAGAGGATTAATCAAGAAGTTCACACTTCATAATTGAAGTCGGTAGAGAACTTCGGATTAAAGCTTCTGTTTCCAGTAGTAGATTTCAACTTGGAGCCAGAGTCCTCCGGCCTAGTTAGTCCTCACAAGAAGGAGATTGGATATATCGATGTATTTGCGTTTGCTCTTTGTCTCTCTTATTTACTGCTTTTATATAACTGTGACATAGCCACCGTTACACAATAATGATACAATAGTGTTTGTGTTTTGATTTCTAATATTCCTTTATATACTCTATTCACCCTCTCTATAGTATTTATTGCTTAACATATCGATCCTACAATTTTTGCTTAGATTAGGTTATAAAATCAATATTTACGTCATCCTAATTCTGAGTTATACCTTACAACCCAACACAATCCAATAGTCCAAATAAAATACAATTTTTACTCAGTCAGACACCTATAGTAAATTGCCAGTATACCAATAATATATTATGGCAACAAAAAATTACACACAGTAGCTGCTAAATATTTTGGTATAATTCTACTATACTGGCAGTATACTACCAGTACATTATTGTGTGTAAATTTCATCAACGAATAGCTTCTTGAAAAATAGAAGCAAAAATACTATTGGAGATACACTGGGAGTACAGTGAGAATATACTTCTAGTGTACTCCAAGCCCATATTTGGCTCAAAAAACTCTTTACATGCCTCTAAATTTGTAGTGCCCCGTCCCAACATCATATCTCGTTATCCGTTGCAATGTAGGGAAAGCGGTTATGAAACACTATCACTATCGATTGATCGGGACTGGTTGAATCAAGTTTATTTTCTCATTATAGATTGTCTTATTTAGAATTAAGCCCCACATTCAGCGGACTACGTTTCGAGGATAGACTCTGTGGCTGTGTCGGAAGAGACCTCTCGCTGCTCTGTTTTTCATGTCGTACTTACTTATTTGGCTTTGGTTTTATGAATTTGTTTTCGTGAATATTTTTGATAGATTTAATTTTTTGTGTTCTTTGAACTTCGTATTTCATATCGAACTCAGAATATAAGGGTAGCATGCTAATTCGTTGCTTGTGCGATTTCATGTATGATTCGTTGCATGTGCGATTTCAGGTGATCGTGTAGGCATCGTATAACGCAACTGAACTCTTTTATCTCACCTCAAGTAAAGCATGGTGAGTGACTAACCCTTCTTTCCCTTGACCCTGTTGTTCTTCAATCAATCGACAACAACAAAAAAAATGCTATGTTAGATGTAAATGCATATTTCCAATGAACTACTGCACGACATCTCACATGTACGGGCTATAGATCTACTTTATCATGTAATTGTTATGTGCTTACTTACTACCATTCTTATATTGAACTGTACTAAGCAAAGATCGAATCGATTAAATGAATATTGCAACAAAAACATGATGCATGGCTTAAATAACTAGTTTGGCTTAGCACGATCATGGACAACTTGTGCACAAGGGCGATTATTTCTTCGAATAGTATCCCGAGGCCGTGGGAGCGATTCATCATAGGAAGAAACACGATAGCTATGCTGGATGCAATTCGAAGGCTTTCAACAGGGCTCGCTACAAGCGTCGAAACCAAGCTATATGTCCAAGATTGCTTGTCATGCTAGTAACCTTCACTAATACACAGATTTTATCTGTTGACATAAACATGACAAGGAAGAACATGGTAAGTTTTATACATCATCAGCACGCTCAGCCGTGGGTAAGTTATATCGTACTTTACAATGCTTATGCCTTATCTACTGTTTGCATTAAATTTACTAGGAGTCTAGAATGATTAGCAATTATATATGCATTGATCCACATAACTTCTTGAACCAAATGAGAGCACAGAATTTAATTAGCCACCCACGAGTACACGGTAATGTACTGATCCTCACTCTCCACAAGCCCTCCCAATCAAAAAAGTATACCAAGGAACTGAATACATCGCTTGAAATGTTTTGAATCCTTGTTACTGTCCAAAGGCAATCTCTAATATTTTAAAGACTTTGCACACATTCCAAGGATGATGGCTCGACTCCCCACGATCATAGGTGTTTCAATATTTTTTTGTATAAAGGGGGATGTAATGTATGGAACGACTATCTCATTAGCGTTCATTTTGTAATTGAGTCGAGTTGTAAGCACGCATGACAAGTATTGTAACTGAGTCCCGTAAATGATGTTCATTATCAATAAAGTAAAGTTTTCTTCTAACTCACATGCATTGTTCAATTTCTCTGCATACTCTCTTAGATATTGTGTTTCGGATAACCTTATGTAACTGCCTTGTACGAGCATAATTTAGGCCCGTACGGCATCACACCCGGGGACGACTATCAATTCTATCGAATCGGGGTATGACGTAATGGTATAAGAGCACAGTTTTACGTCCTTTGGCCTTCCGCTGGAGTCTCAAACCTTTGACCTCATTTCGATGAGATAAGTTATTACATATAATGAGTCCGTAATATTTTTTAAGACTAATGTGAGTCATCTTCATATTTTAAAAGTGGCAGAACCAGTGGCCGTGAATGAAGAGAGTGCTTCGAGTGGCTCGAGTAACTCGTGGGTCAGACCTTCTAACGACGTTATGGAATGGATATTGTGCATGGTGGAAGCACAACAAAGGCAAGCTGAGGCAAATTAGTGCCAGAATGAGTATCATCAATGGCAAGTAGAGAATCAACAAAGATAGACGGAGGCACGATAGACTCAGTTCGAGACCCGATTCGAGGCACAATTCACGTTGCAGCAGAAGCAGCTTGATACTATCGAGCAGATTGTCCAGACATTTGTGGCCAACAACAACTCTCCGATGACATATTTCGCAACCGAACCTGCAGCACCAAGAATTTACAACTTTGCGGTGTCAAAATCAATATAAATTATTATACTTCCTTCAGCAATACCGAAGACCCTTCTTTGACGATCGACTAGTTGGAAGAGTTATAAGACAATTTTGAACTTTTATGCATTAAAAAGTCCACGAAAGTTGCGTACGATCAACATTAACTCTGATTGAACATGCACGAATGGTGGACCGTACAAAAGTGAGCGATCTATGCGACGACGAGACGACGACGATTACTTGGGCTCCCTTCCAAAAGGCATTCAAAATCGAGCACCTTCATGTAGCTGTTCGACAAGAAAATAAGAATAAATTTATGCAGCTGAGGCAAAAAAAATATGACGGTACGGCAGTATGAAGCAGAATTCAATAATTTAGACAAATTTGCTGGGGCATTCGTGCCTACTATGGAGAGTCACGCTCGATGATTCGAAGTGGGTCTGCAGCCCGCTATCTCTGTCCATGTGTCAGTTCCAGAATACAAAACAATGGGCGAGTCTCTCAACTATGCTCTCCGCTTTGATCTCCAGTACCCTCCAACCGATTTCAGTGCTTGGCATACATTCCATCACAAATGTCCAAGCCATACGGGAGGCAACAACGTGATGAAGCATCCAAACAACAGCCATCAAGCAGATACCAAGCACAAAACTCGAAACCTCACCGTACCAAATGCAATCGAAACAGACACCTTGTCGTCAACTGCGTATTGGTGGATGTCTCATCTGTGGTCGTAGAGGCAAATTTTATAGAGAATACCCGAATTGACGAGGACTGAACCCAGACGTGCCTCCACCGCAGTACTGTCCAGATAATCAAGGCCTGACACCTCGAGCTCTCCAGCCCCTACAGCAAAATGGCTAAGACCGCAGCCCCAATGCCCAAGGACGCGACTATACCATGACTCAAGATGAGGTATTTTCCTTAGATACAGTAGTAACATGTATACAATTTTTCAATAATAAGCTTGTACGTGTACTGTTTGATTCTGGTGCCACACAGAGTTTTATTTCGACAGATTTTGCTGAGGAACACAAATTTTCTATAACCCTGCTAGGCCTTAACCTTAGTGTTAGCATATCATCGGGCACGCAACTACTTGCACACTCAGGTTGTAGAGACGAAATCATTTGTGTTTGAGGTACAAAGGTGTATCTTGATGCGATAGTTCTAGATATTAAGGACTACAACATCATTTTGGGAATGGATTGGCTCGACGCTTGCAATGCCACCATTGATTATAGAGAAAACAAGGTCACCTTCTGCTTACCTGGATAGACTGAGTTCTAACATGAATACGTGAAAACATGTATAGCCTATGCTGCATATGGCATGTCCTAGTGCCAAAAGTTACTGGACTATCACGTGACACGGCCAGTTGGTCCATACTCAAGGGTGAATCCAATCTACAGAACCCTCAAGTAATGCACATAAGTTATCTAAATAGGGTCTAAGTGGCAAGTCAACTATATCTTAATCCATATATAATAATCTCAAATGGGAACCAAGTGCATTAATGTTGATCAAACAGTAATATACTGATGCCACTTGAATAAATACAAGAATAGACAATTTGTAATAAAGTTGGCCATAGCTTAATACAATCATCTGAACAAGCTCATTACAGAAAGTAAAGCTTTTAGAACTAGGCTATACAGCTAAAGATGTCATCATAAAATATAAAGGATGAAAGAACAATAAAAGTACCATTAGAGATACCTATATCCTGGAGATGCAATCATTCACCAATCTACTCTTCTGTTCTAGCAGTCTCAACGGATACCTGGATAGATCACCAAGTCCTTAGGGGACTAGCAAGATACATAAAATATGCCTACTATGATAGTAAATAATATGCATAAAAAGATGAATAGTATAAGAAATAAAGACTAAACAAAATACAGTACAAGAAGAAACATAGAAAAAATGGCAGGTCATCGAGAATTGTGTTAATAAACGTTACTACAAGTAATTGGGATAACCGCAACTCAGTAGGAGATTACAGTCCTATAGTAAGTAGGTCAATGGGGATTCCCTAACTATAGTAAGTCTTCTTCGCATCCCAATGGAAGCTCATGAACGAGGTGGTCAGATACAGTCAATGTCTAATAATAGGTCAAAGTTAAGTCAAGACAAATACAAGTAATCGGATCAAGTCAAGGTCAACAAACAAGAACACTGAAAGAAAGATATGTAGCATATAAGAAAGTAAGTGAGAAAACATCATGAGGCATGTACAAGAATGATGTAATAGTACAAAAAAAAAATAGAAATGAACTAGAATGACTAAAAATAACATGCATAATATTGCACAAGTTGGCAATGCATATTTGCATTTCTTCTGCAACTTTACAAACAGTTGTCATACTCCAAGATCTTCGCTCACTCTGTCATGTACACCTATCATAATAAAGCTACTATTAGTGACATGCTTACATCATACCTTACACGGACTTACTATATACAGGCCCAATATTATATATATGACACGAATCATATTAACTAGTCAACTCAATCTAACATATATAACATTGATTCTATTTAATAAAGTAATATTTTTATACACTAAAAATATTATAATTAATTTTGGAAAAATATATTCAAAATATTTTATAATAATAAATAGTCTATACTATCTATAGAAAAATAAGTACCAAGTTCTCATATTAATCCGTCATCAATATACATTGACTTGGTCCATAGATTTGCTCCCAAAATAAGAATTCCATAATATATTTCAACTCTAGAAAAGTACTAATAAATGGGTAAAATTATGTTTTTTATATCAAAATATGCACAATAATTATTTTGCATATATCTAATGAAGTTCCATAGTATATGGACACATAGAACTCATGAATTTCGGTGTTTCAACATTACGCCAAAATGTCCAGATTTTTAATAAATAGTAAACGAAACCAAAACACTTCAAAAGTATATTGGAAAGCTTAGGAAGTCTAATTTCTTAGAAAAAATATATAGAAGGTCGAAGTGACCCTAAAGTGGATCATTTTGGCATGCAACATAACTAGTCTGTTCTGGACACCTTCCCATAGAACGAACGCCCCGGACAAACCGTAGGGAACTGTGTGGGTGGCAAATAGTATATAAAAATAGAGATCTTTTCATTAGTTTTGGTTTCATAGAAGTATGAGGTCGGGAATTACACAAAACCCTAGATGCTAACCAGCGTACCTGCTGTAATAAATACAGGACAAGCGCGATCGACTTCGGGTGCCTTCCTCACGTCGTACTGACCAATTTAGGGGCTAAGGCTTCTCGAAAAGGTGTTGAGGTATTAGGAGGTATCCTACGGTCGAGATGAAGGTGGTAGAAGGGTTGGAGGTGGTCGGGAAGATGGATTTCTCGTGGTTGGAATAAAAATGCAAAAATACAAAAGTAGAATAGTTGGCGCTCGGTTAAGAAAATATTAAGAGGGAGGTGTAAAGTAGAGGGGGTTGGAAGAATTTAGAATTTGGTTTGGTGGGATTTGGTTTCGTATTTTAAAATATAGACAAATTTCTATCTCCTAGGATACACAAATTTCCATCTCCTAGTATATAAATCAAGTCCAAAATAGAAAAGTTGTTATGGAGTTGGTTTAAATTAGATTTGAGTTAATATGGATGTACATTAATTCTTATTAAATAATCTAAAATATGTATAATAGATTAGGGTACCCTAGGCTCCATTGGTCCCTAGTTGGACTAATTTTGGGTTGGTGGAATTTTTGTGATCGATCTGAGTCCAATATGTCCATAGTTTCGACTTGTGTACCATATAAAAATAAATAGCACATGAGAATCCAATTGAGTGGCACACCATTGATATATGTGTAGTAGACTAAAAAATGGGCCAAAACCATATATTGGGCCAAAAAGTTTGGATCGGATTGGCCTCAAATCGGAGTTGGAAAAATACATCGAAATTACGACGAAGGGTAAAATGACTATTTTGATCCCAAAGTTGTGTAAGAAATATGTATTGCAAGAGAACATATTTGAGTGGGACATGATATAATAAAATGAAGGTAGACTCGTCTAGAACATGAATATGGAACTTGTTTCAAGGAATTGGTCAACGTCGTGCTTTAAAAATTAAAGCTACGGCAAAACGCCTATATAGCCATAATTAAAAATAAAATATAGTTTAATATATAAAAAATCTTATAAAATAAATAAAAGTCTCTAAAAAAATTAAGGTGCTTATAGCAGAGTCCGATCATATAACATAAAATCTACCAATAAGAATATAAATCACAATATCAAGAATCTAACTCAATCACAAGTGCTAACATGTAGATATGAAAGAAAGAAATAGCCACAAAAGATCCAATCCAGAATATCAAGTACATTAATCCTCAAATAGAGTACGTCACAAATAAATATTCTAGTAATAGAATCTAGACAGTAGTAAAATGCTAACTAAGCTAAACATCCTCCAGTGGTAAGTCAGCTACGGCATCTCTTGTATCCTCAGGTATACTATGATCAGCCTCAGGTGTGCCATAGTAAGTGGGAAATCAATCCTTTAAGTCATCGCCTAAAATTATAGTTATCCAGTTAGTCTTGAAGCAAGTCCAAAACATGATCCACTATTCATATCATGGTAAGAACTATATAACTTGAAATAGAGTAAGATAATCAGGAATAAGTAAACTATAATCATGATTTGAAAAGTAGATAAACAAAAAAATAGATAATCATGACAGGAAAAATCAAGGCATATGACAAAATCAATATAAAATGTATAAGTCATAACTACAGTAAGTGTATTAGAAATACCACTTTCTATATGTGATCGGGCTGAGGATCTACTTGGTACTACTTAATCATACGTGATATGTATGATTAGTTATTAGGCATGGTTGTTGACCCAAACCGAATCGCAGTCAACCTAACCTTGACAATTAATAAAAGAATATTTGTCATAGTCCAATTTGACACATCAAGCTCTAAATCGATCAACTCATCACATCAGTTCAAGTCAACAGCTGCCTGAAGATTTACTGCTTTGTGTATTATAGAGTCTGTAAATTTTATTGTTTTTGAGTATAGGTAGATGTACGTTGAGTCATACTGAGCAACTTTGGGCTAGACTTAACCTTTATAGGTTCACTTAGCCAATAACCAAAATAGCCCATCAAGCCAAAGCCCATTATGAACTTTCTGTCCATAGGAGACAGAGTTCGGGCCGAACTCTGCCTCTACACAGAGTTCGGGCCGAACTCTGTCCCATAAATTCCAGGAAGCTGATTTTTTGGGCATAATCACTACTAGTTGTCCAACGGCCAAAAAATTGTATTCTAGACACAGAATTCTGGCCGAATTATGCCTACCCAGAATACTATAAATAGGCCTTGAATTCTCCCATTTTAAATCATCTAATCTTCTCTTCTTCTTCTCTTACATAGCATACATATTAAAGAGCTCTACCTTCCCATCCATCTTAGCTTTCAAACTTTCTAATCGTCCAAGTTGCTCAGTACGATTCAGCTAGACGTTTGAAGTACAAGAAGTTGTAAGTCACTTGGAAAAGTCCAAGTTTTGCCACAACGATCATTGAAAGAAGTTTGGCATGCACTTCTGAGTAAAGGTACGTGGTTGTATCCATATTTCATAAATAGTAGATTTTAATCCTGAGCTAGAGTTCTCAGGACTGGACTAGTCCTCCACGAGGGAAACCAGGTTAAAAATCTTATTATATTTGCGTTTGCTCTTTGACTATTTTATTTTCGTATTTATATTACTCTAATTATTTTGTTGGTGTAAAGAGTTTAAGTTTTTAATTGATCATTTTTGTTATAAACTCTATTTACCCCCCTCTAGAGTTGCCTACCTGTACTTTAATTAGTATCAGAGCTCTGTTCTCTTTACAAGGACTAACATCCTAGAGCTGATCCATGGCAACCACACAACCTATGTTTTCCAATCATGGTGAAGGACAGTCCACTCATAGGCCACCCCTATTTGATGGAACCGACTACACCTATTGGAAAACTATGGTAAGTTTATATCTCAAGTCTCTAGACTTCGACCTGTGGACCATTGTCACCGATGGTTACAAAAAGCCTGCCAGAATAGTTGTCAATGGAGATCTCGTCAAGAAACCCAATGACAAATATTCTGACGAGGAAAAGAAACAGGCAAGTCTAGATGCTAAAGCTATTAATGCTCTCTTTTGTGTAATAGACAGGAATGAATTTAACAGGGTCTCGACATGCACCACCTCGTACGAAGTATGAAAGCTTCTAGAAGTGACGCATGAAGGAACCACTCAAGTCAAAGAATCGAAAATCAGTCGTCATACTCAAGAATATGAGGCGCATTCAAGATGAAGCCTAATGAGATGATCACCCAAATGTTCACAAGGTTCCTTAACATCATCAACCATCTTTCATCCCTTGGCAAATAATATACAAATCATGAGAAGATCCACAAGTTACTTAGGGGGCTACCGAAGATCTGGAACCCTAAGGTAATAGCTATCATAGAAGGCAATAATCTCACCACAATGTCTATGGAAACTTTGATGGGAAAGCTGATGACCCACGAGCTCGACCTCAAAGACTTCGACGAACCTGCTCCAAAGGCAAAAAAAATTGCCCTAAAAGCTCATCGTCGAAGGGCTGATCCTGGAGAGACTGACGACGACAATTTTGAAGGTGATGATCAAGCTCTTCTAGTCCGCAACTTCAAGAAGTTCCTTTATTTCAATCGAAGAAAGAAGGAACAACAAGAAGACGACTAGAAAGAACTAACGTGCTACGGCTGTAAAAAGACTGGACCCGTTCAAAAGGACTGTCCCTTCGTAATAAAAGACAACAGATATGAGAAGCCCTACAAGAAGCCTTCTTCAAGAAAGTATGCCAACACTAGTATTTGGTATGAAAGCGAAGCAAGTGACTCCGAGGAAGAAAATGACTCTCCTCAAGATACCGCCAATGTCTGTCTAATGGCAACATCCGAGAAGGTATCCACCGAAACACTCGATAACTTTACCTTTGATGAACTTGGCGATGCTTTTAATGATTTACTAAATGACCACAAGAAAGTCATTAGTAAATATAAGCATGCCAAGGAGAAAATCAAAGGATATGAAATAGAGATTCAAAATCTTTCTTCCTTACTTGATAATGTTAGAGACACTCCACCCACGGAAATCACTGATGAAGTGTCCAAGCTTAAGTTAAGCTTACATGATGCCAAAGCACTTATTGAAAAGCAAACACGTGAGATCTCAACACTCAACAATGAGCTTGCTGAAGAAAAGAACAAACACAAGATCTATATTGCTAAGATTGATGGTTTAAATACTAAGTGTAATGAATTGCATGCTGTCTCTAAGAAATTAGAGATTAGATTGGAAAAACAGGTTGCTCAACCTCAAACCCAATCACACAGTCACAAAACACACACAAAACATAAGACCACTTATAATAGTAAAATATATCACCCACATGCAGTACGTAAACATGCTTATATGTACATGTACTCCCTTGCAGCATGTAAACCACATACACATAGACATCATAACCATTAGCATATTGCTACACATGGTCAATATCCTACTAACCACCACCATGCTGCACATAGACGTAACTATCATCTTGCTACCATATATAGTCACTATCATGCCGTTCCACACAACTATCACCATACTGCATATAGACATTACTATCAACCTGCTCCAAACACAAATAGGCATGCTACTTGTACTTACTGTAGATTACATGGTCATATCTCACCATAATATAGAATTAGGAAATTAGTAGATATTAATCTATATGCATGGGTGCCAAAGACTAACATTTTAGGACCCACAAGAACTTGGGTGCCAAAGGTCACATCTACTCTTGATGTAGGTGGACCTTCCTTCCTCAACTAAAAGCAAGTGGTTTCTCGATAGTGGATGCTCGCGACATATGAAGGGAGACGCAAATCTTTTCGTATCACTATAGATGAAGAGAAAAGGGTATGTATCCTTCGGTAACAACTTAAAGGGGTACATCATAGGTAATGGTACTATTGGTCATCCTCCTTCTCCTGTAATAAAGGATGTTTGCCTAGTAACCGAGTTAAAGCATAACCTGCTCAGCATAAGTCACTTTGCTGATTATGGATATGATATTAACTTTGGACAAAATAAATGCTATATTTATGATAGATCAATAGGAGACATTGCTTTTGAAGGGATAAGAGAGGATAACATTTATATTTTCTATCTATCTAGAAATACTAACATTACAGGAAGATGCCTCTACGCCCACAAGGATGAAAGACTATTGTGGCACTAGCGTCTTGGTTATGCCAATATGGATACTATATCCAGGCTATCGACAAAGAAGCTAGTAAGAGGTCTGCCGGACATCACATTCAAGAAGGACATGGTATGTGCCGAATGTGAACTGAATAAGGCAACCAAATCTTCATTTCATTCCATAGACACTGTAAGTACTACTAGACCCTTGTAATTACTGTACATGAACTTATTTGATCCAAGTAGAGTAGCCAGTCTTGGTGAAAAACCCTATGCTTTTGTTATAGTAGATGATTTTTCTAGATTCACTTGGGTTTTCTTTCTTTCAAACAAAAGCGATGTGATTTCATTTTTTAAAATTTTTGCTAAAAAGGTTTGAAATGAAAAAGGCTACATGATTACTCGAATCCGAAGTGATCATGGAGGCGAATTCGAAAATTTTGATTTTGAAAATTTTTGTGATTCAAATGATTTTGATCATAAGTTTTCTTGTCCTAGAACTCCTCAACAAAATGGTATTGTGGAGCGGAAGAATAGGACTCTTGGCGATATGGCTAGAGTCATGTTGAATAAATTTTTACTTTCGAAATATTTTTTGGCAGAAGCTGTCAGTACAGCTTGCCATATTTTGAATAGGGTGCTTATTCGACCTATTTCGAAGAAAACATCCTATGAACTTTACTTTGGTAGGACCCCCAATTTATCTTATTTTAGAGTATTCGATTGTCGCTGCTTTATCCTCAATACCAAAGATAACTTAGGCAAATTTGATGTCAAAGCTGACGATGGTATTTTTCTTGGCTATGTCGCCAAGAGTAAGGGATATCGAGTGTTCAACAAACGCTCCATGATAGTAGAAGAATCTACTAATATTAATTTTGATGATGAAAATAGAACAGCTACCATCCCCAATGATGATGATGAACATTCAATGTCTACGCCTATGACTACCAATCCTGAAGCCAACTCTCTGGAAGACCTACCGAAGAAATTCAAATTTAAACCGTCACACCCAGAAAACTTGGTAATAGGTGAGGTATCTCGCGGAGTAAGTACTCGTTCATCCTTAAGAGATTATATTGCTAGCACTGCTTTTATTTCTCAAATTGAGCCTAAAAATGTTTTAGAAGCCTTTAATGATGAATTTTGGATTTCTGTCATGCAAGAAGAACTCAACCAATTCGAAAGGAGCCAGGTCTGGGAACTTGTTCCTAGGCCAGCCAATCATTCGATTATTGGTACTAAATGGGTTTTTGCAACAAAGTAAATGCAGATGGATCAGTTACACGTAACAAAGCTCGTCTAGTAGCTCAAGGATACAACCAAGAGGAAGGTATCAACTACGATGAGACGTATGCTCCTGTTGCAAGACTGGAATCCATTCGGATGCTTTGTGGCTTTGCAAACTTTCAAATTTTAAACTTTTCTAAATGGATGTCAAAAGTGCCTTTTTGAATGGTTTTATTAAGGAGGAAGTTTTTATAAAACAACCCCCTGGTTTTGAAAATCACAAATTTTTTGACCATGTTTTCAAACTCAAGAAAGCACTTTATGGCCTCAAACAAGCCCCCAGAGTTTGGTATGAACACCTAAGTGCTTTCTTATTAGATAAAAGTTTTTCAAAAGGAAACAATTGACACTACACTCTTTATAAAATCTTTCAAAGATACTATTCTTTTAGTACAACTTTATGTTGATGATATCATATTCGGTTCTACTAATGAAACTCTTTGTCAAGAATTTGCTAAGTGTATGCAGAACAAATTTGACTTGAGCATGATGGGGGAGCTCAATTACTTCATTGGACTGCAAGTCAAACAAACATCGCATGGAACTTTCATCTGTCAGTCAAAGTATACAAAGGATATGCTGAAGAAGTTTAATCTGGACAACGTCAAACCAATTGGCACTCCAATGGCTACTACAACCAAACTAGAACCAGATGAAAGTGGCAAACCTGTGGATCAACGTAAGTATCGAGGTATGATAGGCAGTCTACTTTATTTAACTGCTAGTCATCTTGATATCATATTTAGTGTTTGCCTGTGTGCTCGCTATCAAGTTAGTCCTAAGGAATCACACATGTCCGCCGTTAAGCGTATCTTTTGATACCTTAAGGGTACTGTTACAGTGGACTTATGGTATCCCAAATCTACATTCTTTGACCTTATTGTTTATTCGGATGCTGATTTCGCAGGATGCAAGGTCGACCATAATAGTACTAGCAGCACGTATCATTTATTAGACAAGGATCTAGTCTCCTGGTTTAGCAAAAAGCAAAATTCTATCGCACTATCCACAACAGAAGTTGAATATATCGTAGCTGGTCATTGTTGTGCACAAATTATGTGGATAAAGCAAACCCTTGCAGACTACAACCTATCTTTTATGCACAGTCCTATATTCTGCTATCAATATTACTAAGAACCCTATATGTCACTCACGCATAAAATACATTAAAATTCGTTACCACTTTTTGCGTGATTATCAACAGAATAGCACTATAAGTTTAGAATTTATTGACACTGATCATCAGCTGGCTGATTTTTTTACAAAACTACTATCGGAAGAGCGATTCAATTTTCTTTGTCGTGAATTAGGAATTTTAGATGAAACGGTTATTCATTAAATTGGTCTGCGTAAATATCGATTATGTCACGATTCTCTATGATGACATTGCTATGGGTACAATCCGAAAGGGTCCTTCTGACAACAAGGCGTAAAAGCCTAAGCGACATGGTTCACAAGTCTTCGGACTACTGCTAGCTGGGATCTGGCCCCTGCAGCTACCCCATGGAAGTTTTACCATATTAATTTATGTCATAACTCCTTGTTTATTATATGGTTAATTTTTATTTATAACCTGCCACATTTAAATTTTCTAACTTCATTTAATTTCCAAAATTCGTTATCCATTTTGCCAAAATTTCTACTTGACCATTCATTAGTAAAATTTCTTCCTATTTTCTGCTTAAAATTCTGGCCCAAGGGACCAGAACTCGGGTCGAATCTTCCCTTCTACAGAGTTCGGGCCGAGTTCGGCCTTCTTGTTCCAGAACCTCGAATGGCTCTCAGCCAGTCATTATTTTTTTATCCAATGGCTCCAATTCAACCCGACCAGCCGACCAAAACCTCTATAACTTGGGATTTTCTCTCTCTCTCTCTCTTCTCTCCATTGTCTTCTCCAAACCTCTCCAAACAGTTTTCTTTCAAAAACTTAACCCTAGAAGTCTCAAATCCTTGAGAAATTTTACTCAAAACTCAAGGAGTTCAATCACTCTCTTTCATCTTGGGTCTCTCTTTTTGAGGTATATCATCTTTTTTCTTCCTTTTCGTCCATTTTATTCATGGCACCTAGGTTGCTTGGTAAAAGGAAGAGACCAAGGAGAAGTGAAGGTGAATCCTCCACCCAACCCTCCAACAAATCTGCCACCACATCCTTCACCAAACCCTCAACCTATTCCTCCTCGTCCTCATGGCATGATCCACCCCCTATTCAACCCACCTCCGCCTCAAAATTTTGACACATATGATGCACAAATTTTTGTGTCATTAGATGCTTCTAACGCATGGTTCGTCAATTTTCTTCATCGTAGTGTGTTCCCCGGATACCCTGTTAAATTCACGGTGCTCTCGGACTATCTTTCTAATTTTCGTGATTTGTGTCTCGATGAGCTTGTTTCAATTCGTGAACCAATTTATGTGAATGCCATTCAAATGTTCTATTGTAACATGACTTACGACCGCGACCGTATCTACTCCCGTGTCGCCGGTATCAACATCTCCTTTGATGATTTTGAGTTAGCCGATCTCCTTGGTTTGCCAGACCCTAATACTTGGAAACGACTTGATGATGCTCGGGATTTCGTCTTTCCCGGAGAGACCACTCTGGAAAGTTTCAAGGATGATCTATGCTCTCCTAATGCACATCCTCGAAAACTTAAAGCTAAACATCTCAATAACCACTTCTATGAGCTTCATCGTATTATTTTTTCTTCGGTTTTGCCGAAAGCGGGATCGACCGATGAAGTCACTTACTATGAGATCACTGCTCTTTTCTTTCTGCATTGTTACGTCCCTTTCAACTTTCCCCACACGATGATGGATTGGATTATTCATGCTCGGCCTAAACCAAAGTCCTTGGTTTACACCATGTATCTTTCTATGATCTTTCACGCCTTTCATGTCCCATTAGATCAGTGTTAGTCTCTGTCCCCTCCTGTCTATCTGACCAAGGCACGGTGAACTGTTGCTGCTACGGCCTCCTCCGAGTCTGATGCCACTGGGAGCCTGACTCTACTGCACCCTTTGCTGCTCCTGATTCCCCTGCACCCGAGTCCACCGCTACACTTGATTCTATCCAGACTATGCTTCGAGATCACTTTCGTTTGGAAGACGAACACTGGGCTGAGATGGACGACCGTTGGATGCAAATGGACTATCGCACCACCCTGCAGTTAAGTGCGCTCAGCAACTCTATCCATGACATTCAGTATTCCATGGCCTCCCATCCGACGATGTCGATTCTGATGATGCGTGGTCCGTCCCACGACGGTTATCGTATTGACGATTCTTGGGTTCGTCGTTATCTTGATTCGACCTCAGCATTTGTTGATCCCCGACGTACCGGTTCTGATGGTGCGGGGCCTTCGCATGCTCCATGATGGATATGGTTTTTGTATTGCTACTGATGCTTAGGACTATTTTTTTCTGTACTATGTTTATTTTGCTTCTACATTTATGTTTTTATTAAACTTGTTAAACTCTATGGCTTTGTTTAGACTTGTTAAAAATTGTTGCTAGCTTATTATTCTTCATTATGTGGATGGTCTCTATACTGCTCTTCTATTTTGTTCTTCATTTTGATTTTTGTCAAAAGGGGGAGAATACTTGATATTTGTCTTTGTTTGATACACTGTGTTATGAGTTATATATATCATATACTTGGATGAGAACTTGTCGCGGGTAATATCCTTTTACGGAGGAGCAAACTTGTTCAAGAACGGAAGAGCTATAATGTGTCCAGGTATGAATATTGAGACATGCAAATATCGCATTTTGTCAATTATCAAAATGGAGGAGATTGTTGACCTAAACCGGATCACAGTCAACCTAATCTTGACAATTAACAAAATAATATTTGTCATAGTCCAATTTGACACATCAAGCTCTAAATCGATCAACTCATCACAACGTTCAAGTCAACAGCCGCCTGAAGATTTACTGCTTTGTGTATTCTGGAGTCTGTAAATTTTATTTTTTTAGAGTATAGGCAGATGTACGTTGAGTCATACTGCGCAACTTTGGGCTAGACTTAACCTTTATAGGTTCACTTAGCCAATAACCAAAACAGCCCATCAAGCCAAAGCCCATTATGAACTTTCTGTCCATAGGAGACAGAGTTCGGGCCGAACTCTGCCTCCACACAGAGTTCGGGCCGAACTCTGTCCCCTAAATTACAGGAAGCTAATTTTTGGGCATAATCACTGCTAGTTGTCCAACGGCCAAAAATTTGAATTCTTAACACAAAATTTTGGCCGAATTCTGCCTACCCAGAATACTATAAATAGGCCTTGAATTCTTCCATTTCAAATCATCCAATCTTCTCTTCTTCTTCTCTTACATAGCCTACATATTAAAGAGCTCTACCTTTCCATCCAACTTAGCTTTCAAACTTCCCAACTGTCCAAGTTTCTCAGTACGATTCAGCTAGAAGTTTGAACTGCAAGAAGTTGTAGGTCACTTGGAAAAGTCCAAGTTTCGCCACAGCGATCATTGAAAGAAGTTTGGCGTGCTTTTCTGAGTAAAGGCACGTGGTTGTAACCCTATTTCACAAATAGTAGATTTCAATCCTAAGCTACAGTTCTCAGGCCTGGACTAGTCCTCCACGAGGGAAACCAAGTTAAAAATATTATTGTGTTTGCGTTTGCTCTTTGGCTATTTTATTTCCACATTTATATTACTCTGATTATTTTGTTGGTGTAAAGAGTTTAAGTTTTTAATTGATCATTTTCGTTATAAACTCTATTCACCCCCCTCTAGAGTTGTCTACATGTACTTTTATGGTAACATGGAGTACCGGATTTTGATCACATATATACTAATATATTTCATGTCAACTAGTAATCATGGATTCAAATCACAACACGAAACATGGAAATATGTAATCACGGAAACACGGTAAACATGAACACTATAAACATGAAATAGAATCCATAAATGTGACAATAATCATGGTATGCACATCTAAATCAGGAATAGAGTAACTATCAAAAAATGAAAGTGATCATTGTAAGTACTTGCCTTGGATGGTTGTAGTCGACGCACGCGATACGAACATGTCGACACGAAAAGTATCAGAGTCTAAAGTCCATGAAAAACTTCCAAGGTCGTATCATCATAGTCATAAAGATCATATCGTCCAATAGCATATTCACTGCCAGAATAGTCCAAGTTTAATATATGGAAGTCCAAATTTGGAAGTCAGCACGATTATCGAAAACGGGATAGAATTCCATGATCGAAGGAGAATACACACAATTAGTCGTGATCAAGAATTGACTATTTTAGTCTAAAAGGAAATTTGATTAGAAATCTCATAGTCACATATTCATATACATATATTAGGAAAATATTTGGATCTATTTAGAAATCATATATAGTATAAAATCTATTAATTTTATTTAGTCAAAGTAATATTTGTAAATTATTTAGAATTTATTAAAAATTATATAAAATTCTAAAAGATTAATTGGGGCTCATAGCCTAATGATTATGATCTAGGCCCATATATGATACTCCAATTAATCTAATATAATTCTAAAGGCCATCTAATCCAAGCCCATACATACTTATTCTCAACTTATATAATAATCTGGCATATAGATTATCCCAATATCAATTCTTTTATCTACACAAACTTAAAAAAAGAAAAAAAAGGAGAACGAGAATGAGAGAGAGGGAAATATAAAGAGAAAGATAGCAGAGTGTGGAGATAAAGAAAGGGATTGAACAGAAAGAGGAATGAGGAGAAGAAGGATGAGTTCACCGAGGACTACTCGTGAAGGCGCATCGCTGGATCTAGAGTGCCAGACCGAAACTCGAGGAGCACAGTGCATGAGGATCGAGGTTTTATAAGCAGTAAGTACGACTTTGCTGGAGGTGGTTCAAAGCCGTCGAGATGGTGGCGCTTCATCAGATCTGGCTGGGACACAGATTTGCATTCACTGGAAGCGAATGAAAGCTCAGGACTTAGTTGGTGCACATGGTTGAGGTGGTGGAGACGACGCTAGTGGTCATGGCCATAGTATTGGGGGTTGGTAGCAGAGGCGGGGGAGGTCGTAGCTCGGCGACGGGATCTGCGGATCTGGCCAAAACTTGTCTAGAGGCAGCAGATCAAGCGATGATGGTCGGAAGTGGCTCAGGTGAGGGGTTTTAGGAACTTCCTGGATTTGAGTGGTGGTGATGGTGTCGGTAAATGATGGATATGGCAGTGGAGATGATGAAATGGTGGCGGTGATCGAGAAAGAGAAAAAGGATGAGGTCGGTGGTGGTCATGGTTATTGTGGGAAGTGATGATGAGTATTGGGTTGACCGGGTCAGTGAGGGTGGCATGACAGAGGCGGTGGCAGAAAAGTCGGTCTAGTAGTTTTAGTGGTTTATCGAGGATGGCCGGAGTGGCTAGGTGGAGCTGGGAGGAATAGTTGGTGGGATGCTAGCTTGGGTGGTCGGTAGTGGACAGAGGAGGAGAAGGAAACATGGTGGAGCACTTCGCCGGAGTCCGACCGATGGAGTACGGCAGCGATACGACGAAGCGACGATAAACAGTGACTACTAGCTGAGTATTATAATAGAAGTAAATTATAATAAAATATTAGAGAGTCTCTATATTTCAATAGATAGAAATGGAGTGCTCTACAAGCCATGATAGGACTAATGAAATTTGTAGTAAATCTAGGGGCAATAGTGGAAGAGACTAACTAACCATCACTAACTACTAACTAATTGCTAACTAATATATTAATTGAGGCTGATTAATACTAGGCATCCAAAGCTCAAGGCTTGGAAGGCCATAGGCCCATAACCCAAGCCTAAGGCTTAGTAGACTAAATACGTTAGGCTAGCTCACAATCCAAGCCCAAGACTTGGTAGGCTACCAAGAATTAGATTAGTAATAATTTTAAGCCTATCAATTAAAAATGTTCATTAATTATTAAATAATAACAACTAGAGCTAGTAATTATAAAAAATTCATAAATGAATTTTAGAATAGAAATTCTATAAATTCTAAAAATAATAGCACTAATTTCCAAAAATACAATATAATTTTTTTAAAGTTAGCCTTCTGCACTCGATACAACCATTATGAGTTTCTGGTAATGTCGTTCGGCCTAACAAATGCCCCCACTGCCTTCATAGATCTAATAAATTGGGTGTTTTGACCTTTCTCGATAAGTACGTTGTAGTCTTCATCGACGACATTCTCATATACACTATAGATAGGGCACAATATGCGGAACACATATGGACCGTGCTCCAGACTCTTTGAGATAACCGATTGTATGCAAAGATGAGCAAATATGAATTTTGGCTAAGCAACGTATCATTTTTTGGGCACATCATCTTTGCAGAAGGCATCGCAATCGTTCCTAAGAAACTCCAAGTCATTGTTGATTGGAAGCGGCCTGCATCAACTAGTGAGATTCAAAGTTTTATTGGCTTGGCAGGATATTACAAACGATTCATGAAAGACTTTGGGAAGATTGCATCGCCCTTGACTCACCTCACTCAAAAGGGAGTCTCGTATGAGTGGTCGGACGACTTTGAAGCTTCCTTCCAGGAACTGAAGCAACGGCTTGTTTCGGCCCCTATACTTATACTTCCAGATGGGGTAGAGGGTTTTCAAATCTTCTGTGATACTTCATAACATAGCTTGGGATGTGTTCTCATGCAGCGAGACAAGATAATAATATTCGCCTCAAGACATTTGAAGCCGCACGAGAAGAACTATCCTACACATGACTTGAAGTTAGTGGCAATTATGGTCGTATTGAAATTGCGGCGATGGTACCTTTATGGCATGGTGTGTAGCATCTACATTGATCATAAAAGTCTCAAGTATCTCTCACCCAGAAAGAGCTAAACTTATGAAAAGGTGTTGGCTAGAACTAATCAAGGATTATGACTTAATGATTGCCTACACGCCGGACAAAAAAAATGTTGTGGAAGACGCCCTGAGTCGAAAATACATTGCCTCGCAATCCATCAACAGCAGGATACTACGGGACCTAGAAAAGATGGACATCGGCCTCCGGGTTTGATTTAGGAGAGCATAATTAGTACAACTATAGCCGAGCTTGCAAAAAAAGATCAAGATCGCTCAGAAGGACAATCCGTACCTGAAAAAGATACGAGATCTAATTTCAACGGGCAGGGCGACCGACTTTGTGAAAGATGAGACTGGCGTGCTACAATTGAAAGGCCAACTATGTGTTCTGGATGACTCGAAACTTAGAAAGAAAATAATGTCGGAGGCACACTATGCGAAGTATTTCTTGCATCCTGACAGCACAAAGATGTATAAGGACCTTTGTAAGACCTTCTAGTGGCACAAAATAAATAGGGATATGGTACTCTTCGTGTCGCAGTGCATGACCTGTCAGCAGGTGAAAGATAAATACCAAAGACCGGACGAGGTGATACAGAACCTGGCAATTCCAGAATTGAAGTGGGAGCACGTGAGCAAAGATTTTGTTATTGGCCTGTCGAAGATGCCACTGGAGAATGATGACGTCTGTGTTATTGTTGATCAACTAACCAAGTCAGCACATTTCATTGCCATAAAAGTTACTTGGAGCATCGATCACCTAGCTCAAATATACCTTGATGAGATAGTGCCACTGCACGGAGTTCCAGTATCCATTGTCTCAGATAGGGATGGACGATTTCTATTACTCTTCTGGAGTAGCCTTCAGTCGGCTCTGGGTGCTAAATTGAAGTTTAATACCGCTTACCATCCTCAGACTGACGGCCAAACGTAGTGCATGAATCAAATTATCGAAGACATTCTACTGCTCTATACAATTGACTTGAAATCGAGTTGGGACATCCATCTACCTTTGTTCGAATTTGCAAAAAATAACAGCTATCAATCCAGCATCTAGATGGCGCCTGTAATGCACCAGTTCAAAATATATAGGACTATAAATACGTAACATGCCAGCTATGTATCAAAAACGAATCAACTGCACTAAGGTTGATCAGACTGTATTTTTTTTCTGTATTATATATATATATATATATATATATATATATATATATATATATATATATATATATATATATATATATGTGTGTGTGTGTGTGTGTGTGTGTGTGTGTGTGTGTGTGTGTGAAAAAATACGTATGCATATACATATACATATACATATATGTGTGTGTGTGTGTGTGTGTGTGTGTGTGTGTGTGTGTGTGTGTGTCTGTGTGTATGTGTGTGTGTGCGTGTGTGTGTGTGTGTAAAAATATTATATATATATATATATATATATATATGCCTGTGGGCGGTGGCGCACCGGTAAGACCGCTGGCACTCGGGGTTGAGCGCGGGTTCGAGCCCCCACTCCCATGGGGACGGCTGGGTGGGGTTGTCCACGGACCTTGGTTTTAAGGGAAAAAAACAAAAAAAACAAAACATATATATATATATATATATATATATATATATATATATATAAATTTTTAAACCTATTTTATTTATCACAAGGAAGGAAAGCCTTAGCTTACAAGTGCCCGAAGCTTACAAGTGCGCTCAGAGCGCCAAAATCCTAACAGACACAGACAACCCAGCCCGACAGACTAGGAAATGGGGGAAACAAAAGGGGCGGAGGGAGCGGAAGAGGGGGCACGACTCGACGACGGTGAGGATCAGAAGGGGATCCTCACCGCGAAGGGCTACGGCGGAGCCAGGGAGTCTGCAGCGACCACCCGAAAAGATGCCGCGAAGGCAGCTCTCTGCTTGGCCGCCAGGTAGGCCTCAGGGGTGGTGTGGTCGCTGTTCTGGATGCCTTGAGCCGCATCGATCGCAAGCTTGACCCCCAACTGTAGTGCCCCGTCCCGCTCAGTCAATCGGAGAAATCGAAACGTCGACGGCGTTCGGACTTAGCCTTGCAACGGCTGCTCGAAGACATCGCTCGGTCGAGGCGACCGCTCGCTCAGGTGGGATAGTTTCGGTGAACTTGCCTCATTTTAGCCTTCACATAATAAATTGCATGTTTTCAACTTGCACAAGTAGGCTTGATAATAAAAGAGACGAATTCACATAGCTAAAGGGAATAATCCCGACGGGTCAAGTTGAGTTAGAATATGGAAAGGTCCAACGGTCGGCTTAGAGTTGGTGCACGGCGTACTTTGAAAATGATACTCGATCCTTCGTCCCGTGGCTTGGGAGAAGGAAAGTTGGTGGAGTAGGCGAAGTTATGAACGTAGCCTAAGTCATATGCATCGCCCGCATAAATGCTCGATAAAGCATGCACGCTTCCATAATACAAGGCTTGGCATAGCCTTTGCTCGTCCTTTGAGTTAAGTTGTAGGCTTGGTGAAGTTAGGCTAAGTGATGGCGGTCGACATAAGTCATTCCAAGCACGTTCCTATGAGTTCTACGGCTGAGTATAGCCACGAAGTCCTTCGATTTCAAAGCTAGTCGTATGGAGTATGAGTTGGGCGATAGTATCATGTAGAGCACGATGGACCTAAGGCATGATGCACTGACTTAGTATTTAAGGCATGAACCACGGTTGATTTAATGAGTTTTTGGAGAAAGGACTATCGAATAGGCATTAAATTGAATGAAATAATATGGTAACATGGAAAGAATGCTCGCGACCGTGGGTCGTCGATTGGTCCTTGAGGGGTCTCAAGGATAGAAGTCCTGAACGTGGTTTTGAAAGAGATGATGACATTGAAAGAAGAATGACTGTGTGAGACGTCAGTTTGAGTGAAGGGTCTTGTATGGTCATTGGACAACTTGTCGACAAGGTAGAGTTTCCCCGTAACGGCAACCAAGGGCCATGGGACCGTTTCGGCCAAGAAAGGAAACACGGTGATAGTTGTGCTAACTCGATAGCACCGGGTTAGTCGGGGACTTCTATGGGGATAACTACCTTGCGCTGGAAGGGTCCCGGCCAATCGCAATCTATGTGTCCATAATAGCTTGTCATGCTAGTGACCTCATATAGATGAATCGGCATGGGCGGCGATCCGCATATATGCCTTTGGACTGAGTCGAGTATTAGGTAAAGTAAATCAAGAGTCGAGTCGAATACGTGCTCGGTCAGAAGATAATGTTTGGGCCTAAGATTTGGCTGCAATGAAGACACCGTGCTTCAGCACGAGATGTGGCGTCGAGTCCTATGTTGTCGCCATATAAGTTGCATAGTTATGGTTTGAGTTGTCATGAGTTTAAGTTAGGAGATGCCGCAAGGAAAAGTTGGTCGAGTGACACTTAGTTCACAAGTTGGATGGGTCAGTTGATGAGTTAGTAGCAAAGGGCCGCAAGACGACGATATGATCGAGTCTCATTGAGTTGCGAGGCACGGCCTCAGCAAGGGTTTGTAGCACGGTCACACGGAAATAGAGCCTCATCGCGTAGTTGCGTCTCTGATTTTAAGCCATAAGGCAAACACGACTCGATAGGTTAACATTGTTGGCACGAGAAGGGTCTTGAGGCAAGGTATGAGTTAACGTTGTCGTTGCAAGCACGAGATGGTCTAGAGACACAGAATAGGCCAAGGCGTCGGTCCTAAAATTGATCCTAAGGTAAGAGTAGAAAGACAATTGATAAGAGGGGACTATGTTGCACAAAGTAAATCTAACGTGTTAGTTTTGTATGGGTGGGCGAGGAGCTCATTCCACCAGTACAGTTGAGTACTGACACCCTTATAGTTTACATGTGCAGGCACAGGTAGAAGCTCATGGCGCGGAGCTCGCTTGGATGCATCGAGGCACGAAGTTCCTTGGAGATTCGAAGCGCGCGGCCGCATAGAGTAAAGACTTATACAGGACATATTGTATGGACGTCGCCTTCCGAAGCATTCGCTGGCTCGAGACTTGTAATTGAGAGATGAGAGAGAGCTGAGTGAATTTGTAATATGAGACGAGTGTATTGGAGTGATTGTAATCTTGGCCTTATGCCCCCGTTGTAACCTTATTCAATATCAATAAAAGTGCTTCTTTGAATAACTTGTATTTTGTTCTAAATTTCTGCTGCATGTTCAATGTCTCTGCATGGGACTTCTACGCGACGACCCTATCGCAGCCGCTAAAATTGGCCGTTATGGAACCCGCCTTGCACGAGCGCAATCTAGGCTCGTCCGGCATCACGTCTTAGCGAGGACGATCGCTCCTATGGGAGCAGGGCGTGACATAATGGTATCAAAGTACGGCTTTACGTCTTTGGACTATTGATTGAATTCTTTAACTCCGTTGTTTCCGCAAACTCTGAATTATTGCTTCCGTATGTTGATATCGTTGGTGCTCTCTCTCTCAAATGTCCCACGGGATGTCCATACAATAAGTCTAAATATTTTGCAAAACATAGGGGAACAGTTTTTGACAAAACAAAAAATATGGTTCACGTAAGCACGGTTGTCTAAGTCAGGCTGGGCATATACACCAAGTTGTGTCAACCTTAGAAAAGTCAAGTGCGGGATTTAAATTGTGTTGAGCCAGAATGAGTTGGACTTGATTGAGTAAGCGGGATGACTATCGATAGGGATACTATCGAGCGACGATAACGTCGGTGCGATATAGATGAGCGTGTTTGGAAATTGAGGAATGGTTCGAACGAAAAATTCGAAAAGCCAATTTTGATTCAAATAATAGTTGAGGAATAGTTGAATAACTTCATCCCTGAGTAGTGTATGCGATAGCCTCAGGGATGTCGATCGATCGATTGAGGATTTAGGGTGTCGGTGAGTCTATCAGCAAGCGTCGCACATATGCAAAGCCGTAGATTGAGTATCGTTGGATAAATTGTAGTCTTGAGATTTGTCAAGCTGATTCGAACGACTTAGAGATTGACATGCACGGAACGTGTACGGGATTGAAGATTGCGTAAGTATGAAACGCAAAAAATGATAGAGTAGGCAAATCAAATCGAGGAAAAGTTAAGGTGTGCTAATGGATGACTTGATCGAGGAAATCGATAAGAAACATATATAAAAAGTTAGCACGATAGGTAGATAGCGTGCTTGAAAGGTTTGATTTTGAAGTTACGCGAATGACTCAGAGGATTGGAATAAATGTTGCTCGATGATTTGAGTTAGCAAGGAATGATGCGATTTGAAAAAATTAATATTGTGAATGATTCGAGGGATTATGATCGAACTTGAATTGAATGTCGAGGAGATTATCCAGTCGGACGATAGCATCAATCGCACGACTCAAAATTGGTTGCAAAGGAAGGTCGTCAGGTTACGCACATCAACGATGGTATTGAGGCGTATCAAAGATCGATATACGATAACTCGGGGGTACTCTAACTCGACGAATGACGATCGTTCAAGTGTTATTGTTCGGTTGGATGCAGTACTTAGGACTTTGATTGAGAGGAATGTTGGATGAAAATGATTATGGCTTGATGGTTACGTGGATAACCACACCGTCGACATTCTTGTCTTGCACGAGCGCAACTCCAGCCTTGCACATGCGTTGCGTTAGATTTGAGGCGATCGTTCCGTGTGAGCGCTGACATAGTGATTCATGCCGCAGGAATGGTCGAACTCAGAAAATCAGGACGCGGTAACTTTGATTGTCTCGACTTGTCGGTTTGATGCGAAGGAAAATTCGAGGATGTTTAGACTTGCAATTGATGAATGAAATAAACTTGAGGATTGAGTAGGTCCAATCCGCACATCGATAATGAATTAGTCTAGACGCAAAACAAAAGTTACGTCCTGATGAGGATAATTATCCCGAGGGAGCGTGCATGGTGATTCATGCCCACCGTGGATAGTCTGACTCGCGTGAGATCGGGGCACAACATATTGTTAAGCTAGACGACCTCATGATCGATTACGTGAATTAGAATAGATGACTTAGGAAATATGGAATGTAAAATTTTGGTTAGCGACTAAATTGTGTCATAGCGTGCTTGAATTGAGAAGGATTGATAGGCGAACTATATCGAACATGTTTGAAGGAATAGACTATACGAAACGGCTTGATGAACGAGCGATATGTTCTTGTCAAGGATTGGTTGAACGTGAATTATCGTAGGATGGCTTTGCTGAATGACTCGGACCCCGTGCGACGAATGTTGGGATGTGTGTAGGAAATCTATGCTCGAATTTTAGAAATCGGAGTGATGCAAGCTTAGGTAGAAAACCCCATACTATCATGTTGGTTTGACCTTAGGATGGGGTCAGTGTTGATATTGTTGTTTGGGAACTATGATTCCAATACTGACGAATGACCTTAGTCTAAAGATTGCCTAGCGGTTAGAAAAGACGTCCATGTTGCGAGAGTTAGCATGGGTGTGAGTGATCTTGAGGATTGATTGGTTAAGATATTGGTATTGATGAATGGAATGATTCAGGAATATGAAAATACCACTCATGAGTCTCGGCTGACATGCATGTATATCAGGGACGCTTGAATACGTGCACGATCCGACTCAAGTGGTAATGGTAGAATTCACTATCACGAGGCTTGGCTGAAATGCATGTATTTTAGGGTCGCCTAAAATATGTGCACGATCCATACTAAGTGATACGTTGAATTCAAGTGAGACTTGAGGAAAGGGGAAGTATCGAGGACTTTAAGATCGTAAGTTTTAAAAAAAAGATTGTGGGTAGCACGAGCGTGGCTCAGATTTGAGAAACGCATAGGAGAAGTGTGTGCGAGAGTCCTTGAATGTTGAGCAAAGTGATAAGTCGATAAGTGTACTCAGTTAGTTTCAAGGACAAAACTTTTTCTGAGTGGTGTATGATGTAGTGCCCCGTCCCGCTCAGTCAATCGGAGGAATCAAAATGCCGACGGCGTTCGGACTTAGCCTTGCAACGGCTACTCAAAGACATCGCTCGGTCGAGGCGACCTCTCGCTCAGGTCGGGTAGTTTCGGTGAACTTGCCTCATCTTAGCCTTCACATAATAAATCGTATTTTTTCAACTTGCACAAGTAGGCTTGATAATAAAATAGACGAATTCACATAGCTAAAGGGAATAATCTCGACGGGTCAAGTTGAGTTAGAATATGGAAAGGTCCAACGGTCGGCTTAGAGTTGGTGCACGGCGTGCTTTGAAAATGACACTCGATCCTTCGTCCCGTGGCTTGGGAGAAGGAAAGTTGGTTGAGTAGGCGAAGTTATGAACGTAGCCTAAGTCATAGGCGTCGCCCGTGTAAATGCTCGATAAAGCTTGCACGCTTCCATGATGCAAGGCTTGGCATAGCCTTTGCTCGTCCTTTGAGTTAAGTTGTAGGCTTGGTGAAGTTAGGCTAATTGATGGCGGTTGACATAAGCTATTCCAAGCACGGTCCTATGAGTTCTACGGCTGAGTATAGCCACGAAATCCTACGATTTTAAAGCTAGTCGTATGGAGTATGAGTTAGGCGATAGTGTCGCGTAGAGCACGATGGGCCTAAGGAACGATGCACGGACTTTGTGTTTAAGACATGAACCACGGTTGATTTAATGAGTTTTTGGAGAAAAGACTATCGAATAGGCATTGAATTGAATAAAATAATATGGTAACATGGAAAGAATGCTCACGACCGTGGGTCGTCGAGGGGTCCTTGATGGGTCTCAAGGATAGAAGTCCTGAACGTGGTTTTGAAAGCAATGATGACACTGAAAGGAGAATGACTGTGTGAGACATCAGTTTGAGTGAAGGGTCTTGCATGGTCATTGGACAACTTGTCGACAAGGTAGAGTTTCCCCGTAACGGCAACCCAGGGCCATGGGACCGTTTCGGCCAAGAATGGAAACACGATGATAGCTGTGCTGACTCGATAGCACCGGGTTTGTCAGAGACTTCCAGGGGGCTAGCTACCTTGCGCTGGAAGGGTCCCGGCCAACCGCAAGCTATGTGTCCATAATAGCTTGTCATGCTAGTGACCTCATATAGATGAGTCGGCATGGGCGGAGATCCGCGTATATGCCTTTGGACTGAGTCGAGTATTAGGTGAAGTAAATCAAGAGTCGAGTCGAATGCGTGCTCGGTCAGAAGATAATGTTTGGGCCTAAGCTTTGGCTGCAACGAAGACACCGTGCTTCGGCACGAGATGTGGCGTCGAGTCCTATGTTGTCGGCATATAAGTTGCATAGTTATGGTTTGAGTTGTCATGAGTTTAAGTCTGGCGATGCCAGAAGGCAAAGTTGGTCGAGTGACACTTAGTTCGCAAGTTGGATGGGTCAGTTGATGAGTTAGTAGCAAAGGGCCGCGTGGCGGCAAGGGCCGCGAGGCGACGATATGATCGAGTCTCATTGAGTTGTGAGGCACGGCCTCAGCAAGGGTTTGTAGCACGGTCACACGGAAATGGAGCCTCATCGCGTAGTTGCGTCTCTGATTTTAAGCCGTAAGGCAAACACGACTCGATAGGTTAACATTGTTGGCACGAAAAGGGTCTTGAGGCAAGGTATGAGTTAACGTTGTCATTGCAAGCACGAGATGGTCTAGAGACACAGAATAGGCCAAGACGTCGGTCCTAAAACTGATCCTAAGGCAAGAGTAGAAAGACAATTGATAAGAGGGGACTATGTTGCACAAAGTAAATCTAACGTGTTAGTTTTGTATGGGTGGGCGAGGAGCTCATTCCACCAGTACAGTTGAGTACTGACACCCACATAGTTTACATATGCAGGCACAGGTAGAAGCTCGTGGCACAGAGCTCGCTTGGATGCGTCAAGGCACGGAGTTCCTTGGCGATTCGAAGCGCGCGGTCGCATGGAGTAAAGAATTATACATGACATAATGTATGGACGTCGCCTTCCGAAGCATCCGCTGGCTCGAGACTTGTAATTGAGAGATGAGAGACAGCTGAGGGAATTTGTAATATGAGACGAGTGTATTGGAGTGATTGTAATCTTGGCCTTGTGCCCCTGTTGTAACCTTGTTCAATATCAATAAAAGAGCTTCTTTGAATAACTCGTGTTTTATTCTAAATTTTTGCTGCATGTTCAATGTCTCTGCATGGGACTTCTGTGCGACGACCCCATCGCAGCCGCTGAAATCGGCCGTTATGGAACCCGCCTTGTACGAAAGCAATTTAGGATCGTGCGGTATCACGCCTTAGCGAGGACGATCGCTCCTACGGGAGCGGGGCATGACACCAACATCTTGACCGGGAACTCTGAGGATGAGAAGCGACGATTGAGGTCAAGCTCCAGGATGGCAGTCTCAAGAGAGTACGCTGCTGCAATCCGCTCATAGTAGGAACGAAGATAGAGCAGAGCATCTCGAATCGCCTTGAGACCAATCCCAAAGGGACTATCAGAAGGGGGAGTCGACGAGCTGACGGGCACGCTGGCGATGAAGGATCCTAATTTCGAGGGTTGGGTAGCGCCAATAAGGAGAAGGGCATCCAGTAGTCCAGCCGCATCGGAAAGCAACATCACATCTACCGACGGTAGAGCCTCTGATGATGCGTCACCACCCTCCCTCCCGGAGAGGACCAGAGGGTGCGTTCGGTGATACCGCTGGTGCGACGATGGCGGTTCCCACGAACCGATCGGCCTCCAGCGTAGATATCCTAGCAGCAACGGCCAAAGGGTCGACGGTGACGTCTGGAGGGCCCCACGGGACGGAGGGCGGATCGGTCGCAGGCTCGGAGCACCGACCGGTCGCATGCTCGGGAATGAGGCAGGAGCTGCACACCTCCGGACGATGCTCGATCACCAAATCTTGCCAGATGTTGTCCAAGTCTGGTAAGTTGATGAGAATCCAGGAGGGGGCTGGGCGGCACAGGTCGACGTCGACGAGCACTCGAGCGCAGCTATAACGAGAGACGACCTCCGTGGCACGGTCCACCAGGATCGGGCAGCCGATACACTGCACGAGAAGGAAAAGGGCCTCCTTAGCGAAGAGCGCGATAGGAAGCCCGGAGTGGGCCTCCCAGAGCGGCACCACCGCGGGTGCCCGCTTTGGGTCAAAGTCCGGTGACCATCTGGTCACTTTCATGTGGGCCTGCGCCAATGTCCATACCTCCTTAGACCGGAGTAGAACGTAGTCCGCTTTCTGGCAGGGCCTGGAAAGAAGATGTCGATCGCCGATGACACCAACCGAGACCGGTCCAGAGAAGCCCATATTCCTAATTATGCTCTGAACCACGACGATCAGAGGCCTCGCAGGGAAGAACTCTCCAACCAGAGTGAGACGAAATGGGACGGAGAGAGTAGCCCACTCTGCCTCCGAGAATGAAATCAACGGGGCGCCTCCCTTGATGGAGAACTGCCGCGGTGGAAGATCCAGAGGTGGGAAAGGAGTGACCGCGGACACTCCCGCAAAGGGACGGGCTCGCCGCTGCGATCCAAAGCCGGCGTCCTGTACCTCCGCTGCGAGAACCTGCGGGGGCGCCAGAGGGAAGGGGGCCAGGCGCCGCCACCTCCGCGAAGGAGCAGGCGCGCCGCTGCGGACCAGCGTTGTAATCCCATTCCAACTTGCTGAGCACGGGGGGGAGGAGCGAGGGAGGGGGACGAAGCAGCTGGAATGGGCGATGACTAGGCACATGCTGCCCGAGGGGGCAGATGTCTACAGGGGCCGTCGGTAAGCCTCGGCACAGTAGGAGGGGACGAGATGAGGGGGTGTGCCGCTGCAAACTGAACCGACGACAGAAAGGGGGTGTCCCGCGGGGGCACGGAGCCACCCTGACCTACGGCGAGAGAGACCCGCCGGCGACGACGACTAGCGGGCCCGGGGAGGCATCGCCTCGCTGCAGGTCGCGTCCGAAGCTTGGAGATGGGACCCCGGCTGGAGAGGCAATGGCACGAGGGGGTCGGATCTTCGCCCACTGCCGCTAGGGCCGCGACGTCAGTCTCAGAGGCGGCGGTGCCTTGCCCACCCGAGGGTGGCGCTCCCGCCGATGAGGGCAAGGCGGAGCCGAAAGGGGGGAACTGGCTAGGGGACTTCGCCACAGAAGGGGGAAGGGGAAGGAGGGAAGAGGGAGGAAGTGAAAGGAGGGCGGGGCTCCAGTGAAGGCGAGCACCTCCGCCTCCATGACCGCCGGAGAAGGGGGGCTTAGTCGGGAGAAGGGGGAGAGCTCTATGAGGGAGCTAGGGCCGGCTGGAAGGAAATCATATATATATATATATATATATATATATATATATATATATATATATATATATATATATATATATATTAAACCAAGGCCCGGGGACAACGCCACCTAGCCGCCCCCGTGGGTGTGGGGGCTCGAACCCGCGCCCTTACCCCCAAGTGCCAGCTGTCTTACCGGTGTGCCACCGTATATATATATATATATATATATATATATATATATATATATATATATATATATATATTTTATATATTTTATATATAAAAATATATATATATATATATATATATATATATATATATATATATAATATATATATATATATATATATTTTATATATATATATATATATATATATATATATTAAATATATATATATATATTGTTTTCCATAAATAAATTCACTTTATTTATTGTGTATCTGGGAAAATTACAACTGTAGGAATCCGATCTAGAAGACGATCGCTTTATCCCTTGGACTATGCGAAGAAGAAAAGCTCTCAAAATTTTGACAGTAAGTTAGATAACTATGTATCTGTACAATGAATAAGAAAAAGAACTCTATTTATAGAGTCAAAAATAACTGAAAAGATAACTGTCCTCACAGCCTGTGCCTAGTTGAAAATCACGCAAGATTTAACATACGCAAGGTTGTGAGCAGTTACTGGACGTGGCCTGTAACTGTTGGACACATGGCAATCATGCATGAGTCGTGTGCAAGTTACAGGATACGCAGGCGAGAGATCAGTAGCATGGCTGCCACGTACTCCAATTTGATGAAATCCACGCAAACTTGTTGAAGACGAAATCCATGCAGACTTGAGTCAGAAAACTTCAAATTTTACGCAAACTTGGGGCAAAAAGCTTCAGAATCCACGCAGACTTGGGGCAAAAAGCTTCACAATCCACGCAGACTTGGGGCAGAAAGCTTCAAAATCCACACAGACGTGGGACATGAAACTTCAGAATCCACGCAAACTTGAGGCAAAAAGCTCAAAATACACGCAGACTTGAGGAAGGAACATATAAGTTCAAAATACACGCAAGCTTGAGTCAAAAGGCTCAAAATCCACGCACGATTGAGGCAGGACTGCCAGCTGTCTTGATTCGACGTGCCTCGACTGACACAAAATCTCTGATAGTGATTGCTTTTGTCAGTCGCATTAAATGACAAGAAGCTCTTTTGGTATGCCAACTTGGTGAAGGCTGAGTCTTACTGAAGAAGATTTCAAAAGTCACGCAATAGGCGGCTATGATCTCTCGAGTTCCGTACATACGTGGCATACGAGAAGACATTCTTCGACTGTCGTGCTGTCAGTCATGATGATACTCTGACAAATGATGAGATGTCTTCCAGCGTGATTTTTTAATATTGTCCTGATCAACTCAGCATGACTTTTGGACCTTGTTCTGATCAACTCAGCGTGACTTTCATTTTTAAGGCCTACAAAACCCCCTTCAAAGTTTTCGAAAGTTGAAAAGACTTCAAAATTTTGAAATACTTTGAAAATATTCAAATGAACTTATTAAATGTCATGATGACTCTTCAGTTTTCGAGACTGATTGAATCTAATTTATGGTGGAATATGAACCGCCGGCGAGCTCTTTTATATAAACGGGGAGAAAATTTAGCTTTGATATTCATCTTACGTCAACATGACTCCGAAGGAAGAAGCTGAAGAAGAAGCAAGAAAGTTAGATTTCTGTGCACATGGCGACCCTACTCTCGGGGGTAAGGAACCGGAGCCTTTAGTTTTCGAGTTCAAAGATGACCCTACACAACTAGCTAAGAACTTCCTGAGCCACTTTGGTCTGGACGGCTCGTCTTCTTCCAATGGGCGCAGCCTTGCAGAGCAGCGTGAAACGCTCAATGTTCTGTTACATCGTATGGGAGTCACTAGTGTAGAGGAATTGGGTGTCAAGCTTAGTCGCTCTGCAAAATAGAGCGTGTCTTTTCATGCTTCTATTTTCTTTTTGAGAAATATTGTACTTCTTTTCCTATGTAAGGTCATCAGTACCTGCTTTGAAAAATGTAGTACAACTTTTGTGCTGAAAACTAGTTTTACTCCGAACAGCGTGCACTAATGAAGAATATTAAGTGGCACTCTTTGAATGTTTCAAATATTGTGCTATTTTCCAAAGCACACGTGACACTCATTCCATGGTTTATGAGCGCTTTTTACTCGGATCTTTTCCAAGAATAGGCCTGCACTTTGTCCTTTAAATAGATAGGTGAGTCTCACACATACTCATCTCTTTATTCTCCTTCTTCTTCTCTGAGAATGAACTTTTTGCAAGATTTCATTCTCAACAGGAAAGCAATGCTTTCTAATGTTCTGTTTCTGTGCACTATACCAGATATTGGTTTGCCAATCCCTAGCACCAAACTCGATGGTAAGTCCAGTATAGTACGCATACCATTTTCTTACTGTTGAAGATGGGCTTTTGTTTCTGACTGAATAGTGCGCGCCTGTCTCTGTTTGACAAATACATGCTTAATGATTTTTGTTGATTTAATCTCTTTTTTTTTGCTGTTTTCTGCAGAAGCTCGGCTGAAAATTTTCTTCAGAACTGGCATTGGTGATTTGGATGCTGTGGAGAGTATTCTTCTGACACCTACATCAGAGAGCTCATACGCTTTTGACGCGTAAATCAGACAACTCAGAACTCTTCGTGGGATAGAAGGGTCTTCCTCGGATGGTAGGAAGAGCCTTTATACACGGAGAGTTGGATGGTGGAGTCAACTCTACCCCGAGAAATTGGGTAGTAGAGTTCCTTTCAGGGCAGAACTAGGAATTGTATCCCAATGTGGAATACATTCCTATCTTCTTTGAGAGGTCGCTTCCAATCCACCAGTTGTGTTGGCAGCAACACGTCTTCGTGCTGCCCTACTCTGTGGTTCTCCTCTCGTCTGAGAGATAAGACCAGAGTTTGATTCCTGCTGGACAATCAGAAATTGCCACCAACAACGAACCCGCCAGAGAAGATCAAAGAAGAAATAGATCTCCATTAGATTATTGTTGTATACATAGAATGAAAATCCAACATTGTAATAGATTTCCATTATGATTTGTAAGAAAGTTTAAGAAAATGATGAAATGAGAATGGAAATGATAATTCTTCTATGCTCAAAATTTTGTATTTATTTGGATGAATTGTGGACATGATAGATAATGAAATCTTCTTTTCTGATTTAGAGTACATAATATTATCAGAGGTAATATGGACATGATAATATGTAGGAACTCAAAAGAAAATAGATTGATTTCTATACAGAGGTCAAAAATGACAAATGAGTAGGTAGATTCGGAATTGATCCAGAGGTTATAAAAACGTGATAGATAATGAATTCCCATTGATAGAAGATTATGAATGGACGAACCATCGGATGAATGTAATAAATGAACGAATGAACCGTCAAGCATTAATGAACGGGCGAATCGTCTGATGAATGTGAGAAATGAACGGATGAACCGTCAAGCATTAATGAACGTGTGAATCGTCGGATGAATGTGACGCTTCATTATTTGAGGAAATTATGCCTATAAATATAGCAGAAATCTGACAAGAACGAACACTTCTATTCTTCAACATAAAAATGTCATCTGAAGAAGCATCCCAGAAAGCTGGAATCGCCCTGAAGGTTCAGAAGGGCACTGAAGAACACCCTGCTGATCCAGTTCAGCCGAAGGAGGTAGAAGCAGGCGAAGGTTCGTCTGCACCCAAGCCACCAAAGGAAATTCTGGACTTCCTGCTCGAACCAGGAAGGACTGAAGAAGACGAAGCCATGAGGATGGCCGCTTGCAAGTTCCTCGTGGGTTCCAGCAAGGAGGTTCTCGGCTCTTTTGCTGACTGCATTTTCGAGAAGGACGGCAGTGGCCCTCGTCCAAATGTAGAGAAGGATGATAGTGATCTTCCTTAATATCATGTACCCTCATTCATGATTAAAATAAAATTTATTTATAAACATGAACTTGTCTGATGATTATAAGCATTTATACATAATACTTTTTAAGGAATTTGCCATTAATAGGCATCATAACTTTTCGACCATCCAGTTCTGAGAGTTGATAAGCTACATTTGAGAAAACTCTGCTTACGACATAGGGACCTTCCCACTTTGTGTCAAATTTACCCTTGCTCATATGAGTCATAGTCATAGGACGTCTGACTGTTAGAACAAGTTCTCCTTTTTGATACGCTCGAACTCTGACCTTTTTATTAAAAGCTCTTGAGATTCTAGCTTGATAGAATTCAATATTTTGTTGAGCAGATAATCACTTTTCATCCAGAGCTTCTAATTCCTGAAGTCGAAGACGATCATTATTCTCCGCAGTGAGTTCATTAGCGATTGCTATCCTTAAAGAAGGAATTTGAATCTCTAATGGAAGAACAGCTTCACAACCATACACCAGAGAGAAGGGTGTACGTTTAGTAGCATTACGAACTGTAGTACGGTAAGCCCACAAGCATTCGCCAAGTTTCTCACTCCAATTACGTTTGTAAGTAGAGACAAACTTCTTTAGGAGTTTGATGATGGTCTTGTTAAAAGCTTCTGCTAATCCGTTAGCTGCCGGATTATATGCGGTAGAAGCCACATTGTTGATCCGATGATCGTCACAGAATCGATAAACTTCTGACTGACGAACTGTGGTCCATTATCATGAATAATGCGTCGAGGAACACCAAATCTGTAAATGACATGGTGTTTGATAAAGCTGATGACATTGGACGTCTTAACTTCAGATAACGGAATAGCTTCGGCCCATTTGGAGAAATAATCAGTTATTGCGAGAATAAACCGATGACCTTTTGATGAAGGCGGATTGATCGGACTAATAATGTCCATGCCCCAAGCTTCGAAGGGCCATAATGTTGCTGTCGGATGTAGGAATTCCGAGGGTTGATAAATAAAATCCGCATGGAATTGACAAGCTTTACACTTTCTTGCATATTCGATGGCATCTGATACCATAGTGGGCCAATAATAACCCATACGTCGAATACGGTCCTGAAGTTTTAGGCCAGGCTGATGTGCTCCACAAATTCCATCATGTGCTTCACGAATGATCTGCTGAGCCTCATCACGGACAACACATCGAAGAAGTAGACCGTCATAAGCTCGACGATATAAGGTTTTTGTAGTATGATTGTAATAGAATCTGAGTGACCATCGTCTAATAGATGCTGCCTCACTCGAATTATCTGGAAGAATATCATACAATACGAAGTCTAAGAAAGGAAGTCTCCAATCTTTATCCGTATTCTGAGTCTCAGTTGAATTACTGAAGATGAATTCCATACTAGAATCAGATGAAGATGATAAAGATTTACGACTAAATCCAAATCCTCTTGTTGTGTTGACGTCATGAGACGTTGATTCTTCAATGTCAACTGGAAGTCCTAGAGTCAGATTGTTTTCGAGATGAAATAACTCTCGATTGCGAACAACAATTATTTGTTGACGTCTGATTGGAATAGCTAACACCGTCGCAAGATTAGCAAGAGCATTAGCTTCAGTGTTACATGCTCGCCTAACATGTTCAATGAAGAACTCTTCAAATGAAGAAGCCATAGATATAGCCGATCTATGATAAGGAACCAGATCTTTATGGCGAACTTCATAAGTGCTCCTTATCTGATTGACAATGAGTTTAGAGTCTCCGTACGCCTCCAAATGTTGAATATTCAGATGTTTAGCGAGTTGAAGACCAATGAGTAATGCATTGTACTCAGCTACATTATTTGAACATGGTTGATCAAGAGAATAAGCTCGTTGGATAGCAAGACCTTCTGGCGATACAAGAACAATTCCAACTCCAGCGATAATGTTTCCATTAGGACCAATTCTTGAAGCTCCATCAAAGAATAGACGCTAAGTAGGATCTTCTTCAGCAATTTGGTTTGAATCTAGAACTTTATCTGGGATTTCATCATAGAGTTTTGAATCTTCTGGAATTGAATGAGCAGCCAGAAAATCGGTTAAAGCTTGTCCTTTGACTGACTTCTGAGGAATATAGTGCATATCATTCTGAGCAAGTAAGATTCCCCAGTTAGCCAATCGAGAATTCAAAACACTGGATTTCTTCATCATGACCCGTATAGGATTGATCCTGGAAATGACATGAATAGTCTGGCCAATGATATAATGCCGTGTCTTTTGGACAGCGAACATCAAGGCTAGACATTCTTTTTCAACCGGTGAATATCGAGGTTCAGCTCCAGTCATAGTACGACTGAGATAGTAAATGGCTTGTTCATGACCATTTTTATTCTTTTGAGCAAGCAATGCATCCAATGAATGACTCATTGCTCGGGTATATAAGAGGAATGGAATTCCTGAGACGGGAGGTACCAATACTTGAGGGCTCATCAGATATTGTTTTATATCATCGAATGCTTTCTGACATTCGTCATTCCAGACGAAAGAAACACCTTTCTTCATGAGTTTATTGAATGGTCTGCAGCGTCCTGAAAGATTAGAGATGAATCTCCTGATATAAGCGATCCTTCCTTGAAATCCTCGTAGCTCTTTTAAGGTGCATAGAGGACGCATCTCTTGGATGGCTTTGATCTTCTCGGGATCCACGTGTATACCTTTAGAGGTAATGACGAAGCCGAGAAATTTACCACTAGAGACGCCTAAGAAGGACTTAGTAGGGTTCATCTTTAATTGATGCTTACGCATTAGATCAAAAATAGTCTTCAAATCTTGGATGTGATCCTCCTTTTGTCGACTTTTGACTGCAATATCATCAACGTAGCATTCGACTATTTTCCGCAAATGTTCACGGAATATAGTGCTCATGGCTCGTTGATAAGTTGCTCCTGCATTCTTGAGACTGAATGGCATAACTGTATAACAGTATGTACCGATCGACGTTCTGAAAGAAGTGTGCTTCTCATCGTCTGGAAACATTTTAATCTGATTGTACCTAGAATACCCGTCCATGAATGACATTCGTTCAAATCCACAGGTATTATCGATCATGACATCAGTGATTGGTAGAGGGAATTCGTCTTTAGGACATGCCGCATTGAGATCACGAAAGTCTATGCAAACTCTGATCTTGCCAGTCTTTTTAAGAACAGGAACTATATTAGCTACCCAATCGGGATGTTGTTCCTCTCTAATAAACTCGGAGGCCATGAGTTTATTGACTTCAGCTTCAATCGCATCCATAATGTCTGGACGAAATCGTCGCTGTTGTTGTTTGACCGGTTTAGCATTCGGCAAGATATTGAGCTTGTGAGTTGCGATTTGAGGATCAAGTCCTGGCATATCTTCATAACTCCAAGCGAAGACATCGATGTATTCACGAATGAGTTTGATCATGTCTTGCTTATCAGTTTCTGAAAGACTTTCACTGATGAATATTGGTTTAGGAGATCCTTCTTCACCCACATCTATTTGAACAAGTTTATCTTCAGTCGGAGGTTCCTTTTGCTCGAATCGGAACTCCCATTGATTATCTAACCTTTGGGCCCATTGTTCTGATTCAGGTGAGATTTTAAAATCTTCTTCGTCTTCATCACTTTCTTCAGAACGGTCGATGGAAACCATGTTGGAAGGCAGAATGTTGCAGTAGAAATCACCGATACTCGTATCGGAATCCCAAGAGGTGGTACTAGAAGAATCAGATCTCTTATCTTCGTAGGATTCGGGATCTTCATGAACAATATTGATAAAAGGAATAGGAGTAGTATATCCCAATCCATATTTTGTCCTCCCATATTTCAGAGGAGGAATCCGAACAGGCATTTTTCTTCCTTTTCCACTATTGAGGCCAGTCCTGAAGTCATAGCCCATATTTTCAATGATGTCTTTAGATTGCTGACTATAACGACGTAGTTGTAATCCTCCAGTATCATCATTTTTGTCATCATCTTCAGGGTTAGAAGGATTTTGGGGCCCTTTGTAGAAGAATATTGGAATATCTCCTGGCTTTCTGCTGGAAACTAGAAAGTATAAAGATTGTACAGGTTCTAAGGATACATCTGTATGAATAGTCTGTACAACTCCTATGGTTATTGTGCTCAAGTCATCTAACAAATGTAAATAACTATGAACATAATTACACATATCAACATACTGCAAAGATGGAGGCTTTTCATTAAATTTAAAAGCAGCAATATTTATATTGGAAGAAAGCTGAGCCTTAGAGATCTTAGCCAAATCAATGACTAAAGGGGGAAAAAAAGAACGAGAAGAAGTTTTGTTTCGATTAAGATCGATAACAAATGGCTCAGAAGAGGTGAGCTCCCTTGAAACTGAAGAACAGTTTGGCAACTCTAGAAGGGGGTGAATAGAGTATATATAGAAAAATGACCAATTAAAATAACTCTTTCACCAATAATAGATAATCAGAGTAAAGTGCGGAAAATAAAAGGAGATCAAAAGAGCATACGCAAACACAGCGATTTTAACCTGGTTTCCCTCGTGGAGGACTAGTCCAGGCCTGAGAACTCTAGCTCAGGATTCAAATCCACTATTTGTGAAATAGTAGTTTACAACCGTACCTTTACTTCAGAAGAGCACGTCAACTTCTAACAGAGGATCGCAGTGGCGATTTGCTTGGAATTGTCCAAGCGACTTCTTCGACTCTTGCACAAGAATCCTAACTGAGAGATGCTGAGCACTCGAGACTTAGGAGGCTTGTGGCTAGTAGATGGGAAGGGTATGGCTTATTTCAGCTACAAGAGAGAAGAGAAGAGAAGATTGGATGGATTGGAATGAGAGAATTCATGCCCTATTTATAGTGTTTTTATAGGCAGAATTCGGCCAGAATTCGGGTAGGAAAATTCAAATATTTGGCCGTTGGACAACTAGCAACCAGCTAACCCTAAAATTAGGGTTCCTGATTTCTAGGGGACAGAGTTCGGCCCGAACTCTGTGTGGAGGCAGAGTTCGGCCCGAACTCTGTCTCCAGAGCACAGAGTGGTTCAAAGGGGACCATTTGGGAATTTCTGGTTTGGTGGAGCTTTGGGATTTTTGGGTAGGCTATAGTCTAAGTTTCAAGAGCTCAGCATGACTCAGATTACATTAGTCTAGACTCAAAGAAAGTGTAAAATACAGACTCGAATCAACTGAGACATGGAAGCTGAGCTGTCTTCTGTCTTGAGCTTAATGCAGACGTCGTGTGTCGTATTGAATTAATACAGACATTATTTAGTCAATGTAGTCAATATTTGGTTGACTGTGACTTTGTGTCAACAATCTCCCCCATATTGATAATTGACAAAATAATATATGTATATTTCAATATTCATACCTGGACACAGTTGATTGTAACACAGCTTCCCCATAACCGATGCCGAGCTAAAAGAAGATAGCTCCCCCGTAATCAGTGAACGGTGCCAAGCTAGAAGCAATAGCTCTCCCCCGTAAATAATGCATAGAACCTGTGGCCTGATAGATAATATCTCCCAAAAGCAAAAATAAGCACAGATATACGAAATAGATATACGAAAATATACATAGTTCTCCCCCTTTTGGCAGTTAGCAATATATACTACATATGAATGAAAGATCATATAAACTGCAGTATAGACAATGAAGAGTGATGCAACCACACCAAGCAGAGAAGAAACAGTGTATGACTAAACAAAATGAGTCACTAGCATAAAGTAAAACTATGATAAAATGTCATCCACAAAACCAAGTGTCAAACACACAACCAGAGTTTTGAGTACATAAAACCAAGGACATAAATCCATAATAAACTAAATAACTGAAATCAAAAAGCATCAACTAAGATCATCATCAGTAGCAGTAGCAGATCGAGCCAATCTCCATCACGGAGCACGAGAAGGTCCTGGAGCATCTGAAGGACCGGGGAAGGAGCGACGGGGGTCCAAAAATGCAGCATCCGGATCCATGTAACGCATGACCCAAGGATCATCAATGCGATGGCCCGCGCGCTCAGGATCCCGCTCCATGGGAATGTGCAGATGATGAGACATGGAGTACCGTATATCATGCAGGGAGTTGCCGAGGGCACTCATCTGTAGAGTAGTACGATAATCCAGCTGGGTCCAGCGATCGTCCTCAAGAGTAAAACGATCCCGGAGCATAGTCTGAATAGACTCAAGAGTGGCAGGTGGAAGTGGTGCATCCTGACCGAGTGGAGGGGCGTCAGGCTCCTCATCAGCAGACTGCTCAGAAGTCTCAGGAGTGGCGACGACTGCCTGAGAACGTCGTGCCTTGGACAGGAAAGCAGGAGTAGGCAAGAACTGACAGTTATGAATAGGAATAATGAACGCACGAAAAACCATAGGAAGATATAAAGGATAAACCAATGCTCTTGGTTTCTTTCTACAATTTATCATCCAGTCCATCATTGTCCTAGAAAGATTAAAGGGGATACGATAATGAAGGTGATACAAAGCAGATATCGCAAAGTAGGTAACTTCATCAGTGGAGCCAGCTTTTGGCAAGATAGTGTTAAAAATGATTCGATGAAGTTCATAGAAATATGGGTTGAGGTGCTTGGCCATAAGTTTGCGAGGACTTATGTTAGGAGGACATAATTCCTCCTTGAAACCTTCAAGAGAAGTATCGCCAACAAATTGAAGTTGACGAGCTTCCACAAGTTTATTCCAAGCATCGAGATTAAAAAGATCAAGAAAATCCTCCAACTCAGAATCATTGAAAGCAATGTCAATACCGGCAACCCGGGAATAGATGTGGGTTGCATCGAAAGTTAAATTGCAATAAAACATTTGGATTGCACTACGGTAAATGACAAAGTTTGAGGCAACTAACGCATCCAAACATAGATCACGAAACAATGATTCATATTGAGAAAAGATTGTAAAATTTATTGGATGTCCCCCGAACACCGGACGAGTCCGAAAGTCGCTAAACCATGCATTAGACGCGTCTAGCGACACAAATAATCACTCGTCATATGTATTCGGATCATGGGGACGAGGCGGGTTGAACAACGGATGAATGGGTTGTTGTTCAACTACTTGCTCAATTGGAGGAGAAGGATTCGAAGAGGAAGCTCCCTCAGTTCGAGTCCTTTTCCCACGATTGGGCAAGCGAGGAGCCATTTGCAAGAAAATAGAGAACTTGAAATGGAGAGAAAGAAGGGGATATACCTGAAATCAACAACAAACAGTGGAAGAGAATGATGAGAAACCCCTTTCCCTTGATTTTGAGAAGTGATAGAGCCTTCTAGATCAAAAACTAGGGTTAGGGTTTGAAGGAAAGAGTTTGGAGAGGTGAGGAAGGAGGTAATAGTGAAGGAGAGAGATGAAAACCCGAAATATAAGAGAGGGTTTTCGTTGGTCGGAAGAAATTCTGACCGTATGATCTAAATTGATCCAACGGCAGAGGCTGATCCCGACACTGGACCAATAGGGACCGAACTCGGCCCGAACTCTGTTAGGGGCAGAGTTTGGCCCGAGTTCTGGATTAGTGGTCCAGAACTTAAAACAGGCTGAAGAGAAAAAAAATGGTTAAGTGTTGAAGAAAAAAAAAGTTAGAGAGGATAAAAGTAAGATGAATGCATTGAAGTACATAGAGAGGTACACAAAAGTCAGAATGAACTTTAGAAAAATCAATTAGGCAATATTAAATCGAAACAAACCATATAACAAACAAGGAAATATATTGTAATTCAATATTTCAAATTTGCCATGGGTTAGCTGCAGGGGCCGGATCCCAGCTAGCGGTAGTCCTGAGGACTAGTGCACCGTGTCGCTTAGGTTTTTACGCCTTGTTGTCAGAAGGACCCTTTCGGCTTGTACCCATACCAAATTTGTCGTAAAAGAATCAAAATATACTCGATATTTACGCAGGTGAGTCTCAACTTATAACTGCTTCATCCAAAATTCCGAGTTCACGACAAAGGAAATTGAAGCGCTCTTCGGATAATGGCTTAGTAAAGAAATCTGCTAGCTGATGATCAGTGTCAATAAACTCTAAGTTAATCGTGCCATTTTGCTGATGATCACGCAAAAAGTGGTGTCTGATCTCAATGTGTTTAGTGCGTGAGTGACAGACAGGGTTCTTAGTCAAATTAATGGCACTAGTGTTGTCACAGAATATAGGAATATGCATGAATGATAACTTATAGACTTCAAAGGTTTGCTTCATCCACAGAATTTGTGCACAACAACGCCCAGCTGCTATGTATTCAGCTTCTGTTGTGGATAGTGCTACAGAGTTCTGCTTCTTGCTAAACCAGGAGACTAAAGCTTTTCCTAATAAATAATACGTGCCGCTCGTACTTTTACGGTCGACCTTGCATCCAGCGAAGTCAGCATCAGAGTAACCAATAAGGTCAAATAATGTGGACTTGGGATACCATAGGCCCACTGTAACCGTACCCTTAAGGTATCGAAAGATACGCTTAACCGCGGTCATGTGTGATTCTTTAGGATTAGCTTGATATCTCGCACATAGGCAAACACTGAACATAATATCGGGACGACTAGCAGTTAAATAAAGTAAGCTGCCTATTATACCTCGATACTTACGTTGATCAACAGGTTTACCGCTCTCATCTGGTTCGAGTTTGGTTGAAGTAGCCATTGGAGTGCTGATTGGTTTGACATTGTCAAGATCGAACTTCTTCAGCATGTCCTTGGTATACTTCGATTGACAGATGAAAGTTCTATTAGCCATTTGTTTCACTTGCAGGCCAAAAAAGTAGTTGAGCTCTCCCATCATGCTCATCTCAAATTCCGTCTGCATACACTTGGCAAATTCTTGACAGAGGGTTTCATCAGTAGACCCAAAAATGATATCATCAACATAGATTTGAATCAACAGAATAGTGTCTTTAAAAGATTTTATAAATAGTGTAGTGTCAATTTTCCCTTTTGAAAAACCTTTCTCAAGTAAGAAGCTACTTAGCCTTTCATACCAAGCTCTGGGGGCTTGTTTGAGGCCATAAAGCGCTTTTTTTAGCTTGAACACGTGGTCGGGAAATTTGTGATTTTCAAAGCCAGGAGGTTGTTTCACATAAACTTCCTCCTTAATAAAACCATTCAAGAAAGCACTTTTCACATCCATTTGAAATAATTTAAAGTTTTGAAAATTAGCAAAAGCACAAAGCATCCGAATGGATTCTAGTCTAGCAACAGGAGCATACGTCTCATCGTAGTCGATACCTTCCTCTTGGTTGTATCCTTGAGCTACTAGACGAGCTTTGTTACGTGTGACTGAACCATCTTCATTTACTTTGTTTCTAAAAACCCATTTAGTACCAATTATCGAGTGATTAACCGGTTTAGGAACGAGTTCCCATACTTGGCTTCTCTCGAATTGGTTGAGTTCTTCTTGCATAGCAGAAATCCAAAATTCATCATTAAAGGCTTCAGAAATATTTTTAGGCTCTACTTGTGAAATGAAGGCAGTGCTAGCAACGGAGTCTCTTAGTGATGATCTAGTAGTTACTCCACGTGAAACTTCTCCTATTACTAAATTTTCTGGATAAGAAGGTTTGAAAGAGAATTTCTTAGGCAAACCCTCCAGAGAATCAGTTTCGGTTGAAGTATTCATTGGAGTAGAAGTTGATGGCTCAACGTCATCATCAAGAGTACTTACTGCACTGTTATCTTCATCAAAAGTCACATTTGTTGACTCTTCCACAATAAGTGAGCGTTTATTAAAAACTCTATATCCCTTACTCTTGGCGGCATAACTAAGAAAGATACCATCGTCAGCTTTGACATCAAATTTGCCTAAGTTGTCTTTGGTGTTAAGGATAAAATATCTACAACCAAAAACTTTAAAATAAGAAACATTAGGGGTTCTCCCAAACCAAAGCTCATAGGGTGTTTTCTTCGTAATGGGACGAATCAGCACCCTATTCAAAATGTGGCATGCTGTACTGACAGCTTCTGCCCAAAAGTATTTCGGAAGTGAAAATTTATTCAACATGACTCTGGCCATATCGTCGAGAGTTCTATTCTTCCGCTCCACAACACCATTTTGTTGAAGAGTTCTAGGACAAGAAAATTCATGATCAAAACCATTTGCATTACAAAAATTTCAAAATCATAATTTACGAATTCGCCTCCATGATCACTTCGGATTCGAGTAATCATGTAGCCTTTTTCGTTTTGAACTTTCTTTACAAAAACTTTGAAAACAGAAATAGCATCGCTCTTATTAGCGAGGAAGAAAACCCAAGTAAATCTCGAAAAATCATCAATAATAACAAATGCATAAAGTTTGCCACCAAGGCTAGCTATTCTACTAGGACCAAATAAATCCATATGAAGTGGTTGCAAGGGTCTAGTAGTACTTACAGAGTTGATGGAATGAAATGAGGATTTAGTTGCCTTGTTTAGTTCACATTCGGCACATACCGTGTCCTTTTTGAATATGATATCAGGCAATCCTCTCACTAGCTTCTTGGTAGACAGCCTGGATATAGCATCCATGTTGGCATGACCAAGACGCTGGTGCCGAAGTAGTCGTTCGTCTTTGTGGGCATATAGACATCTACCTGCATTGTTAGTATTTATAGAAAGATAGAAAATATATATGTTGTCCTCTCTTTTCCCTTCAAAAGCAATGTCTCCTGTTGACCTATCATAGATGTAGCAACTGTTTTGTCCAAAGTTAATATCATATCCATGATCAGCAAGATGACTAATGCTGAGAAGGTTATGTTTTAACTCGGTCACTAGGCAGACATCCTTTATTACAGGAGAAGGAGGATGACCAATGATACCATTACCTATTATGTGCCCTTTGAGATTGTTACCGAAGGATACATATCCTTCTCTCTTCATCGATAGTGATGCAAAAAGTTTTGCGTCTCCCGTCATATGTCGCGAGCATCCACTATCGAGAATCCACTTACTTTCAGTTGAAGAGGGAAGGTCCACCTACATCAAGAGTAGATGTGACCTTTGGTACCCAAGTTCTTGAGGGTCCTGAAAAGTTAGTCTTTGGAAACCAAGCATATATCTTTTTATCTACCAGTCTTCTAACTCTGCACTGTGGTGAGATGTGTCCATGTGATCCACAGTAGGTACAGATAGCATTTTTATTTATACTAGGAGCATGAGAGTAATATCTGTAAGCAACAGGATGAGGATGAACATGATGTAAAGAGTTAGCATGGTGATGATGATTATGCATAGAATGAGTGGCATGGTGATGGTGTATATGAGGCATATCATGATGGTATTGTCTATGATGTGTGACATGCTGATATTGTCTATATGGCATGGCATGATGATTTTGTCTATATGGCATATGATGATCTTGTCTATATGGCATTGCATGATGATCTTGTCTATATGGTATGGCATGATGATTCCTATGTGTGGGGTGATGTTGATTGTGTCTTTGTGCAACATGATGATTGTGTACTGAATGAGAATTATTCTTACGTGCACGTGGTTTGTGAAAGTTTGTGTATATAAATGCATGGTTATGTGCTGCATGAGAATGACTTGGTTGACTAGCATGAGTGGTGTTGTGCCTATGTGATTGGGTTTGAGGTTGAAGCACCTGTTTATCCAATTTGGTTTCTAATCTCTTAGAAGCAGCTTGCAATTCATCAACCTTAATATTCAAGCCATATATTTTAGTCATGGAGATTTTGTGTCTACTCTTTTCTTCAGCAAGCAACGTGTTGAGAGTAGTGATTTCTTGAGCTTGTTGCTCAATACGTGCTTCAGCATCATGTAAGCTTATTTTAAGCTTGGATACTTCATTAGTGGCATCAGTGGGTGACGTGTCTCTAACATCATCAAGAAGTAAAGAAATTCTTTGTATCTCATCTTTCAGACTTTTGATTTTGTCCTTGGCATGTTTGTATTTACCAATGACCTTTTTGTGATCATCGAGTAAATCAGTAAAAGCATCGCCAAGTTCATCAAAAGAGAAGTCATCTAGAGTTTCGTTAGATACCTTGTTGGAAGTTGACATTAGGCACACATTTGCTGTATCTTGAGGAGAGCCTTTTTCTTCCTCGGAGTCACTCGCTTCACTTTCATGCCAAATTCCTGTGTTGGCATATTTCTTTGATGAATTCTTTTTGTATGGCTTCTCATAGCGGTTGCTCTTCTTCAAGAATAGGCAGTCTTTTCGGACATGTCCAGTCTTCTTGCAACCGTAACAGGTTGGCTCTTCTTCATCATCTTCTTATGAATCCTTCTTCCTTCGATTGAAGCGAAGGAATTTCTGAAGTTGCGAACCATGAGAGCTTGGTCTTATCATCCGAGTTATCATCTTCGGTCTCATCGTGATCAGCCCTTCGTCGATGAGCTTTGAGTACGATCTCCCTGGTCTTCGGAGCAGGCTCTTCGAAGTCCTTGAGGTCAAGCTCGTGAGTCATGAGCTTACCCATCAAGGTCTCCATTGACATTGATGTGAGATCGTTTCCTTCTATGATGGCCGTCACCTTAGGGTTCTAAATCTTTGGCAACCCTCTGAGTAACTTACGAATCTTCTCGTGGTTTGAGTACTGCTTACCAAGCGAGGATAGAGGATTGATGATGTCGAGGAATCTTGTAACATTTGAGTGATCGTCTCACTTTGGCTTCATCTTGAAGGCTTCGTATTCTTGAGTGAGACGGCTTATTTTAGATTACTTGACTTGTGTGGTTCCCTCATGCGTCACTTCTAGAAGTCTCCATACTTCATGAGCAGTGGTGCATGTGGAGACCCTGTTGAATTCATTCCTGTCTATAGCACAGAATAAAGCATTAACAGCCCCAGCATCTAGACTTGCCTGTTTCTTCTCCTCGACAGAATATTTGTCGTGTGGTTTCTCAATGAGGTAACCATCGACAACTATCCTGACGGGCTTTTTGTAACCGTCAGTGACGACAGTCCACAGGTCAAAGTCTAGAGACTTAAGATAGAAGCTCATCCTTGTTTTCCAATATGTATAGTTAGTTCCATCAAATAGGGGAGGCCTACGAGTGGACTGACCTTCACCATGATTGGAAATCAAGGATTGTGTGGTTGCTATGGATCAGCTCTTAGGATGTTAGTCCTTATAAAGAGAACAGAGCTCTGATACCAATTGAAGAACAGTTTGGCAACTCTAGAGGGGGGTGAATAGAGTATATATAGAAAAATGACCAATTAAAATAACTCTTTCACCAATAATAAATAATCAGAGTAAAGTGCGGAAAATAAAAGAAGATCAAAAGAGCATACGCAAACACAGCGATTTTAACCTGGTTTCCCTCGTGGAGGACTAGTCCAGGCCTGAGAACTCTAGCTCAGGATTCAAATCCACTATTTGTGAAATAGTAGTTTACAACCGTGCCTTTACTTCAGAAGAGCACGTCAACTTCTAACAGACGATCGCAGTGGCGATTTGCTTGGAATTATCCAAGCGACTTCTTCGACTCTTGCACAAGAATCCTAACTGAGAGATGCTGAGCACTCGAGACTTAGGAGGCTTGTGGCTAGTAGATGGGAAGGGTATGGCTTATTTCAGCTACAAGAGAGAAGAGAAGAGAAGATTGGATGGATTGGAATGAGAGAATTCATGCCCTATTTATAGTGTTTTTATAGGCAGAATTCGGCCAGAATTCGGGTAGGAAAATTCAAATATTTGGCCGTTGGACAACTAGCAACCAGCTAACCCTAAAATTAGGGTTCCTGATTTCTAGGGGACAGAGTTCGGCCCGAACTCTGTGTGGAGGAAGAGTTCGGCCCGAACTCTGTCTCCAGAGCACAGAGTGGTTCAAAGGGGACCATTTAGGAATTTCTGGTTTGGTGGAGCTTTGGGATTTTTGGGTAGGCTATAGTCTAAGTTTCAAGAGCTCAGCATGACTCAGATTACATTAGTCTAGACTCAAAAAAAGTATAAAATATAGACTCGAATCAACTGAGACATGGAAGCTGAGCTGTCTTCTGTCTTGAGCTTAATGCAGACGTCGTGTGTCGTATTGAATTAATACAGACATTATTTAGTCAATGTAGTCAATATTTGGTTGACTGTGACTTTGTGTCAACAGAAACTTGAGATGGAAGAGTAATCCACCCTCCAACTGGAATTAGCAGAGTATCTTGTTTCACATATGTAGATACAAGAACTGCAGTACGCCCACTGACAGGAATGATCAGTGTATCTTGAGTAGACGACTGGGGTAATGGAGAGATCCGTCCACTCACTGGAATGATGAAAGAACCTTCTCCAGAGGGTTTGGGAGATTGTTGTTGAGTAGTTCGACCTTTAACAGAGATTATTAAAGTTTCACTTTGTGAATCCTCTTTCTTCATAGCTTGTATGACCCATGTATACTCTTCTTTGTACATCCGGGAATCATTGAAATAGGCTTCAACCCCATGGAAAGGGTTTATATCAGCAACTTCTTTTTGTACTCTTCCATTACTGTCAATGTATTTAAAACACTGATGAAGAGTAGAAGGCACCACATTATTTTCATGAAGAAAGGGCCTCCCCAGAAGAAGATTATAGGATCCTATAATCTCGATCACATAGAAAGTGACTTTAGATCTGAAATTGCCTATCTGAAGTTTCAGATGAATCTTTTCCAAAGGCTCACTTCTACTTTGATTGAATCCCAGGATAGTAGTAACCGTCTTGGAAAGCTTGTGAAGAGGGATTTTTAGTTCATCCAACAAACACTTTGGCATTATGCTTATAGCAGACCCTGGGTCAATGAGGATACGATCTATCTTCATTGTATCGATATAACCAGTATAGTAGAGAGGCCGATCATATCGATTATCCTCCAGTAACATGTCGTCTTGTGTAAAAGTGATATTTGGAATAATCTCCAATACACTGTTACAATGTAAGCAAGTGGCAGGTTCCACCTCTGGCTTCTTCAATTGTGCAAGACAAGAGTCAGCTTGAAGAAGTGCTTCGCTTAACGTCTTCCGAGTCTCTTTGGAAAGACGTAAAAGTTCAAAGAGTGATATTCTAGCTAGAGTATTAGCAAGTTGAGCTAGAATGTCGAAGTTATAAGGCTTCTGAAGCCCAAGAGGAGAGGACTTCTTGATTGGTTTATCAAACCGAGCCTGTTGTTTGCCTTTCTCAAGAGCTGTAGGTTTAGAAAGAGCAGGTTCAACCGGTGCAGTTGAAGGAACAGGTGCAGTGGATGATTCTTCTTCAGGAGGAACATTAGGAGCATCTTTATCAGCAGGAGGGATATCAGGAGTATCCTCAGAATTCTTGGAATAATCCTTTAAATAAGATTTCCCTGCTCGAGTAGCACCAGCAAGTGCTTCTTCCTTATCCTTTGGCTCCCTATCAGGATTAGATCCGAGAGAAGTCATATGACATGACTTAATCTTTCCAGTCTTCTTGGACTTTCGAGAAGTAGTCTTTTGAATAGGAGGAGATTCAAAATCTGCCACTAGATCAGGATGTATCCACATGATTTCTCCTGTTTCCATAGTAATTGGTATTAATCCTTCAGATTGTGGAGGAGGAATATTCACTATTTTAAGAGTTGCCTTGGAAATAGGAACGATCCCACTTTCAAGGAGTTGAGAAGGGAAGTCTCCAAATTGCATAGAGACGACATTGGAGGTGACGGTTTTTACTTTTGGAGTAAGGGAGATAGCTCCAGATTTAATCATTTCTTGGATCTTTTCTTTCAGTACATAACATGTACGAATTGTGTGACCCAGCATTCTGTGGTATGGACAGTATTTGGGATGATCCGTCTTTGCAGCTTTATCAGGCTTCTTGATTTCAGGTAATTGTATTTTATTACCTTTCAGCAGACATTCAAAGATACCAAGGACGTCGTCGTCATCAAAAGAGTATTCTTCTTTAGGGCGAGGTGCTCTTGGTTGTTGAGTTGTAGAGGCAGGAGAAGTTTGAAAATTTGATGCATCTTTGCTCTGAAGATTAACTTCAAGGGTTTCTTTTCCCTTGCGAGTATTGGATTTAGCATTATTGTTAATACCTTGACCTGTTTCTTTGGGAGTCATCTGCACTCCTAAACCTTTAAAGGTTTCAGCACTAATTTCTGCGGCCTTGGCACTAACTATGAAGGAAGGCCAGTCTTGAAATTGAGTAGATCCTGTCCACATGCTGATGATTGGTAACAAGTTTGATTTGCATGTGTCAATGGTAACAGCATCAGAAGTTCCAAGAGGCATCTTCAGAGCTTCTCTTCGAAACCGTTCAATGAAATCTTCTGTAGTTTCATTATTTTTCTGCTTAATTCTAATAAGAGCAGACATAGTCATGTCATTGAGCCCTTCATAGAACCGTTCAAAAAACATCTGTTTGAAACCGGCAAATAAGGTAATACACCCATCTGGGAGACTTCTATACCATTCATAAGCCGTTCCTTTGAGACATCCAACAAACACCCGAGTAAGGAGGGCGTCACTTGGTTGCAACTGGTCAGTCATCACTTCAAAGTGATTAATAAACGGACTTGGAGAAGTGGTTCCATCATAGAATGAGATAGTAGGAGGCTTGTATTTAGGAGGATACGATACTTGCTTCCATTCTATCGGATAAGGTTGCTTGATGCCTAGCCTTTGTAAACCATATTTTTGTTTGAATGCCTCAAATTGAGTTTTGAGATTCTTCAACTCTTCAGAAACAACTCCGGAAGATTATGGAGTTGTAGCTTGTAGAGAATAGTTAGGAGGAGGAACAGTATTGTAAGCACTACCCCCAGCTCCGGAGAGACTAGGATTTGGTTGAGCTGGTCCAGGAGTATTGGATTGTACTGCTGGAGGAACTTGTACTGGACTTACACTAGTGTCAATTGGTATGGCATCTGGTACAGTCTGTCGATTTTGTATCTGAGTTGCCATGAGTTCATACATCGACTTCATAGTATCATTCATAGACTTCATTTGCTGTTCCAAAGAAGCAATCCTTTGAGGAGTCAAGGAAGAAGAAGGTTCATCAGTATTCCCATCAACCATATAAGTCGTGACTGTACGAGGGATTATTGATGAACTGGTGGATGTTGTTTGTTCTGAATCATTGCTTTGTGCATCAAAGTCAATTATAGGAGAACTACCCCCAGTAGGAAGAGGTAGAAAGTTAGATTCTCCAAGGAATTCAGAATCATCTTCAGAGATCAAAGTTCTTTGACTAGAAGCCAGGACTCTTGCTCTTGTGCCTCTATATACTCCATCTGGACTATCAGCTCTACCTCCAGTATCACGAGAGGTCATGTTGACAGAAGCAAACAAAGGCTCATCTTCATCAGGCATAGGTTCACACTGAATCCGATTGAAAACAGATTGTCGTTTAGTTTGACATCTGCATTGCATTGTGACTCTCGGCTGGAAGTCACATTCATGATCAACATAGTCTTGAACCGTTGATTGACATTTGTATTGAATTATGACTCTTGGCTGGAAGTCACATTCAGCATGGTCCATTGTCATAGAATTATTCCTTCTCTTCTGTTGAAGATGTTCTCGTAAATCTGTCTGTGATGACTGAGGTACATCTGAGAACACTCTTTGTGTATTTTTAGGAATATATTTCTGATTCTTGGGTCTCGATGGCTCTTGATTATATAGGGAGTGATTAATATGAGCCACATAATTTCTAGCATACTCTGCATCCGGATCTTTTATCTTCATTTCCGATTGATGTGGTTTCTTAACACCAGAAGTATTTTTCAAATGGACTTGGTTAAGTTTTGTTCTTAGATCAGTTGGAGGTAACACATTGGTTTTAAAAACTTGGAGTTTTTCTTCCATTGATCTGGATATTTGCAGAGAAGGAAAAGTTGAACCACCCCCTTGATTAGGAGTTGGTAACAGACCCTCTTTTATAGACAAATTCTGTGCCCAATTTGAAGAAGTCGTAGAAGAAGACATTAAAGAATGTTTCTTCTTAGACTTATTCAAGTTTTGAGACATAGAATGTCCAGAAGGAAGAGTAGTCAAAAGACTATCTTCTTTTCTTTGACTAACAAAATTGTTAGTCAAAGCTGTTCCTGAAGTAAAAACTACAGGAGCAGAAGAAACAACTAAAGAGTTATTTCTTTTCGAAGGGACTTTGTGTGGAAGACCACCCCCAGTTCTAGTAGAACTTGGCACAGAAGAAGAAATAGCTAAAGAGCTATTCTTCTTAGATGAAATATACGCTGAAACAGACTTGGTTAAAGAACCAGTACTGTTGGCATAACTTTTGAATTTAAAATTACACGCTGGAACAGATTTGGCAAAGGAGCCAGTACTGTCAGCGTGATTGTTGACTTTAGAAATACACGCTGGAACAGATTTGGCTAATGAGCCAGTGCTGTCAGCGTGATTTTTGAATGTGAGATTGCACGCTGGAACAGATTTGGCTAAGGAGCCAATACTGTCAGCGTGACTTTTGGGATTGAATTTGCACGCTGGAACAGATTTGGCTAAGGAGCCAATACTGTCAGTGTGACTTTTGATTGCTGTCATCTTCGAGCGCACAAGAGTGTGCTTGCTTGCAGTAGAGTCTTTGCCAGTATTAGAAGTAGACACTGTGGCAGAGACTTCACCATTGGCTGCCAACTGATTCTTTGGGACATAGACATAGCGTCCCTTCGACTTGGCAGTAGTGATGGAGGCTGAAGTGGGCTTGCCACCCTTAGCCCGCTGCATTTCTTCGTAGGCGAGTTGATCAAATTGGATCGATATCACCTTCTTCGTCGAGCCGACTGACGAAGTGTCGCATTGAGTTGTTGCCATCTCAGAAGAGGAGATGGTTTTTCCCAGCAGAGTCGCCAATTTGTTTTCCATAAATAAATTCACTTTATTTATTGTGTATCTGGGAAAATTATAACTGTAGGAATCCGATCTAGAAGACGATCGCTTTATCCCTTGGACTATGCGAAGAAGAAAATCTCTCAAAATTTTGACAGTAAGTTAGATAACTATGTATCTGTACAATGAATGAGAAAAAGAACTCTATTTATAGAGTCAAAAATAACTGAAAAGATAACTGTCTTCACAGCCTGTGCCTAGTTGAAAATTACGCAGGATTTAACATACGCAAGGTTGTGAGCAGTTACTGGACGTGGCCTGTAACTGTTGGACACATGGCAATCATGCATAAGTCGTGTGCAAGTTACAGGACACGCGGGCGAGAGATCAGTGGCATGGCTGCCACGTACTCCAATTTGATGAAATCCATGCAGACTTGTTGAAGACGAAATCCACGCAGACTTGAGTCAGAAAGCTTCAAAATCCACACAAACTTAGGGCAAGAAGCTTCAGAATCCACGCAGACTTGGGGCAAAAAGCTTCACAATCCACGCAGTCTTGGGGCAGAAAGCTTCAAAATCCACGCAGACGTGGGGCATGAAACTTCAGAATCCACGCAAACCTGAGGCAAAAAGCTCAAAATACACGCAGACTTGAGGAAGGAACATATAAGTTCAAAATACACGCAAGCTTGAGTCAGAAGGCTCAAAATCCACGCACGATTGAGGCAGGACTGCCAGCTGTCTTGATTCGACGTGCCTCGACTGACACAAAATCTCTGACAGTGATTGCTTTTGTCAGTCGCATTAAATGACAAGAAGCTCTTTTGGTACGCCAACTTGGTGAAGGCTGAGTCTTGCTGAAGAAGATTTCAAAAGTCACGCAATAGGCGGCTATGATCTCTCGAGTTCCGTGCATACGTGGCATACGAGAAGACATTCTTCGACTGTCGTGCTGTCAGTCATGATGATACTCTGACAAATGATGAGCTGTCTTCCAGCATGATTTTTTAATATTGTCCTGATCAACTCAGCGTGACTTTTGGACCTTGTTCTGATCAACTCAGCGTGACTTTCATTTTTAAGGCCTACATATATATATATATATATATATATATATATATATATATATATATATATATAAACTTCCATATATAAAATAGATCAATTTAATAGCAAATTAACATGTATATCATATATAATAATCCATATAAAAAAATAATTATTTGGACCATTAAATTAAATTACGAAATATATATATGTAAAAGTTTATCTAGAAGGACGTCTTTGTATGTACAACATGACCATATGGGTTTGGTTTGGTTCGTGTCAGGTCCGGGCTAGTTTGGTATAACCGGATTTTTTTATAAAGTTAAAATTATTAATAAATGCCAATTAAATCATTTATAGAGTTCAAGTCACAACTTTGACTTATTTTTCTTGTAAGAACACGCATATGGCTTGTTCTTCCCTACTATGGCTAAAATACTAGTCAATGCATACAGCTATATTTTATGTGTCATAATTCCTAGTCATCATGCACCTCTAAACTTGACCATGACTAAGTCCATATATAATAGTAACTATTTGACTAAAAATATTTATAAATTACAAAAATAACTATTTAAGTCAAATAAATAATAATAATAATAAATTAAAAATTCTGGGGTGCCACATTCTACCCCTTGAAAGAATTTTTTCCTCATAATTATAAATAATGTTCATTAATAAAGAATCCTGCTAATGTAACTAGGAATAGTTTAAAGGGGTATAATATGCCACTACGGTCTCTCCTTAATAGTATGACTAAAAATCCCCTATAGTACATGTATCATGAACAAACTAGCAAAAAGATGGAGTTTGTAAAAGACTAGGCTATAATAACAGCATGAGTCAAATATAGGACGAAATACAAATAAGGAAGAGAATGATAATAGCATCAACTAAATATATCTGAAGTCTTGGTGTAGCAACTATCCTCCATCAATGTATTATATCTTGATAACTTTGTAGAAGCATGGAAAAGAACAAAGAAAAGATCCATGCAGCCAAAGAGCCCCATGCGGTTCAGAGAGTTCATGCGGCTCAAGTATCCATGCGGCTCGAGCATCTATGCGGCTCAAACAAGTCCTATGCGGCTCAGAGAGAAGCCACGTGGCCTGCAAATAGCTCTTCCGATTGTCCTTTACTACATTAAATGCCTTGACGGCTGACAGCTCTGACAAGGTGACAGTTCTGACACAAAGATATCATTATGACTCCCTCATAATGACGGACTCCTAGGGAAGCGAAGAAAATCTCTGACACGATCCCCCGAGATTCAGAAACTATCATGCGGCCTTGACACGTGGACAGTCGTATGCGGCTCAAGTAGAGACCATCCTATGCGACCCAAGCGGAGGCTCCCCTGTGCGGCCCAAGCGGAGGCTCCCCCATGCGGCCCAAAGGAAGGCTCCTCCATGCGGCTGATGAAGACTAGCCCCATACGGCTCACTAAGACTATCTTCATGCGGCTCACGAAGACTAGTCCCATGCGGCTCACGAAGAGTATCTTCATGCGGCTCACGAAGACTATCTTCATGCGGTTCACGAAGAAGGCACCCATCATGCGGTCATCCACACTCATGCAGCTCAAATCATTACCATGCGGTCCAAAGGTTCAGGAGGCTACTCTCAGGCAGCCTTGACACATGGCCAGCCTTATGCGGCCCAATAAGGAGCAACTTTCCTGCGGCTCAGATTTCTGATGTGGCTTGCGGTTACGATACGTGGCATGATAGCAGGGCACGTGGCATCAAATTGATCGTAATCCCTCAACAAATCCTAATAAAATATCGGGATCAAATCAGATCATTTACAAACAAGCAAATTAATGACACGTGTCGAAAAATTCGAGGTTGGTATGATAAATCAGGAGGATTTATGTCAATCAGCATTAATTACTTACAAAAGATTTGATGCAATCACATTTATTGTTCAAATCTCGATGAACGGCCCAGATCCAGCGATCCTTAGCCGCCGACTTTCAAGAATGGACAATCATTGTAAACCCTAATGAAGCCCCCCACTCTTATAAATAGCAGGGTGTCATTCCCATGCGAAGGAGATACATACACACAGAGATAGATATACACACAGAGACAGACATACATACACACAGAGAGATATACAGAGCGACATATACAGAGAGAGCCAGAGAGCCAGTGAGAGAGCCTGAAGAGAGAGCATTTCTTTATCAACGCCAAGCAATTCTTCTACAGAGCCAAGGCTACGCCCGATCGTCCAAGGAGTAAGGCAGAGCTGCCGTCGCTTTCCCGAGCCTTTACCGTCACCCCCAGAATCTAAAATAAACAATTATACTTAGATTGTTGTACCTAGGTTTTCGTCCCTAGGCTTTCTTTGTACAAGCGAGTTTGTATTGTGAAGTAAAAGTCCAGTCCTCCGATAATTGTTCTGTTCTTTTATATTTCATGGCAAACACGATGGCGACTCTGCTGGGGACAAACTTCTCCACGGCTGAGGAGTTGGTGACACAATCGGATACAGCCAAACTTGGCTCCACGCAACAGAAGATGGTCATCCGCTTTGACCAACAGGCATTTGAAGAAATGCTCTCTGAGGGAAGCGCTGGCCCGATCCAGAAGCGAACCCGCACAAAGAAAGCTCGCAGCGAGTGGAGGCCAAAATCATTCGCTCCTCCCCAAGCTCTAGATAGAGTACTCTCTGTTATCCAAGACGACGAAGGCGACTCTCATACGGCTCCAGTTCGAGCCGTAGAGGACTCTGCTGTCCCCAAGTCCGGCAGAGGAAAGCACTACGATGCTGGACTTGCAGGGACAAAGAGTGATTCTCTGCGCCCCAAGAAGAAACCGAACACTCATATGGCCAAATCCGCCAACCACATGCAGGAGGCTCATGCGGCTGAATCTGCCAGCCGCATGAAGGAGGTCTATGCGGCCAAATCATCCAGCCGCATGAAGAAAACTCATACGGCCGAGACTCCCAGCCGCATGAAGAAAGCCTATACGGCTACGTCTGCCAGCCGTATGAAGATTATTGATGACAGCCGCATGACACCTACTCCACGTGGCTCTATCTTCGACTGCCTCTCCTATGGTCCTGATCTCTTGCGCTCCTAAGAAGATATGTCTGACTCTCTCCAGCATCACTTAGACTCTTCCTACTATGTGCCCTTACGCACTAGAGCGAAGAAGTCTAGGGCAGCGCGAGCTTGGCAAGCTCGATCCGCTGATCCGACCTCTGACCATCCGAGCGTCCCGGATACTGTTATGCGGGCCTCTGATGGAAAGTTGTACAGAACCACTCGAGTCCAGCCCCCGACGGCAAACGGACAGAGAGGTTCCCGAAAGTCTCCCAAAATCCAGGGAGCAAACATGGTCGATCCGGACCCATCTGACTTGCGTGAGGCCATCCTCCACAAATGCAAGGAAAGAGAAGGTACATCGGGGTGCAAAGAGTCCTCCTACGGACGTTACTGCACCTAAGTTATCATCAACTGCTGTTGTAATAACGCGATGGTGCAAAAAGACCGGCAGTCCGTCTTTCAAAGACTGTGACGGCCTTCTTCAGAAGACGAGGCACTTCCCGTCGTCTCCTGCAACTCTGCTCAGAAAGTCCCCGCCGATGGGAGAGAGAAGAAGACAAATGTTCCCAGCCCAAAGATTTTAACCACTATGACTAAGAGACTGTCGTCTAAGCGGGTGCCCACCACCAGAGTTTTCCAAGGTACCCGTTCTAATGCAAAATCTGCTACAGTAGGAAATTTGTCGTCCACACCACTGGGGGTTGCTGGGACTGGGGGTAGCACTCCTCCGGACCTCCACGACAATCCGATGTTCCAAGAAGATGAGCCGGGAAAACAACTCTCCTATCAGATGCAGCAAACCCCGACGTCCCCGAGGACGTCCACAACTCCCAAGACGATGCGAACTCGGAAACTGGGGGTACTGTTCCTTCTGAGTCTGAACCAGAGGAAGATATTCCCACATACCCCGATGACTTCTCACTACAGGGGTATGATTCGGAGGGCGCTTCCTCCACCATCTTGTCCATCTTTTCTCATGTAAAGACGGTGTTCATGACGGACAGCAGCCAAGGTGGTTCCAGTGATCGCCAACGCATCGACACTCTGGAGGCCATACTGCATGCCTTTGTCAAGTCTGTAGACGAGATCAAAGCGACCCTTCCAACTTTGCAAGGAGGGACGCCCGGCCAAACAAGCACGGGTCCCACGAGCAATGCGGACTCGAATTCAGTGGCACCGAACCCGGGCAACAATCCTCCTGAAGTAACGGCCCCTACCATCGTGGATGAGGCCCGAGAAGCGAGAAGAGAGGTCCAGGAGCTCCGAGCCATGTTCCACGTTCGAGAAAATTCTCAAGACCTCAGAATACGGCAACCGTACCATGCTGCATTGAGGGATGTCCCCTTCCCGCCAAGATATAAGCCGTTCAACATCAACCCATATGATGGCAAGACCTCCGCAAGTCGGTATATCACTTACTTCGAGGTCACCATCGACCATTTGCCCTATGACGATGCCATCCTCACGCGATTATTCATCAGGGCCTTGGAAGGAGTCGCCTTCGACTGGTATCGCAACCTGCCTGACAATTGCATCCACTCCTTTGCCAGCTTCAAGCGCATGTTCTTGAAGAGATTCTACGAAGTAGGACAGGACGTCACAATGTCCACCCTCATGGACGTCGTCCAAGGAGAGAAAGAGCTGACAAGGAACTATATCGAGCAGTTTTGCCAAACCGTAATAAAGTTGCCGTCTGGAAATCCGAATTCCTTCTTGATTGAAATTTGCCAAAAGAGATTGCTCCCAATAATCAGTCTCTGGATGGGCGAAAGTCAATTTAAGGACTGGAAGACATTCATCATCAGTGCCACTAGTATCGAAGAACGGTTGAACAAGGCTCGCCAATTGGGATTGCACATCTCGGACGGAGAGAACAAGGGCAAGCGTCCTAATACCAACAACGACAATGAAAGTAGCCCCTCCAACAATCGGGACAGCAGGGGTAAGCAGGCTATGGTGGCCGACACAGCCCAGAAACCAGAGTCAAAACCGGCAGACAAATAATAGCCGCAAATCACCTACTCCTTCGAAGACGGCCAAGTCAAGCCCATCTTGGACATGCTCATACAAGGAGACAGAATTTAGCTTCCTCCACCAAGACGGGAACCTCGGCCGGCAGAGATGGAGAACCGAAAGTACGGCCATTACCACCGCTACGTCCACCATGCTATACACGACTGCTACCAACTAAAATGATACATCCAAAATCTCATCGATTTGAACGCTCTGGCCATCGATTTTGAGGAGGTAACCGTGGTAGCCAATATGGTATCGGTACAATTCGGCAGCTTTCCTCCGACGGAAACCCAATACGGTATGGTCCCCATCCCTCTGGCGATAATGGAGATTGCTAATCTTCTACCTCCCCGAGATCAGGCTACTGGTCTAGTGCCCCTCACCACATCACGAGGGAAGGTCATGTGGGTCCATCCAGATTTGGTATCAGAAGTGACTCAGCCCACACAATCTTCCATTTGCAAGAAGAAGAGTGGAAAAGTCAGGTCCTGCAGCACAATCTCGACAGATATTGAAGAAACTACAGCCGTCGTCACGCGGTCTGGGGCACAATCTCAACCCGTGGCTGATAACTCAGCCAAGGATCATCAGCCCGCTACAACCGACGCTCCGGGACCTGCTCAGCCTCCAACGACCGACAAGCCTAGGCCGAAGGAGACTCACTTTGACAAATCCTTCCGAAAAGAGGCACCGCAGGGGCTGGAGAAGCCCTACAACTTCGACATCTTGGCGCAATTGGCCAACACACCGGCCAAGTTGTCATTATATGAGCTTCAAAGACTCTCAAAGGATGTTCGTGCGGCTTTGAGCGATACACTCCAAAATGTCGATGTGTACCTAGCTCAGGTCAACCTCACGGGAGAGAACCCGCCTGCAGATCCCCAAGACAGCGCTTGCACGGGAGCGATGCCCAACATTGTCTTCACTTCGTAGGATATGCTCATCAAAACCAACCTGCACGATCGCCCGTTATACTACACTGGATACATCGGCGACGTAAAGGTGGATAGGATGCACATCGATCCTGGCTCTTCCATAAGCATTATCCTGAAGGGTCTGTTACATCATCTCCGCATCTCTATGCATCGCCTGATGCCTACAAGCACCGCCATCAGCGGTTTCAATTCGGACAGGAGCTACCCCATTGGAAAGATTCGTCTGAAGTGCCAAATTGGCGATCTCCAGTCGGAAGTCACCTGTTACGTCATAGATGCAGACACTTATTACAACATCCTCTTGGGGCACCCTTGGATACACGATTATATGATCGTGCCTTCCACGCTGCACCAATGCTTCAAGTATGTCGACAAACATGGCTTCGTGAGGATAGAATTTGCCGACATCGATCCCTTCAAAGGGGTTGAATCCTACTACTCAGACTCCTGCCTGTACGAAAAGTCGAAGAGGCACCTTGGTGAAGGAGACGGGCAAGCTCGTATCGAGACAGCCACAGAATCAGAAGAACCTCTGACGATCCACCTCCAAGCTCGTAAACCTGGCAAGTCTGTACCCCATACAGCCACTCTGCGTAAGGACGCAATCAGCCTCTCGGTACAAGAAGAGCAAATGATAATCCGGCTGCCAAGGTCTGGCCAAATGCCAAGACCCACAACGGAGCCACTGATAATCAGACTGCCAAGAGTCGGCCAGCCACAAACGGAGAAGCTCAATCCCTCCGACAAGCCAATGACGATACGCCTTTCCAAGAAGAGTCGTCACCCCGATACAAGTCTGGGACTTCTAGCGAACCAGCCACTCTCCGTCCATCATCGAGTACCAAACTGGGGGTCACTAGTTTGTCAACGACTCCACGTTCTGCTCCATCGACAGAACCCCTGACGATCAAGCTGCCCAGGTCGTCCTCTCAGTCTTCATTTACGCAAGGGGTAGCCGAAGAGGAACCGGAGCTAGCCAAGTATGTGGCTGCCCACACTGATGTTCCTTCCGCAGATGATGTAATCCCGCTAGAAAAGATACCTTACTTCATCAATAAAGGTCTATCTTTGAACTACCTCGAGCTCGATAAGCTTTGTACAATGTATGCTATGGAACACGGTATAGGCACTCATCTACTGTCACGACCCGTACCCTGTATAGGGGCACGAGAAGTGGGTACGTCCAGCCTATGCCGTAGTGTCGGCGGTAGAACGATGTCCTAGGTCAATCATCTAACAATATAAAAGTACTTGTGCAGTATATACTCTCCGAAGGGAGGTGACATAACAATATACATCTCAATCACATCTAAGGTAGAAGAATGAAAGATAAATAGATAGATAGTAACTCAAAGAGAACAGTACAATAGAATAAATAAGTCTAAGTGTCTAGGATAACATAGCATCCAGAATATCAACCCAATATACAAATAAGTCTAAGGGTCTATACATCTCAACATCTCAAAATACAACTCAGAATGTGAGATAAAATAATAATATAGAAATGACTGTCTAGCTAAACTAGCCTAGACTACTGGGGCAACATCCTCAGCTGCAGGTGGATCCTGCTGAGGGTCCACAACATAAGTGTCATCTAGTCCTGCTCCATAATAGGTAGACACCAGGGCCTCTTCCTCATCCTCTGTAATATTTTCAACAGGTCCAGTCAGGACAGAAACGAGCACAATACATCTCACGCAGTGCATAGTATAATAGAAAATATAAAGCATGCAATAGAGTAAAATACAAAAAATGCTGAAGGAAGATACATGTAGTAAAAGAGATAAGTGTAATGAAATATCTACTATAATAGAGAACTAGCAGGGACTAGTGAGTCAGAGTAAAATATAGACATATGAAATGGCATAGGAGATTCATGACTACAGCTAAGAGTGATTCATGACTACAGCTACCAGGGTAATATCCACATGACTATTCCCACTCCCCCATCCCCAACCAATACACAAGAATTTGTTCAAGTTATGTTAAGATTCGTGATAAGCCCATAAATGGGTGATCCATGAGAGGCTCTGTGAACATGAGAGTACATGAGTCACAAGCGATTCGTGAATCTATGGAAGCATAGAGATACATGATAATTCGTGAAACGCACAAACATGCTGTATCTGATGCTCCCGAGGGGGATAACATCTCATAAAAAGATCCATATAGTACCAATCCGTGATAACCATCGTGTCAGCATCAAGTAAAGTAATCTAGAGCAAGAATATAAATCCTGGCAAGTATGAAACGGTCAGAGAATGTACTCGCCTGATGTATGAATGTTTGTAGAGAATATGCTGTCTGAGGAGAGGTATCTAGCTCCTGATCAGAGCAACACAAGTCACAATGTATTCTAAATAGTAAAAATGAAATTTACTATGCATACTACATGATTCTAGGTCAATCTGGTCAAAAGCCAACTCTTGGTCAACTCTGGTCAACTCTAATAGTCAACTAGGTCAAACTAGTCAAAGTTAGGTCAAACATGGTCAGACAAGTTACGGTTCAGTCAAACTAGTCATTCTAGGTTAATTCAAGTTCAATCTAGGTCAACTAGGTCAAGTTTGACCTAAGGTTGACTTTGGTCAACTCTAGTCAAACAAGGGTCAACTAGTTAGGTCATGGGTTACTAGGTCAATTAGGGTTAGCCCCTAATGGCCATAGGCTACTAACTTAGACCATAGGCTAATTTCATATAGGTTTCTATATAAACCTATATCTAGAAAGTCACATATATATACATATCTATATATATAGATATACACAAGTCTATCTACTACATATATATATCAATATATGTATACACTATATATAATTCAAAATCACACACACACATATATATATATATATAATGACACATATATATATATAATAACATATATAACATATATAGATAGTGAGAGAGGGAAATAATGAGAGAGAGTAAATTAGAGAGAGAGAGAGAGATACTGATACAAGGGGGCATGGTGTGTGTGTGTGTGTTTAACAGTGAGAGGGGGGGTGTTTCCAGATTTCTGGAACCCAGAAATCAAACACACACGCACACACAATACATATATATATACCTATGTATATACACACGTATATACCCATGTATACACCCTAAGACACACACCTAAACACACATATACATATATATACAATATAGATACACACAGAAATACACATATGTATTACACAATTTTAGTTAGAAATTCATTTTGAAACTCAGAAGTGCCAAATTTAAGAACCCACACTACAAAAAAAGTGTCTTTCTGGAACCCCAAAAATCCGTCTTAAAAAGACCCAAATCAGTCCTAAATTGTAATTTGGGACGAATTTTAGGACGGTAAGTGACAGTACTATTAGGGTGGCGTGGCAAAAACTTTTAGGACAAAAAATACCGTCCTAATTTGGTTTTAGGGTCAAAAAATGTAACCGTACCAAAAGTGTTTGAATTATTACATGTTTACGACGGTTTACAAAACGGTCCCAAAATAAAAGAGTTTGTGACGAATAACATCCGTCCTAAACAAATTTGCCAGCGTTACAAAAGAATGTCGTTTATATCTAGGACAATTACATAACTGTCCCAAAAGTAACACTTATGAAATTATTGTCTGTATTTTTTAGCTATAAAACATACAATTTAAATACACATAATTCATATAATCATGGACGTTGTCAAGCTTGTCCTCAGATGTATCTCCAGGTATCAGAGCTCCAATACAAAAAATGCTTAACAACATCAACCATTCTTTACCATTAAGTAGAAGACAACAAAATCCATATATAACTATATATGTTCAATTGATAAACAACAAAAAGCTTAACTTTAAGCATCCTTAACCACCATTTCCAAAATAAATCCAAAACACTATACATCACCCACAGCATCAGTTACAAAATGAACCCATTGTCTCCACCATTACATACAAAATGTTGAACCCATTAAGCATCCTTAACCACCTTTTCCAAAATAAATCCAAAATACTATACATCACCCACAACATCAGTTACAAAATGAACCCATTGTCTCCACCATTACACCATATTTTTAGTATATCCAACGTGAACCTAAAAATTAACCCAAACTTTTTATCATCACAAGATCGTCGCCCATCATTTTAGCATATCTAGAATACTTTGAAGGACCTACAAATGAAGATATGACAAACCCATTTAAACCGGTCAGTGAAAAGCTACCAAGTCAACAAGCACCTCAAAGAGAGTGCTACCTAGTTTGCATCCATGAACAAATCTTTTTTAAACGAAAAAAAACATTAGTAAAGACTTCCTTGTGCCAATTAATCATTGAAAAACAAACATAATTCAATCTCTACAAAAATAGACTAAAATCTCATTATTTATATGAAATGTCATAACTCTTAATTCTGGGATTTGCAATTATACATTTGTACTGATTTCCATGCAATAAACAGATCCTAATGTCATTAGAATCAGATGAATCAATGATATATATACAAGACATTACTGTCTCCAAATGTATATATACAGTTCATAGATATATTTACAACTAAATATATCATGTATCAGAAATTGTTGCAGACAAATCAAAGTAAATATATATGTCAACAACTACGAATGCTCATTTTCATATTTCTATTTGTAGCTAATAACTATTTCTCTTCATACAACTAATTACAGGGACCAATGCAAGTAACTTCAAGATGTTAGATGTTGATAAAATGTTAATTCTGATACATCAATAGAATAGCACAGCATGACGCAAGCCTGACAAATATAACGCTTCTGATACGAACCTGTGTAGGAAATGTTGCGATGCAGCATGAATTGTACAACTCCTGAACTATAAATATCTGCTCGACTGGACTCTCTTAGGAAAGACTCGAATCCCTTAGGGAACAACACTAAAGGGTCCTCTTAAACTTGAACCACCACTGGTGCATTTTGAACTATCTTGAGCTTAGGCTTAACAAATGGTATTGTAGGGTCACGACCTCCAGTGTTTCTATTGAACTTAAATCAATCATCCATTAGAAGAAGCCTCAATTTATATTTAAATTTTCAAGGGAACATTTCTAGTTTCTGCACCACCACAGAACATGTCAACTTCAACTACAACAAAATTTAGATTTATTGACAGATGGAAGTGAAAACAAAATAAATTGTGCAGGCGTTAGATGGTAAAATTTGAAATTGTTTTCCAGTAATTTTCCTGTCAAGAGTGTGTCACTAGCTTCTGAAAGTGTACTTCCACAATAAAAAGATTGAGTTCGAAGTTTAGATTTTTTCAGTATGCTACAACGAAATTGTAATCATAAAAACCATAGAAGCAAGAAAAAGAGAGAACATATAATAGCAATAAATATACCTTTGCAGTTTTCTAGGATTGTCGAGAGGTACGAACAGCAAGCATCTATGATGGGTGAAGCACCACATTTCCACTTGTTCACATGATTTTTCAAGTTTGTAACAGTAGCCATGTAATCATTCAAACCAGCGGCCAGTATATGGTAGCAGATATCCCCAAGAACCTGCACCAATAATACGTATTAGCCGGTGAACATAGGACGATAACTCACGAATCACAAGTACAAATTATTCATCTTACATAGGCATAGTCACAATCAAATTTCGATGGTAACGAACCATGTGCCTTCTTTCTGGAGGATAAAGTATACATTTAGTACATTGGAATAATATATTCACAATAATAGTCCACAAATGAGTAATAGAAAATTGTAACTTCAGAGCAGGTACTGTATTTTACATTTAGAGCCAATTAAACTAAAATAAAATAAATCTAAAAAAAATGCATAGAATTAGCAACATAAGTATCTCAAAAAGTAAATGGTACTTACCAATCGCTTGGTCATCTGTCCCCACCAGCTAGGCTAGGAGCTTCTCTGTCTCAATCTGAGAAGCAAACAAGTAAAATGAGAAGAAAAAAAGAAAGTGGAACTAAAATAAGGACCCTTAAATGATTCAAAACCACATTCATGGGGTAAGTGTTCATGATTCAAAACACACATCCTTCAGGATGCAAGAGCCAGCCTCAATGTCGTGCCCAATATTAATACAAATACAATATTATCAAAGATAAAACTGCTTCACGAAAATATGTTTTAAACTATCTATGTTTTTGTTTTTATTTTTAATTGTCATATCCATGCCGTATTGTGTCCTAGTTTTTTACAATTTGTCGTATCGCCATATCATATCCCCGTTACACATATCCGTATCCGTGCTTCATAGCTACAATTAGACTCGTATCCTCAGTATGGTAAGGTGGACCCTTGGTTCAATCTATAAAAATATAGACTAAATCTTGGTCTGAAAATGGCCTATTTATCCTAAAACAGAGAAAATCTTACTGTATTTTTCTACAATGCTAGAGAAGTACCTTCAAATGCTGGAAGAGATACAAACCAGACAAGTAGGTACCAAAATAGAAACAAATTTGCAGGAAACATAAGAAGTATATTGAAAAGACAGAAAGGAGAGGAAGAGATACAAACCTTCAAATGCTGCAAATAGCCAATTAGGTGTGTGAGTGAATTCAGGCTAAAACGAGGGGGTTTAAATAGATTTCAAAAGACCACGTTAAAATATACAGGGGGAGTTGCATATGTCAAAATAAAAGTGCCCAGGTTGAAGTCGTGCAAGTTACTGGTGAGGAAGAGTGACATGTAGGAAAATCTACCGGCAATTGTAAGAAGAAGGATCATTCAATAACCGCAAATAAAATCCTGCTATAAAGCATTTATGTGAATAATGTTAATCACTTAATATTAAATTATAACTAGCAAAGCATTAATAATGAAAAAGCGAACACCATGTTGGGTCTCAAATAAAAGAAATCAAGAATATAAATTTTAAAATATTTATTAAAAATGAGACAAATCAAGAAATATACAGGTTCAGTTTGTCTGTGGAAAGCTTCTAGCCTCGACTTAAGAACTTCAGCCGTGTCGTCCCTCCTCTGAATTAAAGGCTCTACAGTAACCTATAAAAAGCAGCAAGAGAAAGCAAAAACGAACTAGGTGCATCAACAGAAGATAAAAGCATGATTTTAATGCCAACACAACCAAAATCATAGAGATATTTAGACGTAGAACAGACAAACTTTTTGATAAAAAAAACCATGGATAATGAATTAGACGTCAAAAGTAGATAACAAAATAGCATCGCCTTAAACTATTGTAGCTTGATAGTACCAATTACAAAGCAAACCCTGAAAATGATTTCCAAATCCTGTTGATATTAAGAGGTGGACTCATGCAGCTAGTTTTCCTATTGGAAATGATTTCCAAATCCTAAAAATTGCCGTTTGGTCTCAAATTTTCTAAACTTTTGGGTCTATTTGATACTGAATCGCGTGAAATTAACTTCCTCTTGCTGGAATCTCATTTATTTGCTGAATTTTGTTGCTAAGATCGTGAATTTTTTACTGTAAATTTAGAGTTTAGGGACTTAAGCTGGAGGATTTGGGGAAACTTCTGAAATTTGCCCTAATGTAGCTGTTTTCCCCTAATTTGTTGGTTTCTTAGCATCCATATTTTATATCATTTGGTGTTAAGTGTTAACCTTCACTATTCACATCAATTGGGTTCCCCAGGGTTATGTTATGAACAATCCTCTTATAGTTAATTTACAAATAAACCCTACTACCATGCATGTTGGTCTCTTTTCTCATACTTCGTATATTTTGGACCATTTTTAAATCAATTAGTGCTGGTAATTGATTGTTAGATGCTCAAAACTGTGTATTATGTGCTAGAAATTAGTTCACATCTGAATTTATGCTCTATACCTGTAAGTTTTAATTTCTAATAACCATAGTTTATTTCAATACCTAAATCGAGTTCATGAATCGCATACCAGGTTTGTCCAAATGGATAGAAATAACCCACCAATTACATGTTTTTACTTACTGTACTTTACACCCTTGCTAATTGGTCTTTTTCGATCAATTTTCTTTGCCTACTTGACCGAAAAAGAGAGCCCCAATATCGGTATCAGTCAGTATCAGGTGTCGGTCAGTATCGGATCCGGACATACCAAACCGTATCGGATCAGATTTGGCCGATACTGCAAAATATGTAATTATAACAAGAAAGGCCCAAACTGAGAATAATTTCCAAATGAACTAAATATGGCAAGAAGGTAGTATAATATAGGTATAGTGTAAAACATTGTCAACTACAAAATAAACTGATACATGTGGAAAAGGATATTTCAAGTGTCGCTTGCCAAAAAAGGTTTAAAAAACCCACACAATACTATATTGCTCTAGACTTGTAGTCTATAAGAAAGACTCAGAAACCTCATAAGGCTCAGTTAATGAGTTTATAACATTCGCAAAACCTTCATCTTCAGACTTCACAATCTCTCTAGTTTGGCACTTTAACTAACAGTATTCCTGATAGATACCAAAACTTGGAATATAAAAAAAATCGTAAAATTACTGACTTGATCCGTTGCAGCATCCGACGAATTCATGTTGAACACAAGAACAGAGAACAAGGGCTATGTGATTGTCAGGTAGATATTTGACTAAGGCTTCACAAGCTATTGTATTCTTTGAAGAAATGAGCCTCTTTATATAGGAGAAAAAGGGATGAGCTTTCCAAGCTTCCTTAACCTCCAAAATACTAACACTTGCCATATAAATCATCGCCATTAAACTAATGATGTGAAGTATAATATAAAAGTCCATCGATTACGCGTTAATTCCCAATTTCTCTCAACCGAAAGAGACGTTTGCGATAAATCCAGATAAATATGATACAATAGGAGGGGGTATCTTGGTCTAAATTAAGTTTTCATAGCTAAAGTCTTATCGGCTGACAGAATGGAGATGTGATACAATATAACAGAGGACAAACAGGAATGACATAAACAATTGAATTGATCAATCACAATAACTTGGTCCAAGTCCACTGTGTGACATTAATTAATTCAGCTTGGTTGGCATGAAGAAGAATATGTGAGGTTCTGATCCATATTTCTTATAGGATGACATTCATTAATTCAACTTGATTGGAATGAATAAGAATATGTGAAGTTCTGATCAACATTCCAGGTTTGAAAGAAATGAAGAACAAAGTTACATCCTTTCTTAAATAATGGAACAGAGACAATGATTTCAAAGTAAAAAGAGATCAAATAATGATCAGAGAACGGCAGTGGCGACTGACCTTACGAGGTTTCGAACAAGGAACCGGAGGTACGTTGAGCACCTTGTCAATTTTAGTACCCTGCCTCTGCAGCATCTGATCAAGCTGCACCCAGAAAAAAGAGAGGAAGTAATTTAAAAATCATGAAGAATATGAATATCATTATCAGCAGAACCAAATATATCATATCCCTAGTATAGCACAAAACTTTTCAGTAAGCATGATACTTTTGAGAGAATTAAAACAAAGTTAAATGAGAACCTGGTACATCCTCACTCCATACTGTAATAATGACATAATGCTTAGTTAGCCCATCAACTATAAAAGGTTTGGATCATTCTCCTAAATGAAGAAACGCTTCCACTTTTGATAATTATACCCTTTCACACAAGTGGAATTCAAGTCACAGAAAGGTAAAACAGAGGTGCCAAAAAAGTGGATGTAGGTATTGCTGGAAAAAAAAGAACAGCCATAAAAATACCAAAAGCAAAATGAATCCAGTAAAGGAAGCAGTCATATCCATTACATGACGGACTTAGTAGTAGCTACTATACTTTTAGGAGCAAAACTGAGGATCAAAGTTTGAACAAATTGAGAAAACTACCACTCCGAATTTCTAAATATAGGGACATAACATTTATGTCCCAATTACCTCCCACTGTGAAAGATGGAGATTATCTAGGACCTGCCCAGCCAGGACGTATACTGCAGCTCGTGACCTAAAAGCCAATATCTCATGGTTTGGTTCTTCATCCGTTTTTTCGGATTTTCCATCCTGTTCGTCTACAGGATGGGTGGGTGCTGAAAATAGGGAAAGATCCATCCGGACAAAGTGCCAAAATGTCACTATTGGTTTTCCGGAGCTATACGCTAGACGACTCACCACTAAAGTTTGTCCCTTCCTTTAAAATCTAGTAAGAACCTGTTCCCCCTTTAGATTGCAATGGTACTCTTTAAGACAAGTAGATTCCAAGTGACAGAAAATAGGTGAACAATTTAGTTGCTAAAAAATGTGGAGTATAAGGTATTGCTGAAAGGAAGTGTAAAAGTATTATCTTGACATTCACAACAATATACATATAAATTTCTTAAGAAGTGATTTTAACATAAGGACGTGCTCCTTGACCATTTCAACAGTAAACAATCCCAAGTCATTCCTTAGATGGGTGCCATCCACATGTACTATTATTTCAAATTTTGCGTAAAAAAAGGAAGAAGATATGACAACAGTTTCAGGCATTGTAAAAGTTTTAGTACAAAAGAAAGTTTATAAACCTTTTCGGCTTGAACAACTGTCCTTGGAAAGCCGTCAAGGATGAAACCTTTCTGACACGATGGCTTAACTAGAGATGCATCGCCGCTAGAACCCTAGCCAAATTTCCTACCAGAACCAAACTGTAAGGTCTCGTCCCATGGAGCCCTAATTAGTTCTTTCTTGCATGGTCTAAGCAAAACCCCCTTTCCTATTCAAAATCTAGACCAAATGAACATCAGATCGATCTGATTGAAAAAATAGAAGAAGAAGAAGAACAACAACAACAACAACAACAACAACTTCTTACCTAGTGGTCATTCTTAGAATCTATCACGATGATGAATGAAAAAGAGAGAGAGGTGGTTGGAGTGGTGGCGCCGATGAGATGAGGGCGGTGGTGGCGGAGGCCTGGCTCGGGGTCGGAGTGGCGATAAGGGGAAGAGAGAGAGGGTTTGGAGCACCGTAGAAAGGTCGGAGAGAGAGAGAGCAAAGGTCGGAGAGTAGCAGCCATAGTTTTTGATCGGAGAGAGGGATATTTAGGTTGGTTTTGATCAAATGGTGAATAAGTTGTGAATGATTTTAGGATGGACGGTCTGGATTAATCCATCCGATCGAACGGTTACGATAGGAACACGTGGAGGTAAACTTTCCCCCCATAACTTTGGCAATTAGCCGCCAAATGTGTGGTATTCCCGCCGTCCTATTTGGGACGAAAATATGTATTATTTGGAACAGAACTTTCCATTAGTCCCAAATAATGATCCATTTTCACAATCTGTCCCAAAAAAATGCAACTGTTTGTTACTAAAAATATAGCCGTCCCTACAATTATACTTTTAGGACTTTTTAGACTAGTGTTCCTTATAGTGTCGTCCCAAAAAGACACTTTTTTGTAGTGCCAGGAATCACTATTCATAGGAAAGTAGGTAAACCCAATACCCGACCCAAACCGAGCTAAGGCTCGAAACCCAAGGTTGGTAACACTAGCCCTAGGTGTCCTCTAGTGTCCTAAGTGTCTGACACGACACCATGACATGATTCGAAGTGTCCAAGTGATCAAAAACCAAATCGGGTAACACAGTGCACTGGAATTTGTACTGTATCGTGCACGTGTTTGCGCGTCTCGTGCTCACGACACAGGGCATGCGAGGTGTCGTGCTCGTGTCCCTATGTTCGCCTAGGGTTGGTCTAGCTATTAGGTAGCCTGCACAGTATCCACGTGTTCCCGTGTCCGCGCACGAACACCGTATCAGTCGAGTTTTCTTGACTGATACACGCAGTTTAGCACCGCATCGTACAGCGGTTCACGTTCTCATGGACACGACACGAGCCACGTGGGACCTCGTGGTCATGTCCACGTGTAGCCCACGTATTGGGCTACACACTCGTGTCAACACGAGGTATCCACGACTCGTGTCCGTGCGACACGAGTCGCGTGTCAGTGAGGAAAACATGCACGTGCAGTACAGTGTGTGTCCAGTGCAAGTGAGTTTTCTCACTCGACACGACACGAGAAGTCATGAGACTTTGGGGACATGTTCGCAGACATTGCCCCCTCGTGTCCACCAAGTGTCACCCCTCCACGTGTTGTGTCGTGTCCGCAATCAGTGTCGGGTAGCAGGACAGCGTGTACAGTCTCGTGCACGCGTGTCGAAGGGTCGTGTGCTCCACACGTGGCACGTAGAGCCTTGTGCTCGTGTCAGTGGGTAGGTAGGGTGGTTAGATTCGTATCTAGGTTTCTGTACCGTGTCCACGACACGTGTGGATACGACACGAAGTGTCAAATAGTAGGGTTTATAGTGTGTACAGTGTGGTGTTAACAGTGTGTTCGTATCCCGTTTTAGACACGGACATGACACGAAGTATCCTCAGTCAACTAGGGTTGTGTCCTACATGTCTAGGGCTACCCAAAAATATAATTTATTTCATAAAAATACAACATTAAAACCTAAGTGGCATTTCACCAAACACTTATTTAAAACCATTGATACGTGTCCGATACGGACACCAAATCCAACCTAGATCCTACCAAACTTGACCTACAGGTCTATGGTACCTAGATGCATGCAATCATGAAGAGAAATCACAATATTAACAAGGTTTGAGGGTATTTACCTATTGAGTGAAAACTCAATGAAAAGCCTAGAATAGGGGGGTGTCCACTTCTCTTGGTGGTGTCCTAGCCTTGTGAAACTTTGATTGCTAGCCTCCCTCAGCTTCCTCAGTATAGTAGGGTCCCAATGCAAGAAACTAGAGGTGAAAAGGATCAAAATTGATGAAGTTATGGTCTTGTGAAGGAATGGGAATTTCAAGGTTTTGTGTATGTAAAAATGGCATGTTGATGAGGGGGGTGCATATATGTGATGGGGGTAGGGTTGGCTGCCATGGGAAGGGTATGGGTAGATATTAGGGTCCTTTTCCACCTTGCAAACTTAGCCCTTAAGGTTTTGACTAAGGAGATAGATATTTAGGTTTCTAGGAAATATCTTAGATAGGTAATATCTAGATATTTGTAAACTAGATATTTATACATAAAGCTAACATCCTCTACTTAGTCTTCTAGGTTAGTTGCTAACCTCTAGATTAGGCTAAACTAGGTTAGAAGCTAACATGACACTAATCAACTAATTAAATAATAATAAATCACATAAATCCAAATAATTCCAATAAATTCTAATAAATTACCAAAATACCCTTTTGACCAAAAAGTGGTAATTGATATTATAAACACATGGTTAGATTCACATGGTCATGGTTAGTCTCTAGGTCACATAATCTCTAGGGTTACACTAGGTATACACTAGTAGTTAACCAAAGTCACAAGTCGTGACTTAGAAAAATAGTTTAAAATTAACTAAAAATCACCAAAAATCATATCATGACTAAAATACCATTAATAAATAATAAAAATAATAAATTTTCAAAAAATACCCTAATTTTAGAAAACTGGGTGTTACAAGTCTACCCTCCTTAAAATAATTTTGTCCTCGAAATTTAGATGGTCGTACTCCTCCTAGGTCAAACCTCCAACAATCAGGGTCGAAGCTACTACCTAGCAACATACAAGGTCAACAAGTAAAATATGGGCAGTAGACCTATACTGGGTCATGTCCAAAATTGGCTGCCAGTTTTAGGCCATAAGGTGTCCTGAATTCAAATCGAAATCAAAATTAACTCCATAGGGTAAATCAGGATGGAGTCTCGGGTCAGGAAAATCGTACTAAGCAAATGAAGCACACGATGGTATGCCTGAGTGGGATACTAAGGTCATGGGTGTAGAGTATCATGTCTAGGTCATGTATGTGAAGTTGTTTCTGAGAAAACAACTAGTCTTGTGCTCCTAATTTAAAAGTTACGGTAATGTGCCTACGATGATCATAATTTAGAGTGGGAAAGGTCTATGGTACCTAAATTGAACCAGAAATTGTGATGCAATAGTAGTATAAAGGGGCAGGTTAAGTGGGACAGTCCTGGTCATAGGTATAGACTGGGAAGATAAGGAAACAATAAATCATAGGGCTAAAAGGGTTACCATTCTATGGTCAGAGCTACTCTATCAATTCTAAGTCAAAAAGGCATAGCACATACATTAATTCATTTAAGGGAAATTTCTTGATAAAAGAAGTTACTCAAAGAATTATATTAACGGCTAAAGCTACTTCTACTCCTACTCCTACTCCTAAGTAAGAGATGAAGAAACAACAAGCAATCGACAAAAATAAAAAAGAACTACCAGGTCAAAACTTATCAATAATAAAGAAACAGGTAGGAGAAGATGGAATTGGATTTTAAGATAGATATAATGAAGCAAGGTGGGAATGGAATTTAGAAGAACAGAACCTGCAAGCACATCGCCAACTGCCTGAGCATCCTCAACAGTCATAACGTAAGCTCGCCCCTGCTGGCCTCTTCCAGCCTGTTGCTAAAACTGCATAAATCTCTGCTGCTGTGGCTGTAACAGTCCCCTCTGCTGACCTACCGGAGCCTTGGCTCTTGCTCCTGGTGCTGCTCCCTGTGCTACTCTGCTTATATACTAGGAACACTCCCTCAGCTGGTGGTCCGCTGCCCCATATAGTAGGCACCAGCCCAGCCTCTTCCTGCACTCTTTCCATCAATGTCCCGGCTTCTTACAGTAGGGACAACTGGTAGTCTGCTGTCTCGGGGCCTGTTGCTGCTGTCTCGGCTGCTGATACTGCTGTGGCTACCTCTGCTGATGCTGATAGTGAGGCCTCTTGGCCTGACCTCCACTGCTGCCGGCTCCCTGTGTATCACGGCCCCTCTTGAGCTTCAGCTTAAGATCATCCTCAGCTGCCATCGCTCCTGCCAGAATCTCCTCAAAAGTGGCATTTTTGTCACTCTTGGTCAAGGACTTGACCTCCTTGACCAAGCCCTTCCTGAACCTCCTCGCCTTTGCTGTCTCGCTAAGGCCCTCCACAAATCTGCTCAACCGGTAAAACTTACCGGAATACTCCTCTACAGTCTGGTTCCCCTGAACCAGGTTCTCGAACTGGGTCTCCAAGGCACCGACTGCCTGATCCGAAAAAACTTCCCCTTGAAGAGCTCCTTGAAAGCTCCCCATGTCTGCCCTGGAGTGCCTACTCTCGGGTCCGTCTGATATCAAGTACGGGCAAGATCCTACATCTGGCTGGCTGCTGCCTCTATCTGGAGTCTGACTGGTATCTCCGCCAGTCGGAAGATCTCCTCAATGTGCTCAATCCAGTCATCAGCATAAAGAATCCCCTCTGTCCCCAAGAAGTCCCTGGGGTTCATCTTCTTGAACTCCTGAATGCCCGAAATCCTCTGCTGTCGCGGCTGTCCCAATCCTCCCTATGGCTGGACAGCCAACCTCTCCACCGTCGCTCTAGCCAGTTGATGGACCTCATCTATGCCCCTGGTAAACTCTGTCGTCTGACGCTGCTGCTGGGCCTACTGCGTCTCTAGGAAATGCTAGAAGTATGCAAACATCTGTGCAGCATCCACTAATCCAGATGGCATCGGCGGCTGGAACTGCGGCTGGTGTTGCTGAAACTGTGGCTGACGAAACTGCGGGGGAGGCATGTCTGGGGTAGCTGGGATGGTCCCCCGAATAGATAGAGGCGCACCCCCAAATGTGGTAGAAGCTCCCACATGAGCTGGAGTAAGGGGAGCTGTGGTCCCTGGGTCCTGGTGAGCTGGACGAGAGGTGGCAGACCTCTCAGTGGTGCACCTGGACCGAGACGCTACGATCGTGTCTCCACCATCCTGAAGACAGATCAATAAGGAAGTCAATAACGGTACAAGGATGATAGTATCAAGAAGGACAATATGAAATAGATTATACAGATTTGAACAAAAGTCAGTAGATTCAAATCTATAGAAATTTCCTAATTGTGATTGAGTATCCACTCTTTTTAAGCCTATTCCTCAAATCCTATCATAGGCTGTAGTGATACTCTAGTTCGAATACCACTACATAAACTCGACCTGCATGGGCTACCACTAAAAATGTGTCACGACCCGCACCCTGTATAGGGGCACGAAGAGTGGGTACGTCCAGCCTACGCCATAGTATCGGCGGTAGAACGCTGTCCTAAGTCAATCATCTAATAATATAAAAGTACCTGTGCAGTATATACTCTCCGAAGGGAGGTGACATAACAATATACATCTCAATCACATCTAAGGTAGAAGAATGAAAGATAGATAGACAGATAGTAACTCAAAAAGAACAGTACAATAGAATAAATAAGTCTAAGTGTCTAGGATAACATAACATCCAGAATATCAACCCAATATACAAATAAGTCTAAGGGTCTATACATCTCAACATCTCAAAATACAACTCAGAATGTGAGACAAAATAATAATATAGAAATGACTGTCTAGCTAAACTAGCCTAGACTACTGGGGCAACATCCTCAGCTGCAGGTGGATCCTGCTGAGGATCCACAACATAAGTGTCATATAGTCCTACTCCATAATAGGTAGACACCAGGACATCTTCCTCATCCTCTGTAATATTTTCAACAGGTCCAGTCAGGACTGGAACGAGCACAATACATCTCACGCAGTGCATAGTATGATAGGAAATATAAAGCATGCAATAGAGTAAAATACAGGAAACACTGAAGGAAGATACATGTAGTAAAAGAGATAATTGTAATAAAATATCTACTATAATAGAGAACTAGCAGTGACTAGTAAGTCAGAGTAAAATATAGACATGTGAAATGGCATAGGAGATTCATGACTACAGCTAAGAGTGATTCATGACTACAGCTACTGGGGTAATATCCACATGACTATTCCCACTTGTAACACCCTGTTTTCTGAAATTGGGGTATTTTTGAAAATTTATTATTTTTATTATTTATTAATGGTGTTTTAGTCATGATATGATTTTTGGTAATTATTAGTGTAATTAAAACTATTTCTAAGTCATGACTTATGACTTTGTGATTTTACTAGTATAACCCTAGTGTAAACCCTAGTTATTCCTTAACCTAGAAGTTGCCATGACCATGTGAGCCTAGCCATAGGCTTAGAACATCAAATTAGTGATTTTAGCCTAAAAGGGTATTTTGGTAATTTACTAGATTTTATTGAGATTATGTATTTTTAATATTATTTAATTATTGTTAAGTACCATGATTAGTCCCTAACCTATCTTACCCTAATCTAGAGGTTAGCTACTAACCTAGAAGCTTGAGGATGGATAATTAGTCAAGGGTTAGAGTAATGTAAATATCTAGATATTTACATAATTGATATTTTGCTTAAAACCCTCAAAATATCTCAACTTTTGCACCAAAGTCTTTGCCTTCACCTTGAAGGAAGGCCAAGGACACCCCCCCGTGCCATGGCCAACCATAGGGCACCCCCTAGCACTACACCATTCTATATAATCCCATTATATTCATTCATGATCAATTTACATGAATTTTAAGCCTACAAAATTCTATTTCCTTCAAACCTCCATAACTTGATCATTTTTGATCCAAATCACCTCTAGTCTTTTGCATTGGGACCCTACAACATCAAGGGTGCTAAGGGAGGCTAGCAATCCAGGATTTACAAGCTTTGGACATCACCAAGTTGAAGGACAAATACCCCTCCCCTTTAATTTTCCATTAAAATTGCACAAATAGGTAAATATCCATAAACCTTGCTAATACTGTGATTTTTCTTCATAAATGCATGCACATAGGTCTACCCTAACTGTGGGTCAAGTTTGGTAGAATTTAGGGTTGTTTTGGTGTCCGTATCTGACACGTATCCTAGGCTATTAAACCTTGTTTGATGAAATGCCACAAAGGATTTAATTTTGTTAAAATGTAAAACTAATTACTTTTTCGTGTAGCCCTAGACTAGTAGAATACGTACCTACTTGACTGAACATGACACAGTGTTATTTTCGTGTCGAAAATTGACACGGACACGCTGTGACAGGTGCACGCACAGTGCCCTGCTACCACGCTGTTCGTGCTCACTGCACAGAGCACTAGGACACGTAAAAATTGACCTGGACACGGGGGCAATGTCTGCGAACATGCCCCCAAAGTCTCATGACTTCTCATATCGTATCGAGTGAGAAAACTCACTCGCACTGGACACGCACTGTCAATGCACAAGCGCGTGGGGGCCAACTTCGTGCGTGTCATATCGCGTGGACACGACACTTGGGCACCTCGTGGTGACACGAGGAGGTAGCCCATCATATGGCGAACACATGGACACGAGCACGAGACGTGTCGTGTCCTGTGTCGCGAACACGAGGCAGTTGTACGCGTGCACGTCGCGATCTGAACAAGCGTATCAGTCGTGTTTTTTACGACTGATACGGACTTCGTATCGTGTCCTGGAGCAATGTGGACACAGGTCAGTCATTTGGACACATGCACAACCCCTAGGTGAACATTCATGCACGAGCACGAGACACGAGAGTGTGTGTGTCGTGTCCTAGAGTGAGTTGCACACATGCACGACACTGTGTATATTCGTGTGTATCAGTGTCTACCCGATTAGGTTTTTGTGAGTTTGGACACATCAAATCGTGTCGTGGTGTCGTGTCAGGCACCTAGGACACTAGAGGACACTAGGGGCTAGTGTTACCAACCCTTGGGTTCGAGCCTTAGCTCGATTTGGGTCGTATTTTGGGTTTGCCCATTTTTTCCTGTGCACAGTGCACATTTCCAGAATTTGGAATATTTTCCAGTTTTCCAAATCGAATTTCAAAACAATTTTTGTTATGTTTTATACATACAATTCCATGTTTTCAGTGTATGTATACGTAGTGTATATAGGTGTGTGTGTAGATGGATTTTTGGGGTATATACATGTGTGTACATGTGTATATACATATATGTATATATATAGGGGTGTGTGTGTGTATTTGTGTGTGTGTGTGTGTGTGTGTGTGTGTGTGTATTTGTGTGTGTGTGTGTGGGTCTGATTTCTGGTTTCCAGAAATCTGGAACCCCCAACTGTTCAGTTCTCTCTCTCCTTTCCTCTCTCTCACTCTATTACACCACTCTCTCTCTCACACTACTCTCTCTATATATATGTATTATATATAAGTTGTATATATATATATATATATTTTTTTTTTTTTTTTTTTTTTTTTTTTTTTGTATATATATATATATATATATATATATATATATATATATATATATATATATATGATATATATGTATTTGTATTAGATTATATATTGCGTCTATATATATATATATATATATATATATATATATATATACTATATGAGATATGAGTATTACCTAGTCTATAGGCCTATGGAGAATGTTTGTATATATATATATATATATATATATATATATATATATATATAAAGTTATATATATGTGTATATATATATTGTTTAGAGGTAGATACCTATATGAATTTTGCCTATGGTCTAAGTTACTAGCCTATGGCCATTAGAGGCAAACCCTAATTGACCTAATGACCATTGTTTGACTAGAGTTGACCAAAGTCAACCTTAGGTCAAACTTGACCTAATTAACCTAGATTGAACTTGAATGAACCTAGAATGACTAGTTTGACTAAACCCTAACTAGTCTGACCATGTTTGACCTAACTTTGACTAGTTTGACTTTTAGAGTTGACCAGAGTTGACCAAGAGTTGACTTTTGACCAGATTGACCTAGAATCATGTAGTATGCATAGTAAACTTCATTTTTTACTATTTAGAACACATTGTGACTTGTGTTGCTCTGATCAGGAGCCAGACACCTCTCCTCAGACAGCATATTCTCTACAGACATTCATACAGCAGGCGAGTACATTCTCTGACCGTTTCATACTTGTTCAGGCTTTACTTTCTCGCTCTAGATTACTTTACTTGATGCTGTCACGTTGGTAACACGGATTAGTACTATATAGATCTTTACATGAGATGTTATCCCCCTCGGGAGCATTGGGTACTTCATGTTACGTGTGTTTCACTATCATCATGTACTCCTATGCTTCCATCATACATGTGCACTCATGTGATCATGTACTCTCATGATTCACTGAGCCCTCATGTATAACTTCACGTATACTCATTTATGAGCCTCATGTAAAGTAATGTATAATAACGTAACCTGTCTAGATCCTTGTGTATTAATTGGGGGAAACGGGGGAGTAGAAGTAGACATGTGAATAATTCCAAAGTAGTGTAATCATGTATAAACTCAGTAGTGTAATCATGTATAAATTCTAGCCATTCACATGCCTATCTTGTACTCTACATCACTAGTCACTTACAGTTCTCTATATACAGTAGATATTTCCTTACAGCTATCTCTTTTACAGCGTATATTTCCTTTCAGCACTTCCTGTATTTTACTCTATTGCCTGTATAGTATTTCCTAACCTGATATGAACTGTGTGAGATGTATTGTGCTCATTCCTGTCCTGACTGGACCTGTTGAAAATATTACAGAGGATGAGGATGAGGCATGGGTGACTACATATTATGGAGCAGGACTAGATGACACTTGTGTTGAGGACTCTCAGCAGGATCCACCTGCAGCTGAGGATGTTGCTCCAGTAGTCTAGACCAGTTTAGCTAGACAGTCATTTCTACTTGTATTTTGTCTCACATTCTGAGTTGTATTTTGAGATGTTGAGATGTATAGACCCTTAGACTTATTGTATTATGAGTTGACATTCTGGATGATATGTATCCTAGACACTTAGACTTATTTCATCTATGCTACTGTTCTCTTTGAGTTACTATCTATCTATCTGTCTTTCATTCTTCTACCTTAGATGTGATTGAGACTGTATATTGTGATGTCACCTCCATTCGGAGAGTATAAACTGTACAGATACCTTTATATTGTTAGATGATTGACCTAGGACAGCATTTTACCGCCGACACTGCGGCGTAGGCTGGACGTACCCACGCTTCGTGCCCTTACTCTAGGGTACGGGTCGTGACACGTTTTTAGTGGTGGCCCATGCAGGTCTTATTTATGTGGTGGTATTCGAACTAGAGTATCGCCATAGCCTGCAGTAGGAAATAGGATGTAGTTGAGGTACTCAATCACATTAGAAAAAACTCTTATCTAAATCCCTGATATCTAAATTCTTGCTGATATTGTCTTTCTTTTGAAATAAACTGTCCCCTTTGACTATATCGTTTCTTCTCCGTATTGATTTTTTTGTTGATCTGTCTTCAGGATGGTGGAGACACGATCGCAGCATCTCGGTCCAGGTGACACCACTGAGAGGTCTGCCACCTCTCGTACAGCTCATCAGGACCCGGGGACTGCAGCTCCCCTTACTCCAGCTCATGGGGGAGCTTCTGCCACATTTGGAGGTGCACCTCTACGTATTCGGGGGACCATCCCAGCTACCCCAGACAGGCCTCCCCCGCAGCTTCGTCAGCCACAGTTTCAGCAGCACCAGTCGCAGTTCCAGCCGCCGAGCCATCTGGATTAGTGGATGCTGCACAGATGTTTTTATACTTCTAGCATTTCCTAGAGACGCAGCAGGCCCAGCAGCAGCGTCAGATAGCAAAGTTTACCAGGGGTATAGATGAGGCCCATCAGCTGGCTAGAGCGATGGTGGAGAGGTTGGCTGTCCAACCACAGGAAGGATTGGGACAGCCGCGACAACAGAGGATTCCGGGCATTCAGGACTTCAAGAAGATGAACCCCAGGGACTTCTTAGAGACAGAGGGGATTCTTTATGCTGATGACTAGATTGAGCACATTGAGGAGATCTTTCGACTGGCGGAGATACCAGCCGGACTCCAGATAGAGGCAGCAGCCAGCCAGATGCGGGATCTTGCCCGTACTTGGTATCATACGGACCCGAGAGTAGGCACTCCAGGGCAGACATGGGGATCTTTCAAGGAGCTCTTTAAGGGGAAGTTTTTTTTGGATCAGGCAGTCGGTGCTTTGGAGATCCAGTTCGAGAACCTGGTTCAGGGGAACCAGACTGTAGAGGAGTATTCCGGTGAGTTTTGCCGGTTGAGCAGATTTGTGGAGGGCCTTAGCGAGATAGCAAAGGCGAGGAGATTCAGGAAGGGCTTGGTCAAGAAGGTCAAGTCCTTGACCAAGAGTGACAGGAATGCCACTTTTGAAGAGATTTTGGCAGGAGCGATGGCGACTGAGGATGATCTTGAGCTGAAGCTCTAGAGGGGCCGCAACACTCAGGGAGCTGGCAGCAATGGAGGGCAGGCCAAGAGGCCTCATTTTCAGCACCAGCAGCAGAGGCCATTCCAGCAGCAGAGGCCGTTCCAGCAGGTACAGCAGCAGCCGAGGCACCAGCAGCAGACACCCAGGCAGCAGGTCGTCAGTTGTACTTTCTGCAAAAAGCAGGGTCATTGATGGAATGGCTGCAGAAAGAGGCTTGGCAGGTGTCTACTATGTGGTTCCGGAGACCACCAGCTGAGAGAGTATCCCATGTCTTCGGGACGACCAGTTCAGGGAGGCGGAGCCAAGGCTCCGGCAGGGCAGCAGAAGGGACCTTTGCCGACTCAGCAGCAGAGGTTCACCCAGCACCAGCATCAGGCCAGGGGTGGACAGCAGGGGCGAGCCTACGCCATGGCAGCAGAGGATGCTGAGGTTACTGGAGAGCTGATAGCAGGTTCTATTCTTCTCGACTCTATTCCAGCTTTTGTATTGTTCGATTCTGGGGCTTCCCATAGCTTTGTATCAGTATCTTTTGCGATTCGACATCATGTTATATCTGAATCGTTGCCTAGGACTTACAAGATCACGACCGGGGGTGGCATTATCCTCGTTCGTGATGTTTACAAGGGACGGAGAGTAGTTTTGGAAGGCGGAGAGTTGGATGTGTGTTTGCTCGTAATGCCACTACCGAACTACGATATTGTACTCGGTATAGATTGGTTGAGCATGCACCATGCCAGCATAGATTGCCGCGGGGGTAGAGTTCTGTTCAGAGCGCTAGGAGAGCCAGAGTTTGTATATTTCCGACGGCAGGCAGAGCAGACTTGCGGAGTTTTCTGCGGAGTTTCGGTCGAGGAGTAGGCAGCTCCACATCTATTGATAGCTGAGTTCATGGACGTATTTCCAGAGGAATTGCCTGGGCTTCTACCAGACAGAGACGTTGAGTTCTCGATAGACTTGGTTTCAGGTGTGAAACCGATTTCTCAGCATGTCTATCGAGTAAACAACAGCGAGTTGGTGGAATTGAAGAAGCAGGTGGATGAGTTGCAAGACAAGGGCTTCATCCGCTCTAGTTCTTCACCATGGGGTACACCGGTACTCTTTGTACCGAAGAAGGATGGGTCGGTACGGATGTGTATCGACTACAGGGCACTCAACAGTCTGACGATCAAGAACAGATATCCACTGCCGCGGATCGATGATCTCTTCGATCAGTTGAGCGGAGCTCGGGTATTCTCGAAGATCGATCTGAGGTCAGGCTACCACCAGGTAAAGGTAAAGAGGGAGGATATTCCGAAGACGGCATTCAGGACGCGTTATGGCCAGTTCGAGTTTATGGTGATGCCGTTTGGGTTGACTAATGCCCCGGCGGTGTTCATGAACTTGATGAACAAGGTGTTCCACCAGTAATTAGATAAGTTCGTGGTGGTGTTCATCGACGACATCCTGGTGTACTCGAAGACAGAGGAGGAACATGAGGAGCACTTGAGAGTGGTCCTGTAGACTCTCAGGCAGGAGCAGCTTTACGGCAAGCTCTCGAAGTGCGAGTTCTTCCTAGACAGAGTTGACTTCCTGGGTCATGCAGTGACTGGAGATAGGATCTCAGTCGACCCAAGGAAGAAATCAGCAGTTGAGGCTTGGGCAGCACCGACGTCAGTGGCAGAGATCAGGAGCTTCCTGGGATTGGCAGGCTACTACAGGAGATTCGTCTAAGATTTCTCCCGGGTTGCAGAGCTGTTGTCTAGGCTGACCCGGAAGGACGCAGAGTTTGTCTGGTCAGAGGAGTGTCAGGCCGCTTTCGATGAGTTGAAGAAGCGGTTGACGACAGCCCCGATTTTGACATTGCCATCAGGATCAGGCGGGTTCACTATCTACAGTGACGCCTCGGGAAAGGGTTTGGTTTGGGTTGTGTCTTGCAGCAGCATGGGAAGGTGATTGCCTATGCTTCCAGGCAGTTACGTCCCCATGAGAAGAACTATCCTACCTATGATTTGGAGTTGGCGGCAGTTATCTTTGCTCTGAAGCTGTGGAAACACTATTTGTATGGAGAGCACGTAGAGATATTTACAGACCACAAGAGCTTGAAATACGTGTTTACGCAGAAGGTGCTCAACATGAGGCAGCGCAGATGGTTGGAGCTGATGAAGTACTTTGATATTCTGCTACAGTATTACCCAGGGAAGGCCAACATAGTTGCTGATGCTTTGAGTAGATATCCGACAGCTATGTGTTTGACGATGGATCGTCACTTGTTGGCCGACTTGGAGAGCCTTGGGATCGAGGTGATTGTACCGGAAGTGCAGATGCAGATGTGGGGCCTCCAGATTCAGTCGGACTTGATTGATAGGATCAAGTCAGCTCAGTTCGATGACATTTCTCTACGATGCATCAGGGAGCAGGTTATAGCAGGATTTGCGGACGATGAGTTCACTCTTGCAGGGGATGGCGCATTGAGGCACGGTTCCAGACTGTGTGTGCCCAGTGGAGACTTTCGGGAACAGGTTATGCAGGAGGCCCACCGTTCTCAGTACTCTATACATCCGGGAGCCAATAAGATGTATAGGGATCTGAGAGAGCATGTATGGTGGAGTGGAATGAAGCGCGAGGTGGCACACTTCGTAGCCAGGTGTTTGATCTGCCAATAGGTAAAGGCAGAGAGGTAGAGGCCAGGAGGACTGTTACAGCCATTGCCCATTCTGGAGTAGAAGTGGGAGCACATCACGATGGACTTTGTTTCGGGATTGCCGCGTACTCCAGGTAGGAAGGACGCGATTTGGGTCATCGTCGACAGGTTGACCAAATCGGCCCACTTCTTGCCATTCAAAGTGGGTTTGTCTACCGAGAAGCTATCAGAGATGTATATGAGGCAGATAGTCAGACTTCATGGAGTTCCAGTGAGCATTGTATCGGACCGGGACAGTCGTTTCACTTCATATTTCTGGAGGAGCTTGTATATTAGCTTGGGCACTCAACTCAAGTTTAGTACTGCATACCACCCTTAGACAGACAGACAGTCAGAGCGGACCATTCAGACACTGGAGGACATGTTGCGGACTTGTGTCCTGGACTTTGGAGGATCTTGGGAGAGTCACCTGCATTTAGTAGAGTTTGCATACAACAACAGCTTTCAGGCCAGCATTGAGATGTCCCCTTTCGAGGTACTGTACGGGCGTAGATGTCGTACACCCTTGTCTTGGGATGATGTTAGGGAACGAGTTTTATTGGGGCCTGAGATGGTTGTGGATACAGCAGAGAAGGTGAAGCTCATCAGAGATCGGCTTCGCGTGGCGCAGGACAGACATTGGCATTGGGCCGACAGCCACCGCAGACCTTTGGAGTTTGAGGTACAGCTTAGAGATAGGATTAGAATTAGGTTGTCTTGTTTATGTTTTGTTAACCATGTTTGATTATCATAATTAAATTGAGACCTTGTTTGTGATTAGGTTGGAGACCATGTATTCTTGAGGATATCTCCAACACGTGGCACGATACGTTTTGGTGGAGGCGGGAAGCTTAGCCCGCGTTTTATCGGCCCTTTCGTTATCAGCGGGAGAGTCGGTGACGTGTCTTACAGGCTAGACTTACCACCAGCATTGGTAGGAGTCCACAACGTATTTCACGTATCGCAGTTGAGACGGTACGTGATAGATCCTAGCCATGTACTTGATCATTCCGAGATCGAGGTGGGTCCTACTCTTCGTTATCCAGAGCAGCCTATTGAGATTCTGGATCGACGGGAGAAGGCATTGAGGAACCAGACGATACCATTGGTTCGTGTCGCATGGAGGCATCATTCTCCAGGAGAGTCCACCAGGGAACGGGAGGATGAGATGCGCGAGCGATACCCTTATCTATTTGTACCTTGAGCTATGATTTTCTATCCTTCTCATCAGTTTCAGTTTCGTCTTAAAATTTCGAGGACGAAATTATTGTTAGGAGGGTAGACTTGTAACACCCTATTTTCTGAAATTGGGGTATTTTTGAAAATTTATTATTTTTATTATTTATTAATGGTGTTTTAGTCATGATATGATTTTTGGTGATTATTAGTGTAATTAAAACTATTTCTAGGTCATGACTTATGACTTTGTGATTTTACTAGTATAACCCTAGTGTAAATCCTAGTTATTCCTTAACCTAGAAGTTGCCATGACCATGTGAGCCTAGCCATAGGCTTAGAACATCAAATTAGTAATTTTAGCCTAAAAGGTTATTTTGGTAATTTACTAGATTTTATTGAGATTATGTGCTTTTAATATTATTTAATTGTTGTTAAGTACCATGATTAGTCCCTAACATATCTTACCCTAATCTAGAGATTAGCTACTAACCTAGAAGCTTGAGGATGGATAATTAGTCAAGGGTTAGAGTAATGTAAATATCTAGATATTTACATAATTGATATTTTGCTTAAAACCCTCAAAATATCTCAACTTTGGCACCAAAGTCTTTGCCTTCACCTTGAAGGAAGGCCAAGGACACCCCCCCCTTGCCATGGCCGACCATAGGGCACCCCCTAGCACTACACAATTCTATATAATCCCATTATATTCATTCATGATCAATTTACATGAATTTTAAGCCTACAAAATTTCATTTCCTTCAAACCTCCATAACTTGATCATTTTTTATCCAAATCACCTCTAGTCTTTTGCATTGGGACCCTACAACATCAAGGGTGCTAAGGGAGGCTAGCAATCCAGGATTTACAAGCTTTGGACATCACCAAGTTGAAGGACAAATACCCCCCCCCCCCCCTCTCTTTGATTTTCTATTAAAATTGCACAAATAGGTAAATACCCATAAACCTTGCTAATACTGTGATTTTTCTTCATAAATGCATGCATATAGGTCCACCCTAACTGTGGGTCAAGTTTGGTAGAATTTAGGGTTGTTTTGGTGTCCGTATCGGACACGTATCCTAGGCTATTAAACATTGTTTGATGAAATGCCACAAAGGATTTGATTTTGTTAAAATGTAAAACTAATTACTTTTACTTGTAGCACTAGACTAGTAGAATATGTACCTACTTGACTGAACATGACACAGTATCATTTTTGTGTCAAAAATTGACACGGACACGTTGTGACAGGTGCACGCACAGTGCCCTGCTACCACAATGTTCGTGCTCACTGCACAGAGCACTAGGACACGTGAAAATTGACCTGGACACGGGGGCAATGTCTGCGAACATGCCCCCAAAGTCTCATGACTTCTCGTGTCGTGTCGAATGAGAAAACTCACTCGCACTGGACACGCACTGTCAGTGCACACGCGCGCGGGGGCCAACTTCGCACGTGTCGTATCGCGCGGACACGACACTTGGGCACCTCGTGGTGACACGAGGAGGTAGCCCATCATGTGGCAAACACATGGACACGAGCACGAGACGTGTCGTGTCCTGTGTCGCGAACACGAGGCAGTTGCACGCGTGCACGACGCGGTCTGAACACGCGTATCAGTCGTGTTTTTCACGACTAATACGGACTTCGTATCGTATCCTGGTGCAACGTGGACACAGGTCAGTCACTTGGATACGTGCACAACCCCTAGGTGAACATTCATGCACGAGCACGAGACACGAAAGTGTGTGTGTCGTGTCCTAGAGTGAGTTGCACACGTACACGACACTGTGTATATTCGTGTGTATCAATGTTTATCCGATTGGGTTTTTGTGAGTTTGGACACATCAAATCGTGTCGTGGTGTCGTGTCAGGCACCTAGGACACTAGAGGACACTAGGGGCTAGTGTTACCAACCCTTGGGTTCGAGCCTTAGCTCAGTTTGGGTCGTATTTTGGGTTTACCTATTTTTTCCTGTGCACAGTACACATTTCCAGAATTTGGAATGTTTTCCAGTTTTCCAAATCGAATTTCAAAACAATTTTTGTTATGTTTTATACATATAATTCCATGTTTTCAGTGTATATATACGTAGTGCATATAGGTGTGTGTGTGTGTGTAGGTGGATTTTTGGGGTATATACATGTGTGTACATGTGTATATACATATATGTATATATATAGGGGTGTGTGTGTGTATTTGTGTGTGTGTGGGTCTGATTTCTGGTTTCCAGAAATCTGGAACCCCCCACTGTTCAGTTCTCTCTCTCCTTTCCTCTCTCTCACTCTATTACACCACTCTCTCTCTCACTACTCTCTCTATATATATGTATTATATATAAGTTGTATATATATATATATATATATATATAGATATATATATATATGATATATATGTATTTGTATTAGATTATATATTGTGTCTATATATATATATATATTTTTTTTTTTTTTTTTTGTGTCTATATATATATATATATATATATATATATATATATATATATATATATATATATATATATATATATATATATATATATATATGAGATATGAGTATTACCTAGTCTATAGGCCTATGGAGAATGTTTGTATATTTTTTTTTTTTTTTTATTACCTAGTCTATAGGCCTATGGAGAATGTTTGTATATATATATATATATATATATATATATATATATATATATATATATATATATATATATATATATATATGTGTGTATATATATATTGTATAGAGGTAGATACTTATATGAATTTTGCCTATGGTCTAAGTTACTAGCCTATGGCCATTAGAGGCAAACCCTAATTGACCTAATGACCATTGTTTGACTATAGTTGCCAAAGTCAACCTTAGGTCAAACTTGACCTAATTAACCTAGATCGAACTGGAATTAACCTAGAATGACTAGTTTGACTAAACCCTAACTAGTCTGACCATGTTTGACCTAACTTTGACTAGTTTGACTTTTAAAGTTGACCAGAGTTGACCAAGAGTTGACTTTTGACCAGATTGACCTAGAATCATGTAGTATGCATAGTAAACTTCATTTTTTACTATTTAGAACACATTGTGACTTGTGTTGCTCTGATCAGGAGCCAGGCACCTCTCCTCAGACAGCAAATTCTCTACAGACATTTATACAGCAGGCGAGTACATTCTCTGACCGTTTCATACTTGTTCAGGCTTTACTTTCTCGCTCTAGATTACTTTACTTGATGCTGTCACGTTGGTAACACGGATTGGTACTATATGGATCTTTACATGAGATGTTATCCCCCTCGGGAGCATCGGGTACTTTATGTTACGTGTGTTTCACTATCATCATGTACTCCTATGCTTCCATCATACATGTGCACTCATGTGATCATGTACTCTCATGATTCACTGAGCCCTCATGTATAACTTCACGTATACTTATTTATGAGCCTCATGTGAAGTAATGTATAATAACGTAACCTGTCTAGATCCTTGTGTATTGATTGGGGAAAACGGGGGAGTAGAAGTAGACATGTGAATAATTCCAAAGTAGTGTAATCATGTATAAACTCAGTAGTGTAATTATGTATAAATTCTAGCCATTCACATGCCTATCTTGTACTCTACATCACTAGTCACTTACAGTTCTCTGTATACAGTAGATATTTCCTTACAGCTATCTCTTTTACAGCGTATATTTCCTTTCAGCACTTCCTGTATTTTACTCTATTGCCTGTATAGTATTTCCTAACCTGATATGAACTGTGTGAGATGTATTGTGCTCGTTCCTGTCCTGATTGGACCTGTTGAAAATATTACAGAGCATGAGGATGAGGCATGGGTGACTACATATTATGGAGCAGGACTAGATGACACTTGTGTTGAGGACCCTCAGTAGGATCCACCTGCAGCTGAGGATGTTGCTCCAGTAGTCTAGACCAGTTTAGCTAGACAGTCATTTCTACTTGTATTTTGTCTCACATTCTGAGTTGTATTTTGAGATGTTGAGATATATAGACCCTTAGACTTATTGTATTATGAGTTGACATTATGGATGATATATATCCTAGACACTTAGACTTATTTCATCTATGCTACTGTTCTCTTTGAGTTACTATCTATCTATCTGTCTTTCATTCTTCTACCTTAGATAAGATTGAGACTGTATATTGTGATGTCACCTCCATTCGGAGAGTATAAACTGTACAGGTACCTTTATATTGTTAGATGATTGACCTAGGACAGCGTTCTACTGCCGATACTGCGGCATAGGCTGGACGTATCCACGCCTCGTGCCCTTATTCTAGGGTGCGGGTCGTGACACCACTCCCCCATCCCCAACCAATACACAAGGATCTGTTCAAGTTATGTTAAGATTCGTGATAAGACCATAAATATGTGATCCATGAGAGGCTCTGTGAACATGAGAGTACATGAGGCACAAGCGATTCGTGAATCTATGGAAGCATAGAGATACATGATGATTCGTGAAACACACAAACATGCTGTAACTGATGCTCCCGAAGGGGATAACATCTCATGAAAAGATCCATATAGTACCAATCCGTGATAACCATCGTGTCAGCATCAAGTAAAGTAATCTAGAGGAAGAATATAAATCCTGGCAAGTATAAAACGGTCAGAGAATGTACTCGCCTGATGTATGAATATCTGTAGAGAATATGCTGTCTGAGGAGAGGTGTCTAGCTCCTGATCAGAGCAACAAATGTCACAATGTATTCTAAATAGTAAAAATGAAATTTACTATGCATACTACATAATTCTAGGTCAATCTGGTCAAAAGTCAACTCTTGGTCAACTCTGGTCAACTCTAAAAGTTAACTAGGTCAAACTAGTCAAAGTTAGGTCAAACATGGTCAGACTAGTTAGGGTTTAGTCAAACTAGTCATTCTAGGTTAATTCAAGTTCAATCTAGGTCAACTAGGTCAAGTTTGACCTAAGGTTGACTTTGGTCAACTCTAGTCAAACAAGGGTCAACTAGTTAGGTCATGGGTCATTAGGTCAATTAGGGTTAGCCCCTAATGGCCATAGGCTAGTAACTTAGACCATAGGCTAATTTCATATAGGTTTCCATATAAACCTATATCTAGAAAGTCACATATATATACATATCTATATATATAGATATACACAAGTCTATCTACTACATATATATATATATATCAATATATGTATACACTAAATATAATTCAAAATCACACACACATATATATATAATGACACATATATATATCATAACATATATAACATATATAGATAGTGAGAGAGGGAAATAATGAGAGAGAGTGAATTAGAGAGAGAGAGAGAGAGAGAAAGATACTGATACAAGGGGGCATGGTGTGTGTGTGTGTGTTTAACAGTGAGAGGGGGGGTGTTTCCAGATTTCTGGAACCCAGAAATCAAACACACACGCACACACAATACATATATATATACCTATGTATATACACACGTATATACCCATGTATACACCCTAAGACACACACCTAAACACATATATACACATATACATATATATACAATATAGATACACACAGAAATACGCATATATATTACACAATTTTAGTTAGAAATTCATTTTGAAACTCAGAAGTGCCAAATTTAAGAACCCAGGAATCACTATTCGTAGGAAAGTAGGTAAACCCAATACCCGACCCAAACCGAGCTAAGGCTCGAAACCCAAGGTTGGTAACACTAGCCCTAGGTGTCCTCTAGTGTCCTAAGTGTCTGACACGACACCATGACACGATTCGAAGTGTCCAAGTGATCAAAAACCAAATCGGGTAACACAGTGCACTAGAATTTGTACTGTATCGTGCACGTGTTCACGTGTCTCGTGCTCAGGACACAGGGCACGCGAGGTGTCGTGCTCATGTCCCTATGTTCGCCTAGGGTTGGTCTAGCTATTAGGTAGCATGCACAGTGTCCACGTGTCCCCGTGTCCGCGCACGAACACCGTATCAGTCGAGTTTGCTCGACTGATACACGCGGTTTAGTACCGCATCGTGCAGCGGTTCACGTGTCTCGTGGACACGACACGAGCCACGTGTGACCTCGTGGTCATGTCCACGTGTAGCCCACGTGTTGGGCTACACACTTGTGTCAACACGAGGTGTCCACGACTCGTGTCCGTGCGACACGAGTCGCGTGTCAGTGAGGAAAACGTGCGCGTGCAGTACAGTGTGTGTCCAGTACAAGTGAGTTTTCTCACTCGACACAACACGAGCAGTCATGAGACTTTGGGGGCATGTTCGTAGACATTGCCCCCTCATGTCCACCAAGTGTCACCCCTCCACGTGTTGTGTCGTGTCTGCAATCAGTGTCGGGTAGCAGGACAGCGTGCACAGTCTCGTGCATGCATGTCGAAGGGTCGTGTGCTCCACACGTGGCATGTAGAGCCTTGTGCTCGTGTCAGTGGGTAGGTGGGGTGGTTAGGTTCGTGTCTAGGTTTCTGTATCGTATCCACGACACGTGTGGACACGACACAAAGTGTCAAACAGTAGGGTTACAGTGTGCACAGTATGGTATTAACAGTGTGTTCGTATCCCGTTTTGGAAACGGATACGACACGAAGTGTGCTCAGTCAACTAGGGTTGTGTCCTACATGTCTAGGGCTACCCAAAAATATAATTTGTTTCACAAAAATACAACATTAAAACCTAAGTGGTATTTCACCAAACACTTATTTAAAACCATGGATACGTGTCCGATACGGACACCAAATCCAACCTAGATCCTACCAAACTTGACCTACAGGTCTATGGTACCTAGATGCATGCAATCATGAAGATAAATCACAATATTAACAAGGTTTGAGGGTATTTACCTATTGAGTTAAAACTCAATGAAAAGCCTAGAATAGGGGGTGTCCACTTCTCTTGGTGATATCCTAGCCTTGTGAAACTTTGATTGCTAGCCTCCCTCAGCTTCCTCAGTATAGTAGGGTCACAATGCAAGAAACTAGAGGTGAAAAGGATCAAAATTGATAAAGTTATGGTCTTGTGAAGGAATAGGAATTTTAAGGTTTTGTGTATGTAAAAATGGCATGTTGATGAGGGGGGTGCATATATGTGATGGAGGGTAGGGTTGGCTGCCATGGGAAGGGTATGGGTAGATATTAGGGTCCCTTTCCACCTTGCAAACTTAGCCCTTAAGGTTTTGACTAAGGAGATAGATATTTAGGTTTCTAGGAAATATCTTTGATAGGTAATATCTAGATATTTGTAAACTAGATATTTATACAAAAAGCTAACATCCTCTACTTAGTCTTCTAGGTTAGTTGCTAACCTCTAGATTAGGCTAAACTAGGTTAGAAGCTAACATGACACTAATCAACTAATTAAATAATAATAAATCACATAAATCCAAATAATTCCAATAAATTCTAATAAATTACCAAAATACCCTTTTGACCAAAAAGTGGTAATTGATATTCTAAATGCATGGTTAGGCTCATATGGTCATGGTTAGTCTCTAGGTCACATAATCTCTAGGGTTACACTAGGTATACACTAGTAGTTAACCAAAGTCACAAGTCGTGACTTAGAAAAATAGTTTAAAATTAACTAAAAATCACCAAAAATCATATCATGACTAAAATACCATTAATAAATAATAAAAATAATAAATTTTTAAAAAAATACCCTAATTTTAGAAAACTGGGTGTTACATCTACACACGCAGGTGACGAATGTTTACACCGTAAACCAGCTTATCCCAGTGGAAGACGCTTACGGCATAATCGAGGGAGGGGACCATCCAATCATCTTCGGCCGGAAAGACGATCCACAGCCCTTCATCCTAGAGAAGGTCGATCTCGAGTCAGATGCCGGAAGACTTCCTCTGTATCTTTATAGCCTCCAATCCAAATATCTCATGCAAAAACAGGGGTATGATCTGGAGACGACGCCAGGCTTGAACTACGGCACTGGACGACGATTACCTTTGAAGCCGACGGTCCCAGCTGGCAAACCACGGGACTACTATAGCAAGACTCGATGTGGATTAGGGTATGTTACACCCACAACGACCCCTGAGAGTTCAGATGAAGAATGTGACTGGCATTCACATTCAACCGGGTCACCAACTTCTGACTCGGATACCAGCATCGGAGACGTATTCAGACAAGTCCTGTCAGTCAACATGGCATTCGCCGACGCTTATGAAGAAGATGAAGACATTCCTGAAATCTTCGAGCTAGAGCCGTGGGCCCAACAGCTGGATGCACAATGGGAAAAGCGGTTCGAACAGAGGGAACCTCCTACCGAAGATGAGGTTACACAGGTCGACCTCGGCAGTGAATCTTCTCCAAAACCAATCTTCGTCAGTAAAAGCCTAACAGACAAAGAGCGAGAATCGCTAATGGAACTTGTCAAAGAATATATTGATGTGTTCGCCTGGAGCTATGAAGACATGCCAGGACTAAACCCCGAGGTTGCCCTTCACAAGCTCAACATTCGGCCAGATGCCAAGCCAGTCAAGCAACAACAATGACGCTTCCGTCCAGGCATCATGGATGCGATCGAAGCCGAAGTCAACAAACTGATAGCCAACGACTTCATACGTGAAGAGCAACATCCCGACTGGGTCGCCAATATAGTACCCGTCCTCAAGAAGAATGGGAAGATTCGAATCTACATCGACTTCCGCAATCTGAACGAGGCATGCCCCAAAGATGAATTCCCCCTCCCTATTACAGACATCATGATTGACAATACCTGCGGCTTCGAACGTATATCATTCATGGATGGCTTCTCGGGGTACAACCAAATCAAGATGTCCCCTGACAACGAAAAGCATACATCATTCCGAACACCGATTGGCACATACTGCTGCACAGTCATGCCTTTCGGTTTGAAGAATGTCGGCACCACATATCAAAGAGCCATAAGTATCATCTTCAGAGACCAATTATGCAAGACGGTGGAGTGCTATGTTGATGACATCGCCATCAAGAGTCGCTGTAAGGGAGACCATCTGCAGGATCTGAGGACGGTATTCGACCTGATGTGAGCGCACAATCTGAAGATGAATCCCACAAAATCCTTCCTAGGCGTATCTAGCGGGAAGTTCTTGGGTTTCATCATCACTACACAGGGTATCCATGTAGACCCTGAAAAGACGAAGGCAATTATGGAGATGGGTCCTCCAAAAAATCTTCGCGAACTCCGAGGCCTCCAAGGGAGTCTAGCTTACATCAGGAGGTTCATTTCTAACCTCTCCGGGCGATGTTGACTATTCATCCATCTCATGAAGAGATCCCAGATGAGGTCGCCAACTCGCATGCAACCTCCCACGATGATATATGGCGAATGTTCTTCGACGGTGCTTCGAGAACTGGACCCAAGGGCAACATCATCGTCGGAGTCGGGGTGGTGCTAGTTTCTCCTTCCGGATTGGTGATCAACCGTGCTTACTCTCTCACGGAGCCCTGTTCTAACAATGTGGCTGAGTACAATGCTTTGGTCATTGGCCTCCAACTTGCAAGAGAGCTGGGGGTAGAATATCTTGAAGCATACGGCGATTCTCAGTTAATCGTCAATCAGATCCGGGGCTCATACGAAGTCCACCATGAAGACATGATCCCCTATCACCAAATAGCGATCGACATCATCTCGTCATTTGAGGGATTCTTTATCGAACATGTTCCCAGACTCCGAAATATCGAAGCTGATGCCTTAGCAGGCCTGGCCGCTTCCCTAGCAGTGCCAAATCATACTCACCAATCGGTAGATGTGATAGGCCACGAACTGGTCTGCCCCAAGAACAATGTTCAATTTGTGGCGAGTAATTCTGCTCAGACGATCGACGATGTCCCAGATTGGAGACAACCATTCATTGACTTCAAATCGTCTACGATATCCTGCCCGAGAACCCAAAGGAAGCCACCTCCATCAGACGGTATTCTCTCAGATTCTTCTACGATACAGAGACAAAAATGCTCTATCGCCGATCCTATGATGGATTATTACTTCGATGTCTATCAAATGCAAAAGCCAAAGAAGCCGTACGCGAAGCTCATGACGGTGTCTGCGGGGCCCATCAACCTGGCCCTAAATTGAAAGACCGTCTTCGCCGAATGGGCTACTACTGGCCCACGATGGTAGCAGACGCGATAGACTATGCTAGAAAGTGTAAAGCTTGCCAAGTCCATACGGACTTCATCCACCAACCATCCAAATTTCTAAATCCGACAGTGGCGTCCTGGCTGTTCGAAGCATGGGGAATGGATATCATCGGTACGATTACTCCACCTTCCTTCCGAGGACATCGCTTCATACTCGCAATCACAGATTACTTCTCCAATTGGGTGGAAGCTGTCCCGCTTGCAGAAGTAAAGACTTCAAACGTGATCAGCTTCCTTAAGCATCACGTCATCTATCGCTTTGGACTGCCCCGAAGGATCATCCACGATAATGGTCTATAGTTTGCAAGCCATGCCTTCTATCGGTTCTGTGACAAGCACCACATCCAGAATATTGCTTCGATGCCATACAATCCAGCAGCGAATGGGTTGGCAGAAGCATTCAACAAAATCATCATCAAGTTACTCAAGAAGTTTGTATCATCCAACAAACATGACTGGAACGAAAAGCTTGGTGAATGCTTATGGGCGTACCGTACCACAGTTCGAACGGCCAAAGGGAACACACCATTCTCCCTGGTATACGGGAGTGAGGCAGTCCTCCCGTTGGAGACTTAAATACCCTCACTCCGTGTCGCCCTTACTTATCAATTGACGATAGACGATAACTACCGTCGCCAACTACAAGAGTTAGAGGCCTTAGACGAAAAGCGCCTCTTGGCTCAGCAAAGAATTAAGCTATACCAAGCACGCATCTCTGGTGCCTTCAACAAGAAGGTTAAAATCAGAACATTCCAAGTGGGCGATCTCGTCCTGGCAGTCCGAAGGCCGATGGTCATGACTCATAAGACCGCCGGCAAGTTCCAGCCAAAATGGAAAGGTCCATTCATCATTGAGGCTGTATTCTCCAACGGTGCTTACCGCCTCGCAAAATAAAATGGAGACTTGCCCGTCAACGGCAAGTTCCTGAAGAAATATTATGTCTAAACGATACATTCCAGACAACCGAGTTATGTACCCGCCGGTGCCGTTGAACTCACTTCTACAGTATTCCAGATTATCGAGTCATGTACCCGTTGGTGCCGTTGAACTCACATCCACAACATTCCAGACTACCGAGTTATGTATCCGCTGGTGCCGCTGAACTCACTTTCATAGTATTCCAGATTATCTAGTCATATACCCGCTGGTGCCGCTGAACTCACATCCACAACATTCCAGACTACCGAGTTATGTACCCGCTGGTGCCGCTGAAATCACTTTTACGGTATTCCAGATTATCGATTCATATACCCGCTGGTGCCGCTGAACTCACATCCACAACATTCCAGACTACCAAGTTATGTATTCGCTGGTACCGCTGAACTCACTTTCACAGTATTCCAGATTATCGATTCATGTACCCGCTGGTGCCGCTGAACTCACATCCACAACATTCCAGACTACCGAGTTATGTACCCGCTGGTGCCGCTGAACTCACTTTCACAGTATTCCAGATTATCGAGTCATGTACCTGCTGGTGCCGCTGAACTCACATCCACAATATTCCAGATTATCGAGTCATGTACCCGCTGGTGCCGCTGAACTCATATTTCCAAATTCTAGATTATCGAGTCATGTACCCGCAGGTGCCTCTGAACTCACATTTCGGTCACTCTTTCAGATAGTAAGTCATGTATGACCATACCTATGAACTTTCTTCCTGGAAGAGATCCTTCCTCATGATCCACTACCCGCACTTCCAATGCACAAAAAGGGTAACCGATCTACAAATTTTTAAAACGGCCATGTCCTCATTACCTCTGAGTCGTTTCACTTCTGCCAAAAACAAATCACCCCTTTACATAGAACTTCCATGTCCTCATTACCTCTGAGTCATTCTATGTACCCTCCTTCATTGAGCCCACTCCTGCCATGTCTCCATTACCTCTGAATGGGAAGGCTCCGTCGAAGAAACCTTCATGCTTGCCATATCCTCATTACCTCTGAGTAAGTATGATGATTTCCTTTCAATTTATTATCTGTACCCACAACTGGAGTACGCCAAGGATAATAGGTCCACAAATATTCTCCGTTGAGTCCACTCCTGCCATATCCTCATTACCTCTGAGTAGGAAGACTCCACGGTAAAACACTCATACTTGCCATGTCCTCATTACCTCTGAGTAAGTATGTTGGTTCCCCTTCATCCTATTATTCGTATCCTAAGTCGGGGTATGCCAAGGGTAATAGGCCCACAAATGTCCTCTGTTGACCACAAATACCCTCCGTTGAGTCAACTCCTGCCATGTCCTCATTACCTCTGAGTAGGAAGACTCCACGGTAAAACCCTTATACTTGCCATGTCCTCATTACCTCTGAGTAAGTATGTTGGTTCCCCTTCATCCTATTATCCGTATCCTAAGTCGGGGTACGCCAAGGATAATAGGCCAACAAATGTCCTTTGCTAAGCCTCTTAGTACAGGCCCACCATTCCTCATCATGCCCCGGGAGCCTAGCTGCTCCATAGCATTCTTTCTCCTGATACTCGAAACGTCCACGACAACCTTATTATGGAACCGTTCTGGGTATCCCTAATCAAATTTGTTACCCGTACCTAAAACCAAGGTATGCCAGGGGTAACAGGCCCACAAACAAATCTCCCATGCGGGGCCCACATCACCACAATACCACAGGCACAACAAGCAATACAAATGAAGGGTAGAATGGAAAGTACTCTTTATTTGAAAGACGAAAAAGCATTACATATGGTAGGGACCATGTCCCTTTCAAAAAGAAAAGAAAAAGAAAACAGGAACAAAACGAGAAAAAGGCCGACTATAGTTCGGCATTACACAACTCCAAGTGGCGGTTTCTCACCAAGGAAGTCCTCCGCTCAAGTCTCTGTTTAGCCCGACGCTCCATCTCCTGGGATAACTGCTCCGCATCATTCAGATACATATATGCCTTCCAGTCATTCTCTATCTTCTTCAGGGCAAGTTCTAGATTGGCAGAAGCTCTACTAAATTTGTCAGCCTCTTGAATGGCAATCCCTTTCTCACTACGAGCAGCTTCGAGCTCGGACTCTAGGAAGGCCAGCTTTCTCTGGAGCTCGAGAATCTGCTCCCGGGTGTCAGTTACCCCGCAAGAGGCAGTCGCTTCCCGAGTCGCGCAATCTTCAGTACGACGGCTCCATTGATCGTACGACTGAGTCAGATCCCGGCCGTCCTTCAATATAGCTGGCTTGAGCGATTTTCGAGCAATCCTCACCTTCTCTACCGCGGTTGTGAGAAAGGTACGCTCTTGATCTATTGCCACTGATAGATCAGCTTGCCGCAGTAAGCAAAACTGGGCCACAAGACGATCTGCCTCTAACAGCTTAGGCTCCAGAAGAGCAGCCAGGCCCTCCCCACCGGGGAGTATTCTAAGGATATTAATCTGGCCACCTGCGCATTGACGGGCCATAGCAAAGGGAGTCCCCCTTTCCACAGCTGCCTCGATCCCCCTCTTCAGGTGGCAGTAGAAACTGCCGACCACATCCTGGGACACTTCATCCAAAACCTCTGTAGAGGATGGCATCAAAGGGAGTGTAGCGGGCAGTACCGAAGGAGTAGCCTCAGAACTTGCCGTTCCTGCCACTAGGGAAACAAATTCTGTGCGGAAAGATGCATGAATAGCAGCTAGCTCCTCTTTCGCCGCCCGAAGAGCCTGGATGCTTGGCAGGGCGGAAAGGTTAACCCCCGAAACTATATTCGCGGAGGAGGGCACAGGAAGCATCGTCCCTTGCCCCAGCTGTACTGCCACTTGGGCTTCCGAACTCGACCCAGCTGGATGCCCCTTAATATCGGTTGGAAAAGAAAGAGGCACATGTGCTTCCATCTGATCCCCCCTGGCAGAGTTCGTCCCGGCAATGTCCATCACCGGCAATGAAGGGGTGGAACCTGTATCCCCGAAGCAACCATTAATCCACGTAACCTGAAGGACAGGAGGATAGGGCAAATAGGCCTCCCCGCAAGTTAAGATTTGGTTTATCTTACCAGGAGAAGAGCATGGAGGCTGCAGCTCGTTCGCAGCTGGCATAGTCTCCCCACCCGCGGCTTCTAAGTCAAATTCAACCAGTTTCTCTGCTCTAGCCACCCCTGAAAGGGAGCCAACCAGGTCAGTGTCATCCTGTTAAAATTTAGCTGTCTCGGGGACAGGTGCAGTAGAGCCCCCGTCCCCATGGGTTGAGGTCTCAGCAAGACGAGACTCCCCGGTCGCATCCGGAAGAAGCCCAGCAGAAATAATAGCGGTGCACACATCATTGACCAGATTGGATAAGACCGGATCGACCTCGGTAATCGAATCCTGAGAAGCAGACTCCTCTGATGCCTACAAAGAGCAAAAGAAGAAGAAAATGATTAGGCTATAGCTTAGAAAAAAGAAGGTGAAGGTAGTTGAAATCCCAAATCATCTTAGAAACAGCGTCAACGTCATCAATAAATAGCCTGCGACATCTTACCGCAGCCCGCTTCGTAGAGTAAGTCCTGCCATCGTCAGTGGACATACGTCTGCCACGTTGGCGCGAGGTACCAGGCACAACAGGTGGTTGATCCTCCACCTCTTCGTTCGGCATAATAGGTGGCTGGTCCCCCACCTCCTCGTCCGAAGAGTGTGACGAGTCATCGGCGTCCTGCTCATCATCCTCTTCGTCCGCCGTAATGGACTCCGAGTCTGGCACAGGAACCCTATTCACTGCTCTCTTCCTCTTCTTAAATCCCTCGGGCTTCTCGGCCAAGCCAGTGCCAGCAATGAAGCTGGTGCTCATGTCGAAGTTAATAGGAGGCTTGCTCGCCGCAACATGATAAAGGGCTGCTATGTACAAAATCTCCCATGACGCCTTAGCGTCAGGGATCGAGAAGCTAGCCCGGGTATGGACCGCATTATAATAATGCCAAGCCCTGATACCATCGAGAATACTGCCCTCAAAGCCCAGTGTTGCTCCCCTTTCCAGAATTTTAAAATTTTTATTATTATTTTATTTTATCGAGGTTAATATTTAGATCAGAATTATTTACTAATTTTGGTTATATTAATTTGTATCAAATAAATATATAAAAGTATGTGTTTGTATATATGTATATAAATATATTATAAATATGTGTACATGTGTACACATTTGTAGTAATTTTACTGTCAGGTTTTGATGGCTTTCACTGGTTTGTTATGTATGGTTTGTTACTTCAGGAAGACAGTTCTGCATAAGTTGGTTTTTGCATATGAACTTTTGCCTGTCCTATAAATACCTTCTAGGCTGTCGAATGAGCTATAAATTTGCTCCTTCTAGATGGATCCACTGGTTTCTCACAGTCACAACTTTGAAGTTATCACTTGGTTCCATTGGGATTGCCTACCATGGTTTGTTTCGGCCTATGTTTCTGAAAAAGCAGTCTCAGAAATTGTTTGGTAACAACTGCTTATCAAAATCTTTTGGAAGCAAGTTCAATTTAGAGCAGTTTTTGAAGCAGTTGGGATGCTGGTGTCCAAAGCCGCTCCTGCTGTACTTTTTGTAAAGCTACAACAATCCCAAACCAGGCCTATGTATGTAGCCAACCTATTGTGTTAGAAATAGTTGATCTCCCAAATTAAACGTGACATGCTTTATTTAGTGTTGCTGATAAATGGCTAGGGTCTTACTTGAAAGGTAATGACGTATTGGTAGATAGGAGTCTGTATGTAGGACAAGTTAGTTGTGATTTATGATTACTGTGCCAGGTTAAGTTGTGCATTAATGGCTAAGGTATTAATTGGCTAACCTAATTTTTTTAAGAGTTTAGACCTTTGGATATGTTTTCCTTATGGATGGGCTGGGAAACCTATTGTGTGTTTGTCATGCATTTTAATATGGAACCAAGAAGAAGCAGACCTTGCTACCAACCCCCACCCGAGCACAAGGGGCCACAAAACGCGCCCATCCAACCGACCCAAACTCCCTCAACCAAACAAAAATCCCAACAGCAGCTAATAAATCCCAATCCAAGCAGCCCCCGAATAAAACCCAACCGGCCTACCAAAACTTCCCTCTATGTATTAAGACTCCCCACCCCTCAACCGAACAGAATAAAACCCGAGCCCCGACTGCTACTAATCGCGTTCTCATCTTTAACTCTAAACCCTAGTACGCCGTCCACCCTCCTCCCCGAACGTTGGCGACCCACCCTAGGCCTGCGCGCCACCGTCGTGCGCGGCCGAGGCCGCGGAGGCAGCGCGCGCACGCACGCGCTGATCGGGAAACGACAGCGACAGCACCAGCAAGGTGCAGTCTTTGCGACGGGAATCCCGCTTCCTCGGTTGATCAAATCCAGACCCGTCTTCGCAGGTTCACACTCAATATAACCCTCTTTCTGATCCATAAATTAGTTTACGAAGATGCGTAATGTATTTGTCGAGAAATCGAGTCAACTTCGACGAAAAACTGTTTTTAACAGTTCGTAAAATAGTCCCAAACACCCAACTTCACGTCGAATTTCCCACAATCTATCCTTCGAATCAGGAAACTTTCTAAACAGAAGTTAAACCCAACATATAGTGCTAGAAAATTCCAGTAGAAAGTTTGTAGAAGTTTGCATTGTACAGAGAAATAAACACATATAAACTTCGTCAAAAACCTGTTTTCGAAAACATAAGAAACAATCCACACGACGTGCGTCCCGCCATTCCGGGCATCGTGGTCGCGAACCAAAAGCATCGAAAGCTGCGTAACGGTTTCATGGTCGTGTGGGCTTTGACGGAATTCAATTCGGTCGCGTGTGCGCGACGAATTTCATGCGTATCCGTCGAAATTTACCGTATCGTGCACTTTACAAATTCTCTAATTACTTTGTGCATGCTCGTCAGATCAAGACGAAACTTACGCCAACAGGACCATATCATTTCTTTGGTCCTGTATGCCAAGTTTGGTCCAATTCTGAGACCGTTGATAAAATCGTCGTTTTGCGGGCCCTACGGTCTCACTCAACGGGCGATTTTGTGCACGGCCCGCCGGAATCCAACTCTGGATATACGGTTGGGTTCGTATCGGAAAATTGGATCCGTAGACATGTAGTTTGATGACTTTAAAGACCATTGACTCTGGCACGCTTTTCGGTGCAAAGTGGGTCTAACGGCGGACATCGTTTTTGTCCGAAATTACCGTTTTGCCCCTGTGTCCAGAATTGGACTTAAGGACAGGCAATCCTAGATAATTTGACTATTCTGAGAACGTTGGTACTATTTATTTCAGCATCTGGAGACTTCTGTATGTGTTGACTGATTGTGGCTCATTGAGTGGTATGGTATTTTGGTTTCTCCAGCTAAGGACCTCAGGCAAGTGCACTTTCTGATTACTTTTCGATTCATAGTAGTCTTTTTATTTTATGTCTATACATATATCTTTCTGCTTATTGACACGCTCGTCACACGGAGTAGTCGGGAGGGGAAATATCTTAGTAGACATGTAGACTACCCAGAACTATCCCATTGTCTCTCGTGAATGCTAGCCGCTGCACACAACACGTGCAGTGTGCCTTATTTACCACCTAGCCGTTCACATGTCGAAACAGATATTTCACACCACCTAGATAGATGTCTTTTATTAGTTTTTCCTTGTTTACTTCTCTACCGTGCTATGTCATCAGTTTTCTTACTAGCTTTCATATTCTATATGCTATTTTCATGTCTTGTTAATTCTATTATGTTTTCGTTTTGTCGTCAGTTTGTGTACTTGTTCCATTCCTGACTGGAAACCAATATTTTTCAGGTTTAGCCGCGATCACTCTTAGCACTGGAAAGATTTGGGCATGCTGAGGCCAACCTAGAAGTAGATAGCCATTGTATCATTTCATTAATTGTAAAACTTTGTATTTTTCCTTTAAATATAAATGTTGTAACTGTTGTAATAAATTAGAAATATGAATGAGCAGCAAATGTGATATTTTGAGCATTTATATTCTTGTGGGCTTGATAGCGTTCTACCGTCGACTCTGTGGCGTAGGCTGGCATGGACACATCTCGTATCCGAAAAGCGGGTGCTGGTCGTGACACCCAGGCAAGCACTGGGGCAGTCAAGGAACAGCTGACTGTACCCAAATTGACGAAAACACCTGCTGGGCAAATACGGCTCCAGATATACGTTATTTTGGTGACGATATACTAGGTACGAGGGGCGAATGTTGCGTAGCCAAAGAAGCATCTTCTCAGATAAGAGGTGCGGAGGTTCAAGGCCATCAACGTGTACCCCCCTCACTTCCCTAGGGATAAATTGAGGAAGAGACACAAAGAAGTCGGGCCCGTCAACCCTCGCCAACGCCCTCCGACAGGCTGGCATGGTGTTGTACTCCCAAGACTGATGACGGTATCAGAAAAGAAAGGCGTCATCAGCAGTAACATCATCCTCTGTTCCGGGTCACATCAACGTCCGGTAGTGCATCAATAACCACCCCATGAGATAATGGTATGGTAGCTCTATCCGCTCAAAGTCCAGTGTCGTCTCGCGAGCAATGACTTTAGACGAAAAGGTGCGGAGGCCGTGGTGTATGCTACACACCATGGCCGGCAGAAGGGCCAGTCTAAATTTGAAGACCAGCTTCACAGCCGGGAGAATGAAGTGGTGGCTGATCCTTTCAGTAGAACCTGCACCTCCTGAGACTACGCAATTCCGTAGCCACACCATCAAGAACCCGGCCAAGAGTGCTTTCTCGGACGTTTGTCGGGTACCGTAGTGGAAATAACTGAAGGAGTCAGTGCGACTCCCAAACCTGTCACAGGTGGACCTCGACCTTTTGGCCTTCAATATCAGGTCCTTTACCTCCTCCTGGGTTTAAGGACCTCGAGACGAAACCCGGCCGAAAGGACATAATTTGAAAAGATACGCGACCCAGACCGTGGTATGGAGGGCATTCCCTTCTGAGCTATTTTCCTTCTTGATAGCAGCCTGGTGACAGATGCTATGGTGGCACAACAATTCCCGGTACACAGCGACGAAACCTGGGAATCGTCGATCCAGATCATCAAACTCCTCATTCGTCGGGGTGTATACTTCAAAGGCCTCGCCCCCCCATGGCAGCTTAGAAACGGCATGCATTTCATGGAGAGCAAGGCCCAACTCCCCTCCGGGCGCGAAGAAAGTCCCCGTACGCCGGTTATACATCTCCAAAAGGGCCATGAACAACGGCTTGTTAATGGGCAACCCGTAACAAGTGCCCCGGATGGCGTAGTAAAGGTCAACCTCCCGAAGGAATTCTTCGTGGTTCCTCAGGATCCATGAGGAAAGATTGGCCCGTGTAGGAATGGGGTTTATCCAATTCAGTAGTGACAACCTGCCCACGGGATAAGACCCCTTGCGAGCGAGCTGATTCAGGAAGGTATCAGCTCGAATAAAAGTGGAGTTGGGACCAGACACGTTTATAAAACTACCAGGAATCAGTCCTACCACACTCCGACTGACAGACTCCCTGCTCACACATGCTGACCTAATACTCATATTATAGTGGATGTTACCCACGAACATCCCTGATTGAGTGGGAGTCAGGGAGCCCACCATTTTCCTGCTCAACGGTACCATGTTAAACCACGAGAGGGGAAAGTGCCATTCCATCTGGGGAATATGGATCTCCACCCCGTCCACAGTAAAATTCCAGCTCTCAGAAACGTCCAACACTCGGGAGTTCTTTATGGAAAAAGCATCTCCAAAGAGAAAAGCTGGTTTCAGATATTCTCCGTCCAGTCTCCCCGAATTTATCATAGTACAAAGAAAGTGGAACGGCTTGTTGTTGATGGCAGCCACCCTCTCCAGAGGCTCATCGATGGGAAGCTGATCCATCATATGTCGAATTAAGCCATCTAGCTGTACACCCATGGCAAATTGAGCTGAACCCACCAGAAGCTCTCCTTCCGGGTTGGTTGGGAGGTTTACTGGAAAAGGACAAAAGAAACAGGATTAAAAGATAGGTTAAAACGAAACCACTTAAAGTTTCTCAAAAAGAAGTTTCTATGAGCCTATGCGGCTCGGACCGACGAAGCCTTATGCGGCCCAATTCAGCTGGGTTTCATGCGGCACGGCTTTAATAGAGCCTATGCGGCTCGGGTCAACACAGCTTCATGCGGCCCAATTCAGTTGGGAGTTTCATATGACACTGATTCGATAGCTTATGCGGCTCGAATTAAAAATTTATGCGGTTCTATCTCGCAGAGAAGTTTATGTAGCACAACTCAGCAACAGTCTATGCGGGCCAGTTTGTCAGGAACATATGCGGTTCCGCTCAAAGGAGGTTCCATACGGTTCAAATCCAGAAGCACTCCTGCGGCTCAAATCTTTCTCAATGTGGCTCAAACATAGGACATGCCCTATGCGGCTCGAATATGAGAGGGTCATGCGGCCCATACAACATATGCGGCTCCACCATGGTCGAGCTTGGGCGGTTCAATGAAAACGAAGGATGAAGGCTTGTGCATATGTTATGCAACAGAGCCAGGGGTCCTTGGGGTTCAAAGTATTCAAATCCATTTCTTACCCTTGAAAGCAGGGTGAACATCAGGGTGCACTTCGGGTACGGCGGCCGACGAGGAAGCCGTTTTCTTGTCTTTTGCAGCAGCAGAGGCGACCTTGGAAGACTTGGGGGCCATTTTCGACGGTCGGAGAAGCAAAGAAAGTGGAGACTGCAAGAGTTAGGGACGAAAGAGAAAGTAAAAAAATCTCTCCTACTGAACTCGTCCCTATTTATAAACAAAAGCGGGGCGTTTCGATTCTCGTGTAAACACAAAAAATCGACCCTTCGGTTATCGAGGCGAGCCGCCTAAAATGAAGGCCAAACTCCTGGGAACCTCCCCCGAAAAGTAGCCTTAAAACTGACAGCAGATCAACAGCATTTAATGCAAAAGATCTTCGCACGTGGCAGGATGACGTGGCGAGGAGCTCATGCGGCCCGAAAGTCCCTACGGCTGATTGACTCAAGACAGCTGAGACATCCATGCAGCCGAGACATCCATGCGGCCAGGACATCATATGCGGCCAGAAGAATTTATACATGGCCATGCTTCTTATTCAAAGTATTTCAATTTTGCAAATTGAAAACTTTGAAGGGGGTCCTGTAGAAGCATGAAAAAGAACAAAGAAAATATCCATGCGGCCAGAGAGCCCCATGCGGCTCTGAGAGTTCATGCGGCTCAAGTATCCATGCTGCTCGAGCGTCTATGTGGCTCAAACAAGTTCTATGCGGCTCAGAGAGAAGCCACGTGGCCTGCAAACAGCTCTTCCGATTGTCCTTTACTACATTAAATGCCTTGACGGCTGACAGCTCTGACAAGGTGGCAGTTCTGACACAAATATATCATTATGACTCCTTCATAATGACGGACTCCTAGGGAAGCGAAGAAAATCTCTGACAGGATCCCCAGAGATTCAGAAACTGTCATGCGGCCTTGATACGTGGACAGTCGTATGCGGCTCAAGTAGAGACCATCATATGCGGCCCAAGCGGAGGCTCCCCTATGCGGCCCAAGCGGAGGCTCCTCCATACGGCCCAAACGGAGGCTCCCCCATACGGCTCTTGAAGACTAGCCCCATGCGGCTCACTAAGACTATCTTCATGCGGCTCACGAAGACTAGTCCCATGCGGCTCACGAAGACTATCTTCATGCGGCTCACGAAGACTATCTTCATGTGGTTCACGAAAAAGGCACCCATCATGCGGTCATCCACACTCATGCGGCTCAAATCATTACCATGCGGTCCAAACGTTCAGGGGGCCACTCTCAGGCAGCCTTGACACGTGGCCAGCCTTATGCGGCCCAATGAGGAGCAACTTTCCTGCGGCTCAGATTTCTGCTGTGGCTTGCGGTTACGATACATGGCATGATAGCAGGGCACGTGGCATCAGATTGATCGAAATCCCTCAACAAATCCTAATAAAATATTAGGATCAAATTAGATCATTTGCAAACAAGCAAATTAATGACACGTGTCGAGAAATCCGAGGTTGGTATGACAAATCAGGAGGATTTATGTCAATCAGCATTAATTATCCATAAAAGATTTGATGCAATCATATTTATTGTTTAAATCTCGATGAACGGCCCAGATCCAGCGATCATTAGCCGCCGACTTTCAAGAATGGACAATCATTGTAAACCCTAATGAAGCCCCCTACTCTTATAAATAGCAGGGTGCCATTCCCTTGCGAAGGAGACACATACACACAGAGACAGATATACACACAGAGACAGACATACATACACAGAAAGAGATATACAAAGTGACATATACAGAGAGAGCCAGAGAGAGAGCAAGAGAGAGCATTTCTTCATCAATGCCAAGCAGTTCTTCTACAGAGCCAAGGCTGCGCCCGATCGTCCAAGGAGTAAGGCAGAGCTGCCGTCGCTTTTTCGAGCCTCTACCGTCACCCCCCAGAATCTAAAATAAATAATTGTACTTAGATTATTGTACCTAGGTTTTCGTCCCTAGGCTTTTTTTGTACAAGCGAGTTTGTATTGTGAAGTAAAAGTCCAGTTCTCCGATAATTATTCTGTTCTTTTACATTTAATGGCAAACAAACTTTACTAATACCTGTAAAGATCACCAGATCCTCAGGGGACAAGCAAGACACATAATATACAAGCCTACTTTGATAGTAATAACATGCATGAAACAACAGAGAATAGTATAAGAAATAAAGATTGAAGAATACAATAAAACATAAAGAAAATGATATGTCATCGAGAATCGTGCTAATAAACATGACTACAGGTAAGTCAAGGTAAATCACAGCCCGGTGGTTGCTAATGATTGATAGGGGGCAAGTATAGTCAACGTCTATAACAAGGTCCTCGCCTAAAACTATGAGTCAATCAAGTCAAGTCAAACATGTCAAGTCTAAGTCAAGTCCAGATTAATCATGTGAAAGGAACATGGCATAAGCTAAGCAATTCTATCACTAGTCACACACATGATCAAGATAAGAGAATATGACAAGTAATAGAAAAAAATGGAAACAATCTACGTGCAAGTAAAACAAAAAAATAACAATGACATAAATCATAAAAAATATGTAAGAAAGTAAGACAAAAAAGAATAGCAACATAGAAATGCATGTAATTGTTGTAAAGTTAACAAGGTGTACTTACTTGGAGATTGTGAGCAGATCCAACAATATCCAATCAAGTTAATGAGCTACAAAAGCCAAACTCCTGCAAACGTCTCTGGATGCTGAAATAGACATCACCAACGTTCTTGGTATAAGCAAATATCTAAGTTTGACTACCCATAAGTCAAATTCTTGATACAGGAGCAAAATGGTAATTTTGGGTCAAAATGGTGTTTGTTGTTAGACTCGCTTTGCACATAAAAGTATGCCAGAACCTATGGTCTCTAAAGTCAATAAATTATATACCGACGAGTTCAGTTTTTGTTATAAACTCAACGGTATGTCCAGATTTAGATTTTGATGAGTCGTGCACAAAATTATCTGTCGAATCGAATTGTGGGCTCGCTAAAACGATGATCCTGTCAACTGTCTCAGAATCGGACCAAAGTTGGCTGACAAGACCAGAAAAATAATACAACTCCAATGGCGTAAGTTTTGTCACGATGTGAGAAGTGTGCATGAATTAATTGGGATCATGCAAAGTGGCTGATACAGCATTCTTCGATCGATACGCCTCGAATTCGTTGCGCACATGCAACCAATTTGAGTTCCGTCAAAGCCCACATGTCCGTAACATCTGTGTGCACCTTTCGATACCTTCAAGTTGTGATGAAGTCATTCGGTTTTTTGGGACGGACACTGTATCAGGGTTTTCTAATTATTTAAATACTATTTTTTCACCAATTTGTAACTAATTTTAAACTGAAGATAACCAACAAGAATAAAAACTAAAAATAAAGTTTTGTAGTCCTGTAGGTTGTTTTCAAGATTATTCAAGTAGATTTTCAAGTAGATCGTTGTTTTGACAGAAATTGGAACTCAAAATATGGACGTCGGGACAGTTTCTATAACTCGAAAAATCGAGATTTTTTCGATTTTGGATTAAAATTTATATATAATAATCCTTGTAAAAAATAATACATATTTGGACCATTAAAATAAATTACGAAATATATAGATGTAAACATCTATCTGCATGGACGTTTGTGGACGCACTACATGACCACATGGGTTTGCGTTTGGTTCGGATCAGGTCCGGACTTGTTTAGTACAACCGGATTTCCTATAAAGTCAAAATTATTAATAAATACTAATTAAACCATTTATAGGGTCCATGACACAACTTTGACTTATTTTTCTAGTAATAATACACACATAGCTCACCTTCTCCACCATGGCTAAAATATTAGCCAAAGCACACAAATATACTTTCCGTGCCATATATATATATATATATATATATATATATATATATATATATATATATATATATATATATATATATATATATATATATATATATATATATATATATATATATATATATTATATATATATATATATTAGTCAAAGCACACAAATATACTATATATATATATATATATATATATATATATATATATATATATATATATATATATATAGTATATTTGTGTGCTTTGACTAATATATATATATATATATATATATATATATATATATATATATTAGTCAAAGCACACAAATATACTATATATATATATATATATATATATATATATATATATATATATATATATATATATATATATATATATATATATATTTTAAAATATATATATATATATATGGCACGAAAAGTATATTTGTGTGCTTTGACTAATATATATATATATATATATATATATATATATATATATATAAAATATATATATATATATATATATATATATATATATATATATATATATATATATATATATATTTCAGTGCGTGCGGGCTCAGTTAAATCGTGTCTCCCCGTACACGGTTTTTAGCCGGTCGTTATGTCGCTTCGGACTCTTTATGCAAATTTTGTCCGCACTAGCTTTTTCATCATAGCCCCACACGTACGTCTCGCGCACTCCGCGCGCTCCAGAGCCTCACGGGACGGCCGATGACTTTCGACGTCGGCAACTCAACGCCTCACTTTTCCCACGACATCGAAGGCGCCCCTGACGTCTTCATGATGTCTACGACAGCCGATTCCACCCAGCCACCCGCTCTATGCGCACAACGCCCTTACGATGTCTTTTCGACGCCCATAGGGCGTCGCACGATGGGTCGCGTGGTCGGCCGTCGTTTATACCCGTTGTAGAATGGTATCGGTCCTCGACCGCTCGTACGGCGCCCTAGCCGTTGAGTTTTCATGCACGGGGTGCCCCATTCTGTCCCACGCCAGCTCAGATCATGGCCATTTTTCGTCAGTCCTCCGACGTTGTGGATGTCCCGCATCGCACAGGTATATATATATATATATATATATATATATATATATATATATATATATATATATATATATACCATTTATACATATATAAACAGATCAATTTAATAGCAAATTAACATGTATATTATATATAATAATCCTTGTAAAAAAAATAATACTTATTTGGACCATTAAAATAAATTACAAAATATATAGACGTAAACATTTATCTACATGGACGTTTGTGGACGCACTATATGAGCACATGGGTTTGCTTTTGGTTCGGATCAGGTCCGAACTAGTTTAGTACAACCGGTTTCCTATAAAGTCAAAATTATTAATAAATACTAATTAAACCATTTATAGGGTTCAATTCACAACTTTGACTTGTTTTCCTAGTAAGAATACACACATAGCTCACCTTCCTCACCATGGCTAAAACACTAGTCAATGCACACAAATATACTTTTCGTGCCATAATTCCTAGTCATCATGTACCTCTAAACTTGATCATGACTAAGGCCATATAAAATAATAACTATTTGACTAAAAATATTTATAAATTCCAAAAATTACTATTTAAGTCAAATAAATAATAAAAAATTAAAAAATTGGGGTGTTACAGTGCCATACGAAGCTTCCTATGGATGTAACTACAGATCTCCCATTTGCTGGGATGAAGTCAGAGAGCGACAGATTCTTGGTCCGAAGCTGGTGGAACAGACTATAGAGAAGGTCAGGCTTATTCGAGAAAGACTATAGGTAGCACAGAGTCAACATAAGAGCTATGTCGACACCCATCGGCGGCCATTCGAGTTCTTTGAGGGCAATCACGTGTTTTTGAAGGTAACACGCATGCGAGGAGTCACCACGTTCAGAGCAAAGAAAAAGATGAGTCCAAGATTTGTGGGTCCTTTTGAAATGCTAAAGCGAGTCGGCCCAGTTGCATACCAGATCGCATTGCCGCCAGCGTTGTCGGATGTGCACGATGTATTCCATATCTCACAACTAAGGAAATACGTACATGATCTAAACTACATGGTAGATTTGGGTAAGCTTGATCTGAAGGCAGACTTGTTGTATGTAGAAGAGCATGTGCAAGTCTTGGAGCGTAAAGATAAATTGTTTTGAAATCGTGTGATCCCTCTCATTTACGTGCTTTGGAGGAACCATTCGACCAAGGAGTCGACCTGGAAACTCAAGTCAGAGATAAAGGAAAAGTTTTTTTTTCATTATTTTCTTAGAGGAAGTTCTATGCTTAAGTTTCAAGGACGAAACTTTTTCTTAGTTGGTTATGATGTAGTGCCCCATCCCAACATCCTAGACCATTCTTCGTTGCGATACGAAAAAAGTTGTTATGAAACGTTGTCGCTATCGAATGGTCGGAATAGGTTGAATCAAAAACCTTTTCTCATTATGGATTGGCTTCTTCGGAATCAAATCCCACATTCAGCGAACTGCGTTTCGAGGATAGACTCTGCGGTTGAGCCGGAAGAGACATCTCGCTACTCCGATTTTCATGCTGCACTTGCTTCTTTGGCTTTAGTTTTATGAATCCATTTTTGTGAATGTTTTCGAGGGATTTCATTGCTTGCGTTCTTCGAACATCGTATTTTGTATCAAACTCGGAATAGAAAGGTAGCATGTTGATTCCTTTCTTGTGCAATTTCAGGTGATCGCATAGGCGTTTCTACCGCAACCGAACTTTTTTCTCTTGCCTCAAGTAAATCAATATGAGTAGCTACCCTTCTCCCCCTTGACCCTCTTATTCTTCAATCAATTGACGACACAAAAAATATGCTATGTTAGATGTAAATGCTTATTTTCAATGAACTATTGCACGACATCTCACGTATACGGGCTATAGATCTGCTTTATCATATAACTCTTACGTGCTTACTTACTACCATGCTTACATAGAACTGTGCTAAGCAAAGATCGAATAGATTAAATAAATGTTGCAACGAAAACATGAATCATACCTTGAATAACTAGTTTAACTTAGCACGGTCATGGACAACTTGTGCAAAAGGGTGATTGTTTCTTCAGACGGTATCCCGAGACCACGGGATCGATTCGGCCTAAGAAGAAATACGATAGCTATGCTGGATGCATTCGTGGGTATTCGAGGGCTTTCAACGGGACTTGCTACCCATGTTGTAGGACCCCCGTCTAAACCAAGTTATATGTCCAGGATGGCTTGTCATGCTAGTGACATTTACCAATACACACAGATTTTAACTATTGGCATAAATATGACAGAGAAGCACATGATAAGTTTTATATGTCAACGGCATGCTCTGCCATGGATATGTTCTATCGTAGTTTACAATACTTATGCCCTATCTACTGTATGCATGAAATTGACTTGGATGGCTAAAAAGATCACCAATTATACATGCATTGTTTCACATAACTTCTTGAACCAAATGAGATCGCGGAATTTAATTAGCCACCCACGAGTACACGGCAATGTACTGGTCCTCACTCTCCACAGGCCCTCCGAATCAAGAAAACGTGCCAAGAAACTGAAGGCGACACTTGGAACATTTTGAAGCCTTGCTAGTGTGTGAAGGCAATCCCTAATATTTTGAAAGCTCTACACTCAGTCAAAGGAAGATGGCTCGACTCCCACGATCGCAGGTGTTCAAATGTTTTGTTTGTATAAAGGAGAATGTAATGTATGGAACGACTATCTCATTAGCGTTTATTTTGTAATTGAGTCGAGTTGTAAGCCCGCACGACAAGTATTGTAACAGTCCTATAAATGTTGTTCATTATCAATAAAGTAAAGTTTCCTTCTGTCTCAAATGTGTTGTTCAATTTCTCTGGTACTCTCTTAGATGTTGTGTTTCGGATAACATTATGTAACTGTTTTGTGCGAGTGCAATTTAGGCCCGCATGACATCACGTCCGGAGGACGGCTATCGATTCTACCGAATCGGACATGACAAAAAATGACTCCAAATTGAGTCCATTTTTTGCCAATGAACTTCTCTAAACTTCTCCAAGACGCAGATGCCGCTTGTTCTTGAGACACGGATGCTGCTTGTTCTCTGAGACACGGATGATGCTCGTCGCACTCCAATACATTCTCCATATAGAAAGGGAACCCCAACCACCACCAACAAGAAGACTGCGAAAGACATAGATTAAGGGATTGTTTATAGTAAAGTGTATCTTAGCTCTTTGTTTAGACTCTTTAATCTAGGAGAACTTTGATAGTGTTTCTTGGTTGTATAAATTTAAAATACATATCCAAAAAATTGATAGAATGAAATTTGTTACTAATATAAAATGTTAACTTCAAATTTATAATCGGTCATAAAAAAAAATTCTATTATTTATGTCTCATATCGAACCTCATTTTGATAGAAGAAGCTTGGACAGCCATGATGACCACTTCTGGAGACATTGATCTTGATTAGGAAGAAAATATTATCTATTTTTCACCCAATGGCTGAAAATATTATCTATTATCTATTTTTCACCCAATGGCTGAAAACAATATTAAATGATGTCTCCGCGGGCGGGGCTCCCGATCCGCTCCATATATATATATATATATATATATATATATATATATATATATATATATATATATATATATATAGCAGATGACCTCTAGCCTAGTGGTTAAGAGAGATGCATGCGGCCCGAGTGGTCAGGAGTTCGAATCCCAGTGGGAGCGATTCCAGAAAAAATTTATCTACTTCCAAATATATATATATATATATATATATATATATATATATATATATATATATATATATATATATATATATATATATATAACCCCTTGCCTAGTGGTAGTGGTGAGGCAAGCGGCCCAAGTGGCCAGAAGATCGATTCCCGATGGCGACACAATTATTTATATATATATATATATATATATATATATATATATATATATATATATATATATATATATATATATAAATAAATAAAAATTAAAGAAAAAAAAAATAAATATATATATATATATATATATATATATATATATATATATATATATATACATATATATATATATATATATATATATATATATATATATATATATATATGTGGAAAATTCTATAATACATCCACCCTTTTTGGATGTATCGATACATCCGAAATCTGGACCGTTGGATGTTAATCTAACGGTTCAGATTAAATTCAGATGAAATAATGCTGGAGACATCATTTAATATTGTTTTTGACTTTTGACCTCCTGTTAACTTGCTATAATAGGTCATTCTTCAATGCAATTTTTTCAATGAACACCCTAAATTAACTCATATTTACTTTCTCTTTCGTCCATGTAATTTAATATTTTGTGCAACTACGTATGTAAAACAATAATTGTGTGTCGGCCGGAAAGGAAGAACACAGTGTGTCCAGGTCTGTAGGCTATGTAGACGACGACACCACCGTCGCTGGCGATCTAGATGGTGACACCGACGACGAATGGTACATTTAGGAAGCCGATAAAAGCTTGTTCTCTCAAATCTCTTCTTTGTGTAAATTAAATCCAAGGAGGACACAATCCCTAAGGACACAGTGTGTCCAGGTCTGTAGGCGATGTAGACGACACCACCTCCGCTGGCGATCTAGATGATGATATCGACGACGAGTGGTACATTTAGGACGGAGAATGGTACATTTAGGACGAAGAACGGTACATTTAGGAAGCCGATAAAAGCTCGTTCTCTCAAATCTCTTCTTTGTGTAAATTAAATCCAAGGAGGATACAATCCCTAAGGACACGATGTGTCTGGGTCTGTAGGCGATGTAGACGACACCACCGTCGCTGACGATCTAGATGATGACACCGACGACGAATGGTACATTTAGGACGAAGAATGGTACATTTAGGAAGCCGATAAAAGCTCGTTCACTCAAATCTCTTCTTTGTGTAAATTAAATTCAAGGAGGACACAATCCCTAATTTTAGTTATTGCTTAGCAGAGTCTGCTTAGTTGTTGTAAAATTGTGGTTTTGCTTCTGTGACACTTTCATCTTTAATCTCATATTTTCTATGAATATGTGTTCTGTTTGATTTTGATTTAGTAATATTTCCGTAATTAGTTTTTTGTTTCATCTAACAATTTAATATTTTTGTTATAAAGCTACTGGCCATGGTGGTGGTGGTGGAAGGAGAAACAGAGATGAAGAAGGAAAGAAGAAGAAGTTCCTGTTCGCGGCGGACTTCGTCGAGTTCCTCAATCAATTGGAATTAAACCTCTTATAGAGTTCCTTAATTGAAGTTGATCATGATAACCTTTGTACTTTTCAAATGGCTAGTAGAATCTTCTTCGAGCCCTCCTCAATCAAACGGCTAGTAGATTGTTTGCTAGTCTCAAAATTTATTTGTCTTTCCATCTTCCTCACTTTTTGTACTTCTCTCTTGCTATATATACAATAGTTTTCTTGTTTCATAGTACTATTATTCATTCTAAAATACATAGAATAGTTGTCTGAAATATAATAGTTTTCTTGTTCTCAAGATGTCTACTCGTGTGGTGGAAAATGTAGAAGACGTAGAAGATTGGTTGCCAGCTCCAAATGAAACCTTCATTCCGCATATGTTGCGCAGGATTGAACAACAATTGTCGACGATTTCAGCTGATGTTGCATCGATCAATTCTAAGCTTGGTTCAATACAAATTGAACAAATGAATTTCTCTCGGCGTTTGGAGAAGATTGAAGAATCTCCAACTATGAAGGAGGTATATTCATCTGAAATATTTAATAATATGAAGGTAGTTTCCGTTGAATCTTCTAATAAGGAGGATGTGGTGCTACAGAATCGTAGTAAAGCATTGGACCGAATTCTCGCATTGTGTCCTACAGAAGAAACTAACTTTAGCAGTTCTTCGAAAAGAATGCGTAAAAATTTAGATCCGGTCACACCATCGAAAAGTTTAACAAGGGGTTCAACCTCGAAGCCTAGCATTTGTACTAGTGGTTCTTCGAGTTATTACGACTATATTTTTGTCGATGATAGACCTGACGAGTAAGTAATATGAGTTTTGATTTAATTCCAACAGTTTTTTCCCCTAATTTATTCGTTTCCTTTCTTAGAGAAATAATATCATCTTGCAACAAAATCTATGTGTCTCGGTTTGAGATGAAGACCTTAGCTCCTTTAACGAGAATTAAAATTGGGATATGTATAGATAGTATATTTCTTCTTAGATGCCATCTATGTTTACTTCGATTCCATCGCTGACATTTTCAATTATTTATTCAGATTGTAGGCATTGTCTCTGCTCTTCTCACCGTGGAGGAACGGAAAAGAACCTCCAATAAAGCTAATGTATGGTTTTTTTACCAATAAGGATATCGGTGAGTGAGCATTTTATTCTTCAATGCATATGCATTAACAATTTTCTCGTTTGTTTGTCCTTCGTAATGTATTAATTGATGTGTATGTAGAAAGAAACGTTACCTACATCCGACAAAAAGTGTCATAAAATATGGAAGAAGTACAAATATTTTCAGGATTACATGAGATCTTTAAGCACTTGTAACGAGGTATTAATGTATTTCTGTTTAAATATTAATCCTAATTTTTTGAAAATTTACTAATTTATTTTACCTAATTAATCCTGATTTAGATATACATACCCATTCTTTTGGATGGACACTATACTCTTACAAGAGTTCTGGTTAAAATAAGGACTGTTAAAATTTGGGACTCATTTGCATCTAAAAATGATCCGATTCAAAACAAAACAGTCATAAAAGAAATAGTAAGCTCATATTCATCAATTTTTATGAATTGAGTACAAGATACGCGGTATACTAATACATATTGTATTATGGTAATTGTAGCTTTCAAATTTGGATCTCTTTCTCGAAGAAGAGATTTTGAAGTTGAGAGATGCTAGGTTCAGCTTCTACTTTTGCAATAAAACGTCGTTCTTATGTTCCCCGCCAAGGCAATTTTGTTGATTGTGGGATTTTTGTAATTGCATTCATGAAAGACCGATGTAGTCTAGACTACCGTTCTCTCAATGCAAGTCTAAAAATATGTCGTCAAAAACTTACACTTTTTAGAGCAATATTTTTGATGCTATGTTTGTTATATGTAGTTTGATGCGGGAATGGAAAGACGCAAAACTGCTGAATGGATTACAACTTCAGAGCACAATGAAGTACAAGGAGTCCAATCTGAAATGATTGAATATGGAAGACGATGATTTTTTTTTCTTCTTTTATATCTAATGTATTATGTTCATTTGTTTTGTTGAGTTGTAATGACATTTTTGCCAAACGGCTTCGATTCTTTTTGATTAAGCAGAATCATTTTTGCCCTTCAAATTAATATAATTAAGCAGAAAGGAGTCCAAACAATTTCGATTCTTTTTACCCTTCCATCAAATGACATTTTTGCCCTTCTAATTAATTCAAAACAAACTCGAACCCTTTTATTACAAAAAAAAACCGTTTCGATTCTTCCTCTTCTTCCATACTCCACTCTGTACTCAAACCTAGGTTATTCTTCTCCAAAATCTTTAAACCTTCCTCCCCATTCGCAATCATCACACCATGTCGGCATCAGCGGCAGAATCATCACTGGCAGCATCACCAATTAGAGAAGATGCACCAGTTACAGAAATTTCAAAAGGAAAAGACGGAGAACAACCGAAACCCTATTAAAAGAAAGTTTTACAGAAAAAAGACAAAAGTTGCTAAACAAAAAGAAGTGCAAGAAGAAGTGCAAACAGAAGGTATAACTTTGAGTTTATGTTCGCAAATTCTGTATATATTACACGGAGAATGATATTCTCCGTCATAAAACGCATTTGAATGTTCATTCTCCTGTCAAGTTACACTTGGAATGCCATTCTCCGTCTAAATTAAATCAATAATATCATTCTCCGTTTACTTTAACGGAGAATGGCATTCTCAGTGTTAAAACACATGAGAATGTTATTCTCCGTGTTAATTTAAACAGAGAATGCTATTCTCCGTTTAATTTGAAACGGAGAACTCTATTCTTCGAGTTAAATTAAACGTAGTATGGCATTACAAGAGTTAAAACGAAAAAGAATGCTATTCTTCGTGTTTTTACAAACGGAGAATAGCATTCTCCGTTTGCAATTACACGGAGAATAGCATTTCCAATGTTAAAACGATTGAGGATTCTATTCGCCGTTTAATTTGGAACGGAGAATGACATTTTTCGTCTAACTTGAAACGGAGAATAACATTCCCAGTGTTAAAACACATTAGAATGTTCATTCTCTGTTTTATTTTAAATGGAGAAATAAAACGGAGAATGACATTCTCCGTGTCATTTGAAACGGAGAATGACATTCTCCGTGTTAGTTTACACGGAGAATGTCGTTCCCAATGTTAAAACCTATACGAATGGCCATTCTCCGACCTAATTTTTTATTTTTTTGTTTTGTAGAAAAGAATCTGTCAGGAATAAGGATTCAAGACTTTTATGTTCTACCTTCAAGCCAATGCTAAATCTTATGGAGGAGGTCAATCAAGATGTTGGCCGTTTACCTGAGCCAGTTATTGATTCCTTGAAGAATACCGGCTTCTGGAATTTTGTCGAGATTTTCAACCAAAACAGAGTCCACGTCTCCGAATTGGCCAAGGTAACGGAAGGGCTTAAGAATTTAATTACAAGTTACGCAGAAGAAGAAGATGGCGTTGGGTGCTTTGAATTGAGCACCACTGTTAAAATTGTGCCAAGCGTCGACGATATGGCAGTCATCTTCGGTCTACCGCTGAATGAAGAAAGCAATAATAATATTTTTTACAGAAGATTGATAAAGGAAAAAACGACAGCAGCCCACACCACCAGCATCATTGAGCCTGTGTAGAGATCACTTCACAAGATTGCTGGCTAATTCTAAGGGCAAACACGCAGAAGTTACGAATAAGGAAGTGAGAGACAAGTTCTTTGAATTGTTACGACGACTTCGTGGCAGAGATAACGCTGTTAATCCAGATGATTTGGACAAGCTAATAATCTTCCACTTGTGCCAAACAGTATTCTTCACAAAGTCTGGCGGTTCAAATTTGTCGTACAGATTCTTGGCCTTGGTAGACAGTGTGGATGTCATCAACAATATATGTTGGCCAAGGTTAATCCTGGCATATGTAATGGATAGCATAAAGAAGAGTAGAATCAAAACTGAACGAGGGGATTACTCAATGGATTTCCACAAATTGGAAGGTTGCATAATATACTTCCTCTATTGGTTTGCAGAACATAGTAAATTTGTGGAAAGGAAGTTCGCCCCAATTCCTGATTACCCAAGATTTTTCACATGGAATGGGTACGAAATCTTAAACTTCTCCAAGGCCGAATATCACAACAAAATGAGATCGAAGATGATATTAGAAGATCTGGTTATACCTGTTGGGGAAGAAGAAGGGCACAAAAAAGATGAGCCACCTATAGAAGAAGTTGAAAAAGATGGAGAGGAAGAACACCAAGAAGCAGGTGGGAATAATTTTGATGAACAACGGATACCACAGCATCATAAAATGGGCACTGTGATGGACGACTCAACAAAGGAATTAGAGGATTTGAGAAGACATCATTCTGATATTCTTGTGCAGAATGAAGAACTCAAAGAAAAGTTAAAAGAGATGGAGGCACAAGGAGCGCAGTTACGTGCAGCCAACCTTGAGAATGCCATACTCAAAGAAAAGCTAAAAGAGCTCGAGGCAGATGAAGCGCAACAACGTGTAGTCAACGTTGTGAAGGAGGGCTCTGTGCATGAACTGGAGGATTTGAGAAGACATAATTCTGATATTCTTGCGCAGAATGAAGAACTCAAAAAAAGTTAAAAGAGATGGAGGCACAAGGAGCGCAGTTACGTGCAGCCAACCTTGAGAATGCCATACTCAAAGAAAAGTTGAAAGAGCTCGAGGCAGAAGAAGCGCAACAACGTGCAGTCAACGTTGTGATGGAGGGCTCTGTGCATGAACGGGAGGATTTAAGAAAGCAGAATTATGTTCTTATTGCAGAGCTACATGCACAAGGTAAAATCTTTTCTATTTCAAATTTCTAATTTGTAATCTTCCAGGAGAATGGCTATTCTCCGTGTATTATAACACGGAGAATGGCATTCTCCATGTTATTTGAAACGGATAATTGTTATTCTCTATCATTTCGATACTGGGAAGGTTATTCTCCGTATAATTCCAAACAGAGAATGCTATTCTCCGTCTTATATTAAACGGAGAATGTCATTCTTTGTGTTAGATTCACATCATACATTTTATTGTTGTTTATTTTATTTCAGTACAAACAACCGAGCAACTCAGAGAAACAAATAAAAGGCTCGTTGAGGAGAAAAGGGAGCTTCAAAATAAAGTTGAATCGTTTAATATTGAAGCCATTGAAAAGGATGGGAAAATCATTGATCTCGAAGCCATGGTTGTAGCATTGCAGCGTCAGAAGATTCAAGCAGCTGCTGAACTTGCTGCTCCAAAAGAAGCCAAAAGAAGAGGAGGATCGGGGGAAAGAGGTTCAGAAAACCATCAGCGCCATTAGCCGTTGAAAATGTTACTCCTTTGGAAAAGAATACAGTTGGAGAGGCTAATAAAAAGTAAAAGATTAATGTCGCTCCGAAATCCGGAGGAGACGCCAAAATGGCTGAATTAAAGAATAACCGTATCATACTAAGGAAATGCGATGAACTCTTACTTTAGAAAGATGCGGATGAAGAGCTGAAGAAGCAATACATCGACATCGTAATTTCCAAGAAGAAGTGTCCAGAGTATGTATTCTGAACCCTTTTTTTCTTTTGTTTTTTCTAGACTTTTTTCAAAATTATGTATGAGAATCTATCTTTATTAATTTAATCTAAACTAAATTTATGTGCAGTGATATTGTATACTTATTTTTGTCGAAAGAGGGTGAAAATGAAGTTACAGTCCAGCTGTCGGCAATAGACCTGCAAGACATACTCAACTATGAAGACATGGAGGCTGGCATACTGAACCTAATAATAAGGAAGCTGAGAGAAATTTAAGACATTAAAAGAAGGTGTGTCCCGTCTAGTTCAAAGGACGTGCCATGATCCAGAAGCAAAAGCCGGCGCCCCAAACATTGAAACATAAGTGGTCTGCATTCTTGATGCCCCACACATTGGTAAGAATCCAAACAGAAAAATCCATATTCATGTGTACACCGATGAAAAATGACAAAAAAATTACTCATGATATTGTGTTTTGTTTTTGGGAAACAGAACATCGTTGAACGTGCCACTGAACTAGACGCAAAATCTGGCGCCCTTGAAGACTTCCAAACAGATGTAGTAGACTTCGTCATGGGTTTGTAGGACGACATAGAGTTGCTATTCATCCCACTCTTTAATTTATCCATCAGACACTATACTCTGCTCACATTCAACTTTATCTCCTACGACTGGACACACTACAACTCCTTGAGGCAAACCACGTACGAAAAGTGCAAGGTGGATGCAGAATTAATAAAGAAGACCTTAGAGCCTATTATCAGATGAAAAGTTGATATGATGAGGGAGAGATGCCCGGCGAAGATGGAGTATGAGAGCAAAGTGCTGAATTGTTCTCCAAATTGCCCACAACAACTGGCACCCAACTGTCTTTTGTATACGACGTATTATATGAATATGTTGATGACTACTCCCTTCGAAAAACCTGAAGGAAATGACGATAAAACTCACCAGGAGATTACAATGATGAGGTTGGTATGGGCTAAGAAGTTGCTTTTAAGCAAATATGTACACGAACCAAGCAATGACATTATAAAACAACAATATAATTATATAATTGGGCAAGGAACTTCTAACTTTTATAAGCTCTGTCTTTTATAATAAAATCATTTTTGAATTACATTTACATTGTCAAAACCATGAAAAGTTTGACTTTTATTTACATATGAAAGTCTGAACTACTACATAAAATCCTACTACCAAGAAAAAGTTGAATAAGACGGAGAAGTGATTTGCCTCAAGGAGTCATCCAACAGTTCCTATGCTCTGACGATACACGATGAAGTGATTTGTCTCAAGGAATTTCTTTGCCTCAAGGAGTTCCATTCCTCTGACGATGCACGATGAAGTGAATTCAGTTCATCGTGCATCGTCAGAGGAATAGAACGCCCTGAGGCAAAAGAATTCCTTGAGGCAAATCACTTCATCGTCAACGTCCCAAGGAAGAGCTTGAGAGAGGAACTCCTTAAGGCAAAGGAACACCATGCATAGTCCGAGCGAATCAACGAGCGGGCGCTTCGACAGAGTGTGGGTTGGTAATCAACCCAAACCGTGGGGCTCTTCCAGAAACCAACATCATGGCACACAGTTGATGAAGTACACGAACACAGACAGTCCACTAGACACATCTCAGTCTTCTGAAGGACTTCACCACCAAAGCTTCTTCGAACGAGGAGATCAACAACCAAGAGGAAAGCATCTTGTAAGACGGGGGATCGGTAGAGTCCATCTCCAAAAGAAAAGCTAAGTGAGACGAGAACAAACTCTTCCTACACTACTGTCTTTTATAATAAAATCATGTTTTAGTTACATTTACATTATAAAAATCACAAAAAGTTTGACTTTTATTTACATATAAAAGTCTGAACTACTACATAAAATCCTACTATCAAAAAAAAAGTTGAATGTGAGCTGCGTGCGGGCATCGCAAAGCAATGGAACTCCTTGAGGCAAAGGAATTCCTTGATGCAAATTACTTTATCGTACATCATCAGAGCAATGGAACTCCCTGAACAAAGGAACTCCGTGCATAGTCAGAGCAATGGAACTCCCTGAATAAAGGAACTCTGTGCATAGTCAGAGCGAATCAAAGTGCGAGCGCTTCAACCCAAACCCTGTGGCTCTTCCAGTAACCAACAGGAAAGAGTCTTGCCAAGGCGGGGGATCGATAGAGTCCATCTCCGGGATGAAGTGAATTCCTTTACAAGGTACTCTGCCTCAAGGAATTCCTTTGCAAGGTCCTTTGCTCTCAATGATTTCCTTTGCTTCTGTTCCTGTGCCTCAAGGAAATCATCTTGCTCTTGCTCTGACGATGCACGATGAAGTGATTTGCCTCTAGGAGTCATCCAAAGGTCCTATGCTCTGACGAAACACGATGAAGTGATTTGCCTCAAGGAACTCCTTTGCCTCAAGGAGTTCCATTCCTCTGACGATGCACGATGAAGTGAATTCAGTTCATCGTACATCGTCAGAGCAATGGAACTCCTTGAGGCAAAGAAATTCCTTGAGGTAAATCACTTCATCGTGCATCGTCAGAGCATAGGAACCGTTGGATGACTCCTTGAGGCAAATCACTTCATCGTGCATCGTCGGAGCATAACAAAAACTGGGCCACAGCGATCTTGGACCCAATAACCAACATCATGGCACACAGTCGATGAAGTGCACGAACACGAAAACTCAGCACATCTCAGACTTTTGATGAAGTGTACGGACACGGAACACCGTGCATCGTCAGAGCAAATTACTTCATCGTCAACGTCCCAAGGAGGAGCTTGAGAGAGGAACTCCTTGAGGCAAAGGAACAACGTGCATAGTCCGAGCGAATCAACGTGCGGACGCTTCGACAGAGTGTGGGTTGGCAATCAACCCAAACCCTGGGGCTCTTCCAGAAACCAATATCATGGCACACAGTCGATGAAGTGCACGAACAGTCCACTGGGCACATCTCAGTCTTCTGAAGCACTTCACCACCAAAGCTTCTTCGAACAAGGAGATCGACAACCAAGAGGAAAGCGTCTTGCCAAGGCGGGGAATCGGTAGAGTCCATCTCCTCAAGAAAAGCTAAGTGAGACAAGAACAAACTCTCCCTACACTACTGTCATTTATAGGCAAAGAATAACTCGGACTCATGTGCTAAGGGGCAGTCACTTCGAATTCAATTCAATTAATTTATATTAATAACAATGCATCTGCCCCTTCTCAAGTAAAGCTAAGTAAGACGAGAACAAACTCTCCCAACTACTGCCATTTATATGTCATTAATACCAATGAATCTACTCCTTTGAATTCTGCCAACTTTGAGGGTTTCAATTTTACTTAAATATTAACCAAATATTCAAAAATTAATACCAATGAATCTATCCCTTCTCAATTTTTCGAGTATAGAACGGCTCATTGCAAAAAAAATACGTTCAAAAATTTAATCAAATATTCGAAAAATAAAAATATTGAGATTAGAAACTTCACATTCTTAAATATGTTGTCAAATTTTGTTAATTATACATGTTTCCACCACATTTTTTGTGCCAATTAAACGGAGTATGGCATTACAAGAGTTAAAACGAAAGAAAATGCTATTCTTCGTGTTTTATTAAATGGAGAATAGCATTCTACGTTTTCAATTACACGGAGAATAGCATTCCCAGTGTTAAAACGATTGAGGATTCGATTCGCCGTTTAATTTGGAACGGAGAATGGAATTCCCCGTCTAACTTGAAACGGAGAATAACATTCCTAGTGTTAAAAACACATTAGAATGTTCATTCTCCGTTTTAATTTAAACGGAGAATGATATTTTTCGTGTCATTTGAAACGGAGAATGCTATTCTCTGTTTTGAGTTACACGGAGAATGCCGTTTCCAGTATTAAAACGATTGAGTATTAAAACGATTGAGAATGTGACCATCTGCCCCTTCAAAATGACTTTTATATATATAAAAAAGATGAAGTGAAAAAGTTGTCTTAGAAGTTGAATAAATGCATTTTTATCTAATTGTCTTCTCAAACTTTTGCATTGGAGAACATATTTTTTATCTAATTGTCTTGTGTGAATGACATCTTGCCACATAGGAAAGACATTGCCTTAAGTCAACGACGTTTCATTTGATTATATTTGCTCTCTATCGCTATTTCTCTTTCGTACTTTATAATTACAAAAATTATGACCCGATTTTTTACAAACTCTACAAGTTCTAGGCTTCGGGATAGTCTGACTTACTGTAGGCTGGCTTGATTTTCCTTGAGAAGGCCTTCCTTTTGTTGCTACCGGATTAGGCTCTTTTAAAGCTTCATGCACTCCATGAACTGCACCAGCAACCATTTGTTCTTTTTCACCAATATCGGTCACCATTTCTTTCAACTCCATCAGAACAGACGACATCAACTCCGTTCCCCTCTCTTGAATTTTGCTTGATTTTTTATAATAGTATGTAAACAGATTAACTTGTTCATTAATACCACCATACCTTCTGCTCTTAATAATGTTTGGGTGGATGAATCTTCTTTCTGCGCCAGGTCCGGAGAGATAACTCTCTTTGCAATCCTTGAGCCAACAAGATTTTATCAAGTTCTTTGGAATATCTCCAATTTGCAATCTCTTTATTGCTAAAAAAAATATGCCTACAAGAAATCCCCTTGGTCTCCATCCACAAGCATTCACATTTTATGATGTTGTCGGCCCGATCAAATGTAACCTTCCGGTTGACACTGTTTGGCGACATATACTTTTGGATAGTGCAAACTTCTGCCTCTCTTATGATGTGATGATGGAAAATAGTATATGCATCAGAACGTGTGATTTCCTTCCTTACCTCTATAAACACCGTTTTAGTATAAATTGTGACAAATTTATCTTCTATCACGGCCATGCTAGTTTGATTCACAACTGGTGTTGAGAGTTTATCAGTGACATGCTTACTCATCTGGCCGTAACATAAGACCGCCAAACCGTAGTCATAATTTTGAAGGGCCTTCCATAGTGGCAGCTTCTTATTCAAAAATCTTTTCAGAAATGCGTTCATAGATTCACATCTATTTGTTGCAGTAGAACTACCAAAATAATTTTTATGTAGGAATGTGTCCGCCCATCGCTGCCTCGTTCTGTACAATGCAGTGGTCCACTCATTGTTCTCTACATTATAATCCGTTAGCATCTGCTGCCAACGGTTTTCAAATTCTTCGACTGAGTAGTACCTGTTTAGAAAACATGGACAGTAACTAAAGTTGTAATATTGTAACAACAACATACTTCAAAGTAAAGTAGCAAGTGTGCGATGTACCTTTTAATCAGAAGACTCAATTTATTTGCAAAACCCTCTCGGTGTACATGTTTGGCTGCATTGTTTAGGATATGCCATGAGCACGTTCGATGAACTACGCTGGGCATTAAATCCTCAATTGCCTTATTCATGGATCTGCAACCATCCGTGAGAACTATCACTAGTAATTTGCCATTCATACACTCTTGGAATTTTTCTAAAACCCAAGAATATGTCTCTGCAGTCTCATTATGGATCATTGAAAACCCAAACACACAAGTCATTGCATGATTGTTTGTACCCACTAGAACCACCAATGGCATTTGACTTATATTTGTTTTATATGTAGAATCAAATGCTAGTGAATATCCAAATAATTCGTAATCGAAACGACATTCACCGTCAGCCCAAAAGAGATGGGTCAATCTGGAATCTTCGTCTACCTTGTACGCGTAGAAAAAATCTGGGTCAATGCTTTCCTTAGATTGAAGAAATCTAAGTATTATCGTAGCATCAATATCGTCTAGTACTCTACTATCTTGAGCTAGAGCGTTGTATAAATCTTTTTTCGTCCATCCAACCTTATTCCAGCCACCTTTCTTGTGGGCAATTAAATTCCATATCTGTCCAGTCTCCATCCCTGATTGCTTCATAAGCTTAACTTCTTCCAACTCTGCGGGTGATATCTTACGATGAGATCTCAAAAAAACTGTTTCATAATCATTCGCCAGGCTATGGTTGTGAAGTACATAAAATTTTTTGACGACCCACATCTTTATAGAATTGGTGTACCCAATACGAAAAATTGCTTTACAACCACTTCTGCTTTCACTTCTTGGCTCACGAACCCTGTTAGGAGCTTCATTGTATTTCTTGTGTCTGAATTCCGTATTCGAACAACACCAACTACGGACCACCACCATCCCAGATTTGTTTTTCTTTACTTCGTTCTTTCTAATACTGAAACCATATGCTTTTGAATATATCCGGTAGAATGTCTCTGCTACTTCAATAGAGTTGAACTGTAAGCCAACAATATCTTCTTCTAAGAGTGGTTTTGGATCTTTGTTAATGTTGGCAGACTGCAATATTTTTTCATCGTCGCTACATCGAAATCTAATGGAGATTCACCGTCGTCCCTAAGAACAGAATAAAACAAAATAAATATGAGAAATAAATGTAAAAATATAATACATTTCTTAAATCCATTAGAAATGGTGATGCGAAATAACATTTCGTTGTTTGCGTTGATGTCGTCATCATCGTTATGATGCATTCTTCCGTTGTTTTCTTCATCTTGTTCTTTGTTGTATCCTAAGTTAACAGCTTCCAAACTTTGATCATCATCCAAATCATCTGACACTGCTCTTGAAATAAAGCTTTCTTCATCGACTAAATCTTTCACACGACGATCAGTTTCTCCATGTGAAGTCGACATTGAAGAAAATAGAGTGTGTTAGAAACCAATAGAATAAACGAAGGACAAGAAACAATACAAGAAGAAAGAGTAATGTTATTCGTACCTCCAAATTATCCCTCTAATATATAGCCCTCCCATCTGATGTGGCATGTTAAATAATATTGTGTGTCATCTGACATGACTGATGATATGGCAAATTTTAATCCAAAAAGTTAACTACCCAATTTTCTCCATAATAAGTTAACGTTAATATCAATGTTAATTTAATGTTAATATTAATTTATATTAATATTAATGTTAATGTTAATGTTAATATTAATGTTAATATTATTGTTAATGTTAACGATAATATTAATTTTAATGTTAATATTAATGTTTGTTAACATTAATTTTAGTGTTAATATTTATTTTTATTTTTATTTTTAAAAAATTTGCCACGTCAGCTACTAGATCAATATATCACGTCAGCTGCCACGTACGGAGGGACAGTTTGAAAGTACAATTTGGAGGTACAAAAAGCATTATTCAGAAAGAAATAACTTCCAGCAAGGCAACAACACAACCTTTTCGTCTTCCTTGTACCTCCGCCACGTGGCCCTCTTTTGATGGCTCATGAAAATCTTGGGTGATTCTAGAAGCAAGCATAATTTTAAGGAAACAACTTCCAACAACACAACTTTCTCGTCTTCTGGGTACATGTATTATTAAATTGTATAGCTAATAACGCATGAGGAAGCATGCAGCAGCATTCTCCATGTGGCCCTCTTCTGTAGGATGACGCATGCAACAGCATTTAATGCTACGCAACCCTATTGTCTTGTTATGTGTTGTGTATCCTATGTGGCATGAGGCACAAGACAATATCTTGTATAGGTGGCAAGATTATATTCACAAATGACAATAAGTTTAAAAAGTCATCTCCAATGCAAAAAAGTATTGAGAAGACAATACAAAGTAATTTTTTACAACTTCTAAGACAAATTTTACTCTTCTAATGATATGGTATCAGTATTTATTATTAAATTGTGTTGGATAATGCATGCAGCAGCATTTAATGCTACGGGATCTGTTGTGTAAATATTTTTAATGATATGGTATTAGTGAACACAACCTGTGAGAGAGAACCCGAGAGAGAGAGAGAGTGTGGGAGATGGGATAAAGAGAAAGGATCGAGCTCGACTAGTTTTTAAACTTAAAATTCAATTTTTGGTTTTCATTACTAATAACTAGTTCGCACGTACGAGTTTAGACGAACACGAACCGAGCCCGAACAACGTGACATCAGCTAGGTTTCTAATACCGTGGCATTCATGTTAATTTAAAATTTACAATATTATTGAAACTAATATTAATACTAAAATTTAAAATAGTTTTTGATTTAATATTTACTTCAAACTAGTTAAAGTTAAAATTGCATTCTTTTTTATTTAAAATATAATTGGAACTACAATTAATATTAACATTCGCTTGTCCCGTAGTTTAAGTCGTATTTCACTACTTCTTGCTTAAGTCTATGCACCCAAAGAACTTGATTGTTCAAGTCGAATGTGTGCACAGCACGTTCCCTCGATGCAAGGCTTGACGTAGCCCTTGCTTGTCAAGTCGTTGCACGAACACATTAGAAAAGAGTTTTGTTGGGCTATCAAAGTATAGCAAGCACAATCCCGTGTCACGTGCATTTGTTAAGCAGTGAAAGGGTGTGAAGGCCACTGGCAATGTCAAGCCATCACGGACTATAGCTGGGTTAGACGGTGACCCTTTTGCGGCGGGCCGAATCGGTCCCTTGGCCTAGAATGGATTGGTTGAAGGAGCAATACACAAGAATAGACTGCCATATTGGCAGGATTATTTTTGGTATTCCCGGTGAGGCAGAGTTTTCATTTTTTTGTGAGGCAGAGTTTTCACCATCGACTTGATTCCAGGGACGGCACCAGTATCGGAGAGAGTCTACAGGATGGCACCTTCAAAGTTAGAAATCTTGTACAAGATGATTGAAGAACTCAGAACCAAGGAATTCATTCGTGCTAGTGGATCGCCTTGGGAAGCACCGATACTTCTTGTGAAGAAGAAGAAGGATGGTATGTCAAGATTATGTGTTGATTATCGTACATTGATGACTTATTTGATCAGCTCAAGGGAGCGGCTGTATTCTCGAATATTGACTTGCGGTGAGGGTACCATCAGATCAGAGTCAGAGAGTAAGTCATCCCAAAGACAGCATTCAGATCGAGATATGGACATTAGGAGTTCCCTTGTTATGCCATTTGGAGCGACCAATGTGCCAGCCGTATTCATGGACATCATGAATCGTATCTTCATGCCCTATTTGGATCAGTTTGTGATAGTGTTCATAGACGACATCTTAGTCTATAGCAAGAGTGAGACAGAGTAACAGCATCTTCGTATAGTTCTTTAGATACTCAGGGAACACCAGTTGTACACGAAGTTCAATAAGTACGAGTTTTGGCTGGATCGTATCTCGTACTTAGGTCACATCATCACCAGAGGTGGAGTGAAAGTGGACCCCCAGAAGATAGTGGCCATAGAGTCAATGGCCAAACCTAGCACCATCGCAGAAGTTCAAAGTTTCTTTGATTCTACACTATTATAAAAAGCATTCATTTACTTCACATATTGATTTTGAAGTAGAGGACGAGGCGAATGAGGTCAGCCACTCACCTTAGACTTGCTTCAAGCGAGCGACTGATTGGCTGTGCTGATGTCGCCTATACGATCACCTGCAACCCGCTGAATATGGGACTTGGTTCCAAAGAAGCCATTCCACAAAACCAAATCGTTGCTTGCAACGGAGTGTGGCATGGGCGGTAGGCCAAATCAACTGAGTAGTTCAAAGGAGAGAATTATGTATGGTATTTATGGTGCACATTAGGACGGGTTGCAACCGTCCAGTGTTGTGATAAGATATAATCAGTAAGTTTAGGATCCTTCGGATATTGGGCTAGCAACCCGTATCGAAGCGATCATAGGCTTACACATAAGGATGCCAAAGATGCATTACGGTGCGAAACACCGTGACCTTCATATAGATAGGGCCGGTGGGCTGAGATTAGCGCTGGGTGCAGGCGCAGGGCCTGCCACCTTATGCATATGTTTAAGTTTACGGTTGGTTGGTTGAGTGAAATGATATGATTTCTTATGAAAGTTCTAACCTTGCAGGCTAGGCGAAATGGACAGAGATGAGCACGATCACTATGTTTATGTTAAGATTATGTCTAACTGTATCTGCCGCAGGGACACGGTAGTGGACAAGTTCAGGATATGTTCGGCTCGAGGCGGGCTCGGCTTGGACGTGCCGAGGCATGGAGTCCTTAGCGTTCAAGAGAGCTACCGCATTGGCGTTCGGACTTGCGACATGGAGATGTTCAGCCGAAGACTACTTGTTGGCTATAAAGAGGCATAATATATGAAACAATATAATCCTTTGTGAGCTAGAGAGATCATGAGTGTGTAGCCAATTGGCATGTTAAGTTGGGCTTCAGAGCCATTGTAACCTTCAGTTCATTATCAATAAAAGGATTCTTGTTGTATACTACGTTTTCCTTCGCTGCTTATGTTATCAATTTGAGCTATAAACACTATTGTGAATCTGTTATTGCCTTGCACGAGCGCAACTCCAGGCTCGTGGGCATCACGCCCCAGCGAGGACGATGATTCGGGTGAAATCTAGCGAGGCGAGCGATTTCTCGGATCGGGGCATGACAAAGGGTTCCCAACAGTTGACTCATCCAAGTCAATGGGGACTCCTATGGCAACAACGACAAAACTTGATAATGATGAAGACGGTATCTCGGTCGACATTCGTAAGTATCGAGGTATGATCGGAAAAATTTAACAGTAGCATTAATATTAAATCTACATTGGCTTTTCTGTTAATTTAAAATTTATAATATAATTGAAACTAATATTACAAAATGCTATTTGGCTCCCAAAAAATTTGGGTGATACCATCTTCATTATGTGGCATATGACATGGTTGCTAACATGACAGCTGACATGGCAAAATTTAACAATAAAATTAATATTAAAATTAACATTAATAGTAAATAAAAATTTAATATTAAATTAACATTAATTAATATTAATATTAATATTATAATATTAATATTAATATTAATATTAACATTAGCATTAGCATTAACATTAACATTAATATTAATATTAATATTGACATTAACATTAACATTAACATTAAAAAAATTGGGTAATTAATTTTTGGGGTTAAAATTTGCCATGTCAGCTGTTATGTCATCTGCCATGTCAGATGCCACATAATGGGAGATGGCATCACCCAAATATGTTGGGAGCCCAAACGACTAATTGCTAATATTAATACAGTGGCATTCGTTATTTTCCAATAGATTCGTGCCTTGTTCGGTCACACCCCTCCACGAGCGGGTTACACCCCCGAAACGAGGGGTTAAATAGCCTTTTCCAAAGAAAGAACCCATCCGACTAGAGAGAAACAAAGGAGAGAAGAAGAAGAACAGTCGCAAGAGAGGAGCAAGAGCAAGATCAACTGCAGCGGATGGGCCGTCATCCCTACCGAGATTCTCTCGATGATACTGGTACTGTCGGGGATGCCGACGGACGAGGTAATGTGCAACGTGGCCCCAGTTTGCCGTTCGTGGTGGAAGGCGCTCAACGGTCCCTTAGACTATTGGTCTAACGTCGACTTGGTACAGTGGTGCCGGAGGACCCAGCAAACCGCTGAGATTAGTTTGACCGTAAAGAAGCTCGGCTCGCAGTGGGGGATATCTAGGGTCCTTCTCGCGTACAAGCTCGACGAAGCAGCCTTCGTTTTGCATGTTTAAGGCCTGTGCAAAATTTTATTTGGTTTATTCTAATACTTTATTTTTCTATTACAAAATTTTACGTATACTTTTGTTAATTTCTATTGATGTTTTCCATTTTTATAATACAGTAGGAAATTTCTAAGGGTGCTGCGCATTCCGAAGTGACGTGAGTGATGAAACTTTCGTGAGACACTTGGAGTTTCTTCCGGTGCTGGAAGAACTCGACATTAGCTACTGCCTCTATATCACGTCGACTGGAATATTTTCTCGGAAAGTATTGCCACCGTCTGGTCAAGCTGAGGAGGAACATGCCCCTCCATATTCATGCTCAGGAACAGATTCGTGCTGAACACGCAGAACGAGACGGAGGAAAGGCGTGGCTGATTCGATGTCGCGTCTCGAGCACCTACAGATGGGATTCGACATGTTCAATGGAGACAGCTGCGATCTATCATATGCAACTGCAAGGGTCTTCGCGTGCTCGACATACGTGGGTGTTTCAACGTGCACTTCGACGACGACCTCAGAAAATTTGTGATTTAATACAGACGTTTAAACGACCCTTTGATGATGTAATCCCAGGGGAACCTGGATACGAGATGTATAGTGATTTAGATATCATCAATCATTCCTGGGGTGAATGGTGAAAATATTAGCATGCATGTATTTCTTTATATTTTCACTAGTCTACATATACGTACTTTGTACGTATTTTAATTAGAATATTATAAAGTCAGTTGTCATCTTTTCGTCTTTTTCAGGTGACTATTTATATGTCAAGAGATTCGAAGTACAATTTTTTTTAATTTTTATTTTCTATTGAGACTAATAACCTTTAGAAAATGGTAATGAAAATTATTACCATTGGAACATAATGTTATATGGAAAAATGAAACTTGCATGCAAACTTTATTCCTTTGACTCTTAAACATAAATGACATGCAAGTTGACATAATAACATCATGTTTATAAATACTCAAGGGTATTTTAGGAATTCAAAAGTTTCACCACCAACTTATAATATGAATTTTATCCAATTATAGTTAAATACGCTTCTAACTCATTTCGTTAAGGTGCAAGTATTTTTTCTGAGTTCGATTCTCCATTTTGACAAAATTTTACTTTTGTCAATAATTTTTTACATGATTTTTTTTAAATAAAATGGACTGTGATATAATGACGCCTAAGATGGCTCACTTCTGAGCCGTTTTAAAACCTCATTATATAGTGGATGATATGATATCATATCTTAACATTAATACAACTCAGTGTAATCATATCCAAGAGATTTGACATTTCCCAACACAGATTTTAGTAGTACCAGTGCTATTCACCATAATTAATGGTGATCGATACGAAAACATTGGTTTCTTTTTCACAACCCTTTAAAATCTATTTATACAGCCAAACAGCCAAACTATTCATCTTCACCAGCTTTCAAAACTAATTTATATAGATTCAAAAAAAAACTAAACAGCCAAACTATTTAAATTCACAACCCTACAGAATAGTCTCAAATGTACCATTCTTTGTCCTAAATGTACAATTCTCCATTCTAAATTTACCATTATCCGTCCTACATTTACCATTCTCCGTGTTAGAGGAACGGAGAATGGCCATTACCCGTCCCAAATTGTTTCATACTAAGTTAAAAGCATATAATAGCACCCAAAAAATGTTAACAATAGAAAAATTATACATAACCCACACACCAGACTCGAACCTAGGCCTTCCATGTAAAAGCCAAACAGCAAAACCAACTAAGCTTGGAATAAGAAGAGTTACTGGAGGTCATTGAATATCCCCAACTTCCAATAGGAATAAGAAATTGAATATCCCCAACTTCCAATAGGAATAAGAAGAGTCGGTTAGGAACGTGTATATATATATATAGGGGTCCCCATTCATTTGAGTAGGTTGTACATTTAATTTGGCTCCAAAAAGATCATTTGGTTGGGAAACCATGTTCAGAGTCTTCTTCCAGTCGTCGCCGAGCCTCTCTGCATGGAGCACCCTCTGCACCGCCTCCGGCCCAGGACTGGCTGGCAGAGGCTGCAGACTTTCTGACCTCCTGCGGGTTGTCAGTGGAGGTCATTGCTCGACCTCTTCATCCGGCGCCCGACTTTGACCTGTTGCCGATCACTCCGGAGGAACGGGCTTCTCTGGAGAAGAGAGAAGGGTTGCGCCGCCTGTTCCATAGGGCGGGTGTGCGTACCCTGCAGGACTTTGTGGAGATCCTCCGTGAGGCTAGTGAGGGGTAGACCCCTTATTTTTCTGTTTTTTTAGTTTTTACAGTTTTTTTTCCTCCTCTTGTATCCTTCGCCAGAGAATATTCCGACGACGAAGCTGGGATTTAATGCAACATAATATTTTGTTAACTCAATTTGGTTTCGGCTACAAGCGACTAACTATTTTATCTATTTTTTAATTAACAAATCTTGTTACGTCAAATCCATATATCAGCGACGATATCCCCATTAATGACTTGTTACGTCATAAAATTGATTATGTTGCCAGCATCAATCTTGCCGTCAAATCCATCTTAAATATGATTACAAAGTAAACTAGAGGACAACTTTGAGGGTTTCAATTTTACTCTTTTCAAGTACATAGTCTTCTTACCAAGTCGTCAAACATGAAATATTCGGGATGGCAAAATACGAGTATATAACGGCTTAATGCAAAAAACATACGTTCAAAAATTTAATCAAATTTTCAAAAAATAGAAATGTTGAGATTAGAAACTTCACATTCTCAAATATGTTATCAAAAACAAAATAGAATGTTCATTCTCCGTTTAATTTAAACGAAGAATAACATTCCCAGTGTTAAAAACACATTAGAATGTTCATTCTCCGTTTTAATTTAAACGGAGAATGATATTCTATGTTTCATTGAAACGGAGAATGATATTCTCTGTGATGAATTACACGGAGAATGTCGTTCCCAGTATTAAACGATTGATAATGCTATTCTCCGTTTAATTTGAAACAAGGAGAATGACATTCTCCTTGTTAAATTACAATGGTCCAGATTTGGGATGTATCGATACATCCATTTTTTGTGCCAAATTTTTCAATAATTTATACGGAACACGGGGATATATACTAGTAATAATAGTAATAAATTTAGTTTTGGAAAGTAGTTTTTAAAATGAGGGTCTCAAAATCCCAAAGGTTTATGTAGTCATTTCACATGGATATATACTAGTAATAATAGTAATAAATATAATTTCAGAAAGTAGTTTTTAAAATTTAATAGTAATAAATTCGACCGTCTTATACTAGTAATAATAGTAATAAATTTAATTTAAGACACAAACCCTCTTCTTCTCTCAAACCCTCTTCGTTCTTCCAAACCCTCTTCTAATCAAAATATCGTCGAAGAAACAACGACCGTCTCCGAAGGGAAAGAATCCACAAAGGGATACGATACAAGCCCGAAGGGTAGAACTTGCAAGGGCGGCAAAAACCAAGTTTATGAGCGCTAGGGCAGAGGCCGAAAGGGCAGAGGCGAAAGCAGCGCCTGCAGCAGCGACGATGAAAGTGGAGGCGGCAGCCAAGCCACCTGCAAAAAAGGCTAAAAAAATTCATTGCTCGACAAAGACCGAAAAATTTATCTTCGATACAGAGTCGTCGGATGACTCAACTTATGAAGATCGAAGGCGTACTCAAGCGAAGGCTAAGGTGGCAACGGATACAGAGTCATCAGCGTACTCTGAGGATTTGAAATCCTCATCAGAAGAGGAAAATGAAGAGGAAGAGCCATCATCAAATAAGTCACAGGATGGAGAGGAGGTAAAAAAATTTAAATACTCTAAATCTAAGAAGATTTACAATAAATATTTTAAGAAAAAGGATGTTATGCCTGAAAGATGAATTAATATGGATGGTGTCGAAGACGAATCTTTCCTGGATATATTAAAATTCTATCAATTGGAGAAACTGAACAAATTATGTCTTGAGAAAATCTTCCAAACAATAGTAAGAGAATTTTACTCAAATCTTTCGGCTGAAATTAAAGAAAAAGAAGAGGATCAACAACTTGTGTTTCTGAGAGGGAAACTGATTAGGATAAATGCTGCTGTCATCAATGAATTTTAACGGATTTGATCCAGTTCCTGAGTTTGATATGAAAGATATTGATAATATTTCCATGAGGGATGCAATTCATGAGATTACAGGTGTATTAGTGGGTGCCATGACCCCTCAAAATGTATACAAAGATCAGTTAAAAACTTTGTATAAATTGTTGCATGCCTACGTATCTCAAACACTCAACCCTACTGGACATGAGTTTTCCATCCATCCCGAAAGAGTAAAATTTCTTTATTTTATGGGAAAGAAAAAAGGATGGATATAGGTTCCTACATGTACAGTAGAATGATGCATCTCATGGAAAAACCAACTGCAAGGACAGCTCATCCTTTCGGAGGATTTGTATGCTCGATGGCTAGTAAAAATTCTGTCCCAAGCTTAGCAAGAGATGTTTATATTAAAAACAAAGGTCCCATGAGAAAACTAACATTCACTTGAATGTTTGGAAAACGGGCAGCAGTTGCAAGCAAACCATCAATATCTGAAAAACCATCAACTTATGGAATCAAAAACACTAAGGACAGGGTTGATGATCTATATAATTTTGTTGCTGCAAACTTTGTGAATGTCTTCAAAGGGATGAAGACTATATCCGACAACCAGAAATTGATTCTGGATAAGATTAACCAGATAGAGGTTGAATTTGCTGACCAAGAATAAGATTTTCCTTCCCTCGTGAAGAAGGTAAATGGGGCTAGCCCAAACTCTTATGTAAAGATACACACTGTGCACATTGACACTTTAATGCTAGCCATCACTTTGATACTTCTATTTATGTTACTGGATGCCATTTCTACGTATACAGTGAGTCCATACTGACTATAATTTTTCTTATTCCGTCCCTCGAGGTGTAGGTGAAGGATATTTTGAGGAAGAAGAAAAAAAAGATGAAGAAGAAGATAGAGATGGCTATGAAGATTCATCTTTTGAGTTTGAAGCTTTTATTTCAATTTGGAAGTAATATTTGAATTGTAATATGGTTCTGAATATTTGTTGGTCCTTGGCAGTGTAACTAAATTTTGTTTTTGAAATATTGTAAGACTAAACTTTTGCTTGTACTAAGTGCCTAGTTCGTAATTTGTTTGAAAAATGTAATATGGTCGTGAATTTATAGTAGGTCTGATATTTATTTGGATTATTGTATTGTGAATTATGCAGGTTCTATGTTGAATGACTAACGTGGATTGGGCAGATTACTGTAACGTGGATTATGCAGTTTATTGGACTTGGAATGAAGTATACTTAATTTGATTATAATTTTTGGTTGAAGCGTTTATTTGATTTGCAGTTGGCCTTCACAGATGATATTGATATTTTGGTGTATTCCTTTGATTTGTAGATGCCCTTTACAGACTTTATGAGTCCTTGGTGCATTCCTAGGATTGTAGATGGCCTTATTACAGATGCATTCCTGGGATCACTAAAACTTTATTTGATTTTAATGTGTTTTGCTTTCTGTAAAAAAATTATTACATCGATGCCATCAGTATGAATTCGATGCCAGTTTAATGCAAAATGTAATCCTGTCTGTTCATCCCTTGTTATTGCTAAAGCAAAATTATAATCCTGCCTGATCATCCCTTGTTATTGCTGAAGCAAAATTATAATCTTGTCGGTTCATCCTTTGTTATTGCCATCAGTACATCGATACCATCAGTATGAATTCGATGCCAGTGTAATGCATAATGTAATGTAAGAAAAATTCTCTTGGATAGTAGGTTAATTATATTCAAACACTCGCAAGAAATTTTGTGCAGCCATACAGTGGAAGCCTGATAAAACGATATTCAGATTTTCTTGAACATAATTTAATATTAAATGAATATACTTTGGTAAATGATATTAAAAATACTGTAAATATTTGGTAAAAATAATATAGGATACATGAACATTTCCAGTCCTAAATGTACCATACTTTGTTAAAAGCACAGAGAGTGTCCATTCTTCATTTTCAAAGAACGAAGAATGGTCATTCTCCTTGAGAATGACCATTCTCTGTGTTAAAAGCAAGAGAATAGCCATTCTCCGTCCATTCGCTGTGTTAAAAGCAAAGAGAATGGTCATTCTCCGTCCATTCGCCGTGTTAAAAGCAAAAAGAATAGCCATTCTCCGAGGTTAAAAGCAAAGGGAATAGCCATTCACCGTCCGAAAAAAATATTCTCTTCGAAAATATTAACATTAGAAAAGTAAAAAATATTTCGTCCGATCAATACAGATTTTTTTAAAATATGTGAGCAGATGATCCGCCCGACCTCAGAAGTATGTTTCCTCAGTTCACCACCACCACCATGACATGTAGATTTATTAACAAAATATTAAATTGTTAGATAAAAAATAAGATTTCTGACAATAGCATGGACAGTAAAATTAGAACGGCGCCGCTGGTACTTCTCCTTATTCGAGGAGGTTTTGACGACGTCCGACGCAAACCGGACCGATTCTTCTCGGCGCAGCTGGTACTCCTCTTGTTCTAGGAGGGCTCGACGACGTTCGACGCGATCCGGACCGATTCTTATTTCCTTCTTCATCTTCGTTCTCTTTCAACCACCACCACCACCACCACCATGACCTGTATCCAAAAAAAATTACGAAATTTATACGTTGATGTACAAAATATTAAATTGGATGGACGAAAGAGAGAGTAAATATGAGTTAATTTAGGGTGTTCATTGAAAAAATTAAAGTGAAGAATGACCTGCTAAAGCATGTTACCAACAGGTCAAAAGTCTAAATCAGCATTAGATGATGTTTCTACTCTATTATTCAATCCGAACCATTGGATCAAGATTTCGGATGTATCGATACATCCTTTCCAGGGGATGTATTGTAGAACGACCCTATATATATATATATATATATATATATATATATATATATATATAGAAAATGACATCTAGCCTGGTGGTTAAGAGAGATGCATGCGGCTCGAGTGGTCGGAGTTCGAGCCCCAGTGGAGGCGGTTTGCCACAATTACCCATTGCTTCAATATATATATATATATATATATATATATATATATATATATATATATATATATATATATATATATAAAAATATATATATATATATATATATGTATATATATATATATATATATATATATATATATATATATATATATATATATATATATATATATATATATATTTTGAGGGGTCCACTTCTTAATGGTGCTTGGAGGCATGCCTCCAAGAGGGCTCGAACCCGTGTCGCTGCGCTGGGGTGCTCCACCGTTCCCAAGGGCTACGGCCACTGGGGACGTGATATATATATATATATATATATATATATATATATATATATATATATATATATATATATATATATATTATAACCGCATGCCTCACTACTACCACTAGGCAAGGGTAGTGGTGAGGACGCGGTTATATATAATATAATATATATATATTATATATATATAGATATATATATATATATTATATATTATATATATATATAATATATATATATATATATAACCGCGTCCTCACCACTACCCTTGCCTAGTGGTAGTAGTGAGGCATGCGGTATATATTATATATATATATATATATAATAATATATATATAGAATATATATATATATATATATTAATTATTATATATTATATAGATATATATATATGATAT
>JANAVB010009400.1:11176782-11202561 GCA_029216955.1 Iris pallida | reverse complement strand
TCAAGATTTGATTCCATATCATGAAGCAGCCATTGCTATGGCCATTTCCTTCAAAGCTTTCTACATTGAACGTTCGTCGGGCTTACAACACAAGCAGATGCTCTAGCAAACCTTGCAGCAGTCTTGGCGATTCCTGTCCAAAGACCAGTTGGTTGTTATTTCCAACAGAGAGTTATTTTGTATTAAATAATCACATATTGAGTTTAGTAATTCTGCTGAGGTCAATATCATCAATGAGATTGGAGAACTCTTTCATTGATTTGCAGTCTATGGAATATTGCCTGAAGATTCCAAAGAAGCCACCAGCATTCGAAGACGATCTCTCCGTTTCTATTATAATCATATACAAAACTCTCTACCGACGAACTTATGATGGTCTACTATTACGTTTCTTGCTGGTAATGAAGCAAAACAAATACTACGTGAAGCTCATGATGGTGTTTTGTGGAGCGCATCAACCGATCCTAAATTGCAAGATCGTATTCGTCGTATGGGCTATTACTGGCCTTCTATGGTTTCCGATGCTATTGAATACGCAAAAGAATGCAGAGCATGTCAGATTCATGCAGATTTCATTCATCAACCATCAGAATATCTACATCCTACGGCTGCTTCTTGGCCTTTTGAAGCTTGGGGCATGGACATCATAGGCCCAATCAACCCTCCTTCTTCTAAAGGGCACCGGTTTATCCTGGCCATCACAGACGACTTCTCTAAGTGGGCTGAGGCTATACCTCTGGCTGAAGTCAAACCACATGTCATCACTTCATCAACACCATGTGATATACAGGTTTGGTGTACCGCAGCGAATCATTCATGACAAGGACCCTCAGTTCATTAGTCAAAAGTTTTACTCGGTTCTGTGACTCATCGCATCGACAATGTTGCTTCGACAGCCTATAACCCTGCAGCAAACTTTAGCTGAAGCTTTCAATAAAACCATTATCAAACTCCTCAAGAAGTTTGTCTCTACTAACAAACGGAATTGGAGTGAGAAGCTTGGCGAATGTTTATGGGCTTATCCGCACTACAGTTTCGCAATCCTACCGGCTGTACACCTTTCCTTAGTATATGGTTGTGAAGCAGTTCTGCCACTGGAATTCAAATCCCGTCTCTGCGGATGCCATTGCCATGAACTTACAACGGAGAACACGATCTACTTCGATTGCAAGAGTTGGAGGCACTTGATGAAAAGAGGCTTTTGGCTCAACAGCACATTGAGTTATACCAAGCCCGTATCTCAAAAGCCTTTAATCGCAAAGTTAAAGTACGAGCATTTCAGAAAGGTATTTGGTCCTTACAGTCAGACATCCTATGACTATGACTTACATGAGTAAGGGCAAGTTCGATGCCAAATGGGAAGGTCCTTTGTTGTAAACAAGTATTTTCCAATGGTGCTTACCATTTAACAGAGATGGATGGCAGAATAGCTATGATGCCTATCAATGGCAAATTCTTAAGAAATACTATGTATAAATGTGTAAATATTTCTTGACAGACAATGTACATAAATTTCTTTTTTATTTTCAAAGAAGATATTACATTACATTAAGGGAGATCACTATCATCCCTATCAAACTTAGGACGAGGGCCGAGCCCCTCCTTCTCACAAGCAAAATCAGCAAAGGAGTCGAAGACATCTTTGTCGGAACTCAGCAAGAATTTGAGGAAAGCTATCCTCTTTGCCTCTTCTTCCGCCGTCTTCCCCGGCTCTATCAGAAAGTCGAGGATATCCTGTGAAGGCTTTGGTGCAGAGGAGCCTTCGCCCACCTCCTTTTGATCCGGTAAGACTGAGTTGACGAGAGGCCTGGGTGCAGACGACCCTTCGCCCTTCTCTATCCCAGCAGAAGGTTCCCCGGTGACGCTCTCGGCTTTCGGCACGATTTCAGTCTCCTTAGACATGTTGTTGGAAGACATCTTTCCTGTTGAAGGCAGTGATAAAATTCTTCATGAGTTCTGTACTATTTATACTAACCTACTGACTCTTCGTGAATCGAGGTGATTGTTCACCCCTTTCGATGAATCTAAAGGTTCATTCATTAAAATCCCCAACAGACATTTTGATGAATCATTCATTCTGACGGTTCATTTTCAATCGTTCATCATATCATCATCGCCATTAAAAAGAATTCACATATTTTCTATTTGCAACTTGTTACGTCCCTATTACCTCTGACTAAGTTGTCTATTGAAATAACAAATATTCGATATTTATATTTTGCCATGTCCACATTACCTCTGAGCAAGATATAAAGAATATAGTTATTTTCTACATCAAGAAAATATATCACGTCCTGTACCGCTGAATATGTTTTCTCGTTCTATTGCTTATCTCCTATAATAGGGTATGTAACAAGTAAATAGAATTATCTGAAATATCATTCCATTCAAAATAAAGTCCATTACAGTTGATCAAAGACAAAAAGACATTACAAAATAAGTTATTCAACAGGCCGGGTACTGAGCTCTGCAACACGTCTTTTCAAAGCAGCTATCGTTTCATTTTGAGAGTTCAGAATCCTTTGTCTAATTTGATTCCTTGTTGACTCGAAGTCAAAGGGTTTTAGATTAGCAAAACGAGCATTCAGCTCTTCATGATGAGTCTTGGTATTAAGCTCCTTTTGACGCTTCAGCACAACGAGGTGATTTGCAGTTTCTTTGATTAAGAGAACCTTCTCTTCCCTTTTCTGCTTCGCCAAAGTCAGACGTTCTTGAAGCTTGGCAATTTCTTCGTCAGCTTCTGCTATTTCAGCTTCATTGGTCTCCAGCTTAGAAGATGTTTCTTCAATCTGAGTTTCCATATCAGCAGCAAACTGAGCAAAGGCTGCCAAAAATGCTTCAAGATCTTTTCCCTTCTGTTCAGCTTCCCGGGCCAGAGCTTGACATTCTTTTTCAATCAGTGAATCTATATTCTCAGATGATAGATTCATCATTGCAGTCTTCACTTCTTCAAGCTCATTGAGGATGTGTTCCAGATAAACAGCCTGAGTTTCATCTCCGTGGTCACGAATCCCGTTGATCAAATATTTTACGGATTTCCTGACTTTGGAGAAAGGAATGTTCTCGCTCTCCACCATCGGCTTGAGTGTTAGAAAGAATGCGTTTGTATAAGATCTTATAATGATTCTATTTGCCTCAGAAGTGATGGGAGTTTCTGCTATCTCGGCTGGAGTAACTTCAGTTGCGACAGATGGCGTCGTCAAAGCAATAATTTCAGAAGATCTTTCTTTTGATATCTGGGTTATCTTTATTGAAGGTGCCGTGGTAGAGCTTGTAGCAGCTTTGACTGGTTCTTCTGCGACATATTCTCGTTAGCAAGTTTTATTTTACAAAGTCGACAAAGTTAAAGCTTTACCTAATTGAGGCAATTCAATCTGGACTTGTGATGGCCCAGGTATAGGCATTTCTGTAGAACTCTCTTCTCTGGCAGGAGTCTCCAATGGAGCCATTTTCGAGCTAGTTACACTCCTCATTTGTTCTCCTGAAAGTTAACGTATTGCGTTAATTTTCTAAGAAAGTTATGAAGTTCAGAATAATAAACTAGCAATTTACCAGTATCCATTGTTCGAGCAGGGGTGCCTATCGCAGGAATAGTATATGTCACCATTGCTTGACTACTACCCGCCTCTGAACCGCCTGATAGGTATACATTACCTTCAGCTATTAAAGAAAAGGAATCAATATACTATAAAAACAAGTATCATCATTAATAACCGCCTGATAGGATTCAAGAAATCTAACCTGAATCGGGCATGTGTGGTGTATCCGTTAATACTGTTACCTCCTGAGGAATTTGAGCTGGCATTTCTTCTGAGACTTCCTCTGCACGATTACTTCCTGCATCGGAAGTACTAAGTGAAGGCTGATCTTCTCTAGTAGGGGTATTCATAATATTGACATGTGCTTTTTCCAATGGTTCATTAGCAATGCTCTCAACATTCTCTTCATTCAATTTATGAGCGTCAGATGGCTCATTTGTATTTTCAGCTTCCGGATCAGTAACAGTCTCCTCAAGATATTCAGCGCATGCCTGTAATGCATCAATCATTTCGCTATCTGAATATATTGGATCATCGGCATGAGTTTGAAGATGATCTAACGTATCGACCGGAATAGTATTAGATACTATTTCTGGAAGCGCTTCAGGAAGAATCGCCAAAGTTGAAGGCTGGCCAATCACAGAAGATACGTTTATTTCCATAACCTCTTTATCAGATGTTGTTGGTTCTTCTGTAGTTACTGGTTCTGGTCCAGAGATGGGAGTAGGGGAAGACATCATATGCCCAGCAACAGCACTAGCCAGGATGGATGCAGCACGAGACGGACTCAATAATCTTAATTTTCTACTAACCACTTTCTTCAAATTCGGCCTTCTTTGACGAGACACATCCGGACTTTCTTGGTCAGCAGAAATGCCCTGTTGTTTCTGTAAAGACGTAGGAGTTATCTCTTCACTCCTTACAGATTCTTCTGCCCGTTGTCTCGATTGTGACCTAGTGGTAACTCCTTCAGGGGATTCTGCAGTGGTCTTCTTTTTCTTTGGATCTGGAGAAGCAACAGGATTGTCACTTTTTCTTTTCTTCTTCTCCTTCATAGGAGATTTTGTTACTCGGAGAGAAATGTTTAAGGGTTCAATAAACTCCTCAAGGAAGTTCATGTCTCTGGAGATTTCAAAAGGTTCGTCAGCAGGTTCTTCGTCATTTGGATCTTTATAAAGAATGCTCGGCTTTCCTTTCTTGGCTCGTTTGTCAGAAGCGAAGCTATGTGCTAAATCAAAAGTCTCCACAAAGGTATTGGCCGAAGTGTAAAACCTTGAATAGGTGAATAACATTCGCGGTCCATGATTTGTATTCTCAGGCATTGAGAAAACGGCCCTCGTATTTTTAGCATTATAATAGTACCAAGCCCTGGCGCCATCAATCAAATATCCTTTCCCTTGTAGGCATGTTGTGGCATTCCCTACATGGAATTGATCATAGCCGAATTGGCGTGCAAAACGGCTAGGCAAATATGGTTCAAGAATACATTCATCTTCAAATCGATGTACGAGGTGTGAAGGTCGAATCGACTTCAACCAATTGAATATAGCTGGATCTGTTGGTAGAGTATTCACTGAATCTAGGATATTAGCTGGCAATAACTCGTAGCCAGCTGGTGGATCAACACAATAAAAATCCCAGTTATCGCCGCGGTTCAATACTCGCCGGCAATCTATCAAGGAGGTGTGATTCCATCTACACCCTTCATACTTTCTTAAAAAGTTTCCTCCAATAGCTCTTTCGCCAGGGCTCATCAAAACTGGACAGTGGAGTAGAATCCACCCAAATAAATAAGTATGGGCGACTTCAATACGAGGAAAGCCATCTTTCTTATTATTTAGCATGCTATCCACAAAGCAACGCAGACTATGATTAAGTCGGCTTGTCATCGCCGATAAAATATCCATCCGATGACCGAATACTAGGCGGACTGCAGCAAAAAGAACACCTCTATGGAAGCGATCGACTGCACTTGCTCCAGGGACTACATACCTTCGTAGCCAAAAAGCAAGAAAGCCTGCCAGATGGGCTTTCTTAGACATACGTCTGTATCCCATCCTCATGAAACTTTCTATTTTATCTCCTATCTTGAGGGGAGGATAATCTTCATCATTTTTAACTATTATATCTTCTTGGCGAAACCTTACCATCAACTCATTTATCTCTTCCTCATTGAAACGCTGAAAGGTAAGCGGATCAACAGCTTTCTTCTCACTAATTTGTTTCTCTTCATCATCATGTTTGAGGAAGAGATAAGATATCCATTTAGTAAGATAGCAGGAGCCTGAGCTTTCAAAATAACAACAACAGATGTGATAGTGACATAACAGCTCATCAAAGACTTCTACCATTTTAGCATTTTCAGATTTCAGCCTGTTTAATTCATCTTCAGTGGGAACATACTCCTCATAAGGAAAATTTCCCATAGGCAGCTTGGAGATATGATTCATCTCGTGAAGAGCGAATCCGATTTCTCCTTTTGGGGTCATGAAGGTTCCCATCCTATAATTGTACCTTTCAATCAGTGAAAGGAATAGGTGTGGATTTGGAGGGAAGCCATGTACTAAAGAATAAACAGCTTCATACAAACTGATATTAAGAAGCTCTTCTTCATAATGTTCTAAAACCCAGTTGGCAATGCAGCTCCATCGTTTATAATCTGGGTTGACTAAACCTTGCATCCTTAAGGTGTTATCAGTATAATACCTACCTTTCCTAGCAAACTCATTTGCAAAAATTGGTATTCTCACTGGTAATAGACGAGATGAATTCTCGGGAGGGATGCAACCTGGTTTCAAACCCCTGAGATGAGTTACGTAAATATCAGATGAACTATAGAAGATATCTCTGTTGTTCACCTTTTTATAACATATGTTGCCCACCCGAGCTTGCTGAACGGGAGTGATATCCCACGCTATTTGGCGGGGATAACTGGCAAACTCATATCTGGAAAGAGGTAAACTCCTAAGCATATCTGGCAAATATATAGTCTTTTCACCTTTCTTAAAAATCCTCTCTTCCACCCGCTGTTTTGGCTGAGATTCCCTGCCAAAGGCATCTCCAAACAAGAAGAGTGGTTTCTTGTGGATAGCTGCATCCAGTGACTGTAAGGGCTGGCCGTTCATCAAACACAGAAGAGTCTCATTATCCTGAGTAGTCAGGATTGTTCTTCGAGACTCTGGTAGTTCATAATGAGGGAACTTAACGTGTGATAAGTCCTCTTTGAATTCAGGTTCAGACATAGTTCCTTGGAAGATCTCGAAGTTGGGATCTTCCCTGATATCAACTGCAAAACAGAAAAGAGCAACATCACAACAAAGTTACCAGACTGCGCCTAGTTTTCAGCCAACTAGATTAAACTGCGCCTAATTCATGAATCTGGGCAGACTGCGCCTAGTTTTCTGTCAAATAAGGCAGATTGTGCCTAGCTTTCATTCAACAACAAACAGCGCCTGTTTTATCAGACAAAGCTATATCCGATAGCGCCTAGCTTTGTTACTAGGCGCGATCGAACAAACAGAGTCTAATTTTCTAGGCGCTATTTGGTGGAATGTTTAAACTTCATAAACATGAAGTTTAGAGAATCACCAAACCCTAAAAAGAGTTGGCGAATACAACTGAGCTCTAAGAAGAGCCAGTGTACGTTCCTATGACCCACCATTAATGGCCGGATGTGCAGTTTCATGTCGAGAAACACGAATTTGTCCAGGCTCTCGGATTTGAAGAGAACCGCGTGATTCAACCATGGGATGCGGCATGGCCTTCTTGGATTTCTTTGAAGATTCAATTGGAGCGGGTTCTTTCCCCTTATCCGAACGTCGAGGCGCCATCGGAGTTGATTTAAAAAGCTCGTCGGAGAAGAAAGAAAATCAGAAAAGAAAACTCGAAAAATTTCACTCTTGAAGACAATAAAGGGTTTACGAAGGATTTTGTGGGCTATTTATAGTTTTCGAACAGCTACAACGAAACGCGCCTAAACAGATTGCGCCTATTCAGCCTGAAGATCCGTTCTCGCCTTAAACTGCACAACTTCTTCAAATATCAAGCGCGGTTTGACTTGGTCATATGGAAATTCAAAGTATTTCGAACTTTTGAAAATTCAAAATTCTAAAACTTTGAAGGGGGTCTTGTAGGTCCAAAAAATCAAACCGTGCCTAAGTTAAATTCAACAGATTAATCAGAACGACCCTACAAACAAATGGCGCCTACTTCATCAACAAACACAGAATGCACCTATTTCTGCACCATAGAGGCGCATTTCACAAACCGCGCTTAGCTGACGTACCCGACAAACACGAAGATCGAGAAGGCGCTATAATTCCTATGATGGCGCGGCGCTCGAGGAAGATATGACAGCTGTCTAAACAGATTGCGCCTACATCAAAGAACTAGGCGCTATCAACGGACTGCGCCTACTTTTGACTATATCAAGCACACTTTGCAGATTGCGCCTACGAAGAAGGCGCAGTTCAAAACAACATCAATTCAAAGCTTACCACGTGTCCCTGAAACAGGCGCACTTTGACTAATTCAACGTCTAACTACCACTCTACATGTCCAACACGTGTCCCACTAACTGTACACGACCAAGCGCATTTCAATCAAATAATGCCACGTGTCTAAAGCAGTTGGTGCACGTTCGTGATAATGGAGTGAAAACAGGCGCAGTTTGTCATACGTGCTCAAAACAGGCGCACTTCAATCAGGCGCTCTCCAGAATAACTGCCCAAAACAGTTATTTCAGAACTCTATAAATAGAGTTTCGTTTCCATTCAACGGAGCACGAAAAAGATCAAGAGAGATCAGAGTTTTTGTCCAAGTGCTGCTGCGTTCTTCAGAGATTCAAGTCTTCAAAGTTCACATCGTCCAAGGGATAAAGCGATCGTCATCCAGATCGGATTCCTATAGTTGTACTTTCCCAGAATTCTTGTAATATTCTTTACAAAGTTTGTGAAATAAATATCATACTTTTGTTTTTGCAAACAATAGTGGCCATAGAGTCAATGGCCAGAACCTAGCACCATCGCAGAAGTTCGAAGTTTCCTTTGATTCTACACTATTATGAAAAGCATTCATTTACTTCACATATTGATTTTGAAGTAGAGGGACGAGGCGAATGAGGTCAGCCACTCGCCTTAGACTTGCTTCAAGCGAGCGACTGATTGGCTGTGCTGACGTCGCCTATACGATCACCTGCAACCTGCTGAATATGGGACTTGGTTCCAAAGAAGCCATTCCACAAAACCAAATCGTTGCCTTGCAACGGAGTGTGGCATGGGCGCGGTAGGCCAAATCAACTGAGTAGTTCAAAGGAGGGAATTATGTATAGTATTTATGGTGCACATCATTAGGACGGGTTGTAACCGTCCAGTGTTGTGATAAGATATAATATCAGTAAGTTTGGGATCCTTCGGATATTGAGCTAGCAACCCGTATCGAAGCGATCATAGGCTTACACATAAGGATGCCAAAGATGTATTACGGTGTGAAACACCGTGACCTTCATATAGATAGGGCCGGTGGGCTGAGATTAGCGCTGGGTGCAGGTACAGAGCCTGCCACCCTTATGCATATGTTTAAGTTTACGGTTGGTTGGTTGAGTGAAATAATATGATTTCTTATGGAAAGTTTTAACCTTGCAGGCTAGGCGAAATGGAACAGAGATGAGCACGATCACTATGTATGTTAAGATTATGTCTAACTGTATCTGCCGCAGGGACACGGTAGTGGACAGGTTCAGGATATGTTCGGCTCGAGGCGGGGCTCGGCTTGGACGTGCCGAGGCATGGAGTCCTTAGCGTTCAAGATGAGCTACCGCATTGGCGTTCGGATTTGCGACATGGAGATGTTCAGCCGAAGACTACTTGTTGGCTATAAAGAGGCATAATATATGAAACAATGTAATCCTTTGTGACCTAGAGAGATCATGAGTGTTGTAGCCAATTAGCATGTTAAGTTGGGCTATTCAGAGCCATTGTAACCTTCAGTTCATTATCAATAAAAGGAATTCTTGTTGTATACTACGTTTTCCTTTCGCTGCTTATGTTATCAATTTGAGCTATAAACACTATTGTGAATCTGTTATATTGCCTTGCACGAGCGCAACTCCAGGCTCGTGAGGTATCACGCCCTAGCGAGGACGATGATTCGGATGAAATCTAGCGAGGACGAGCGATTTCCCGGATCGGGGCGTGACAAAGGGTTCCCAACAGTTGACTCATCCAAGTCAATGGGGACTCCTATGGCAACAACGACAAAACTTGATAATAATGAAGACGGTATCTCGGTCGACATTTGTAAGTATCGAGGTATGATCGGAAAAATTTAACAGTAGCATTAATATTAAATCTACATTGGCTTTTCTGTTAATTTAAAATTTATAATATAATTGAAACTAATATTACAAAAATGCTATTTGGCTCCTAAAAAATTTGGGTGATACCATCTTCTATTATGTGGCATATGACATGGTTGCTAACATGACAGCTGACATGGCAAAATTTAACAATAAAATTAATATTAAAATTAATATTAATAGTAAATAAATAATTTAATATTAAATTAACATTAATTAATATTAATATTAATATTAATATTAATATTAATATTAATATTAATATTAATATTAATATTAATATTAATATTAATATTAATATTAACATTAGCATTAGCATTAACATTAACATTAATATTAATATTAATATTGACATTAACGTTAACATTTACATTAAAAAAAATTGGGTAATTAAATTTTGGGGTTAAAATTTGCTATGTCAGCTGTTATGTCATCTGCCATATCAGATGCCACATAATGGGAGATGACATCACCCAAATATGTTGGAAGCCCAAACGACTAATTACTAATATTAATACAGTGGCATTATCGTTATTTTCCAATAGATTCGTGCCTTGTTCGGTCACACCCCTCCACGAGCGGGTTACACCCCAGAAACGAGGGGTTAAATAGCCTTTTCCAAAGAAAAGAACCCATCCGACTAGAGAGAAACAAAGGAGAGAAGAAGAAGAACAGTCGCAATAGAGAGGAGCAAGAGCAAGATCAACTGCAGCGGATGGGCCGTCATCCCTACCGAGATTCTCTCGATAATACTGGTACTGTCGGGGATGCCGGCGGACGAGGTAATGTGCAACGTGGCCCCAGTTTGCCGTTCGTGGTGGAAGGCGCTCAACGGTCCCTTAGACAATTGGTCTAACGTCGACTTGGTACAGTGGTGCAGGAGGAACCAGCAAACCGCTGAGATTAGTTTGACCGTAAAGAAGCTCATGGCTAGCAGTGGGGGATATCTAGGGTCCTTCTCCACGTACAAGCTCGACGAAGAAGCCTTCCGTTTTGCATATTTAAGGCCTGTGTAAAATTTTATTTGGTCTTATTCTAATACTTTATTTTTTCTATTACAAAATTTTACGTATACTTTTGTTAATTTCTATTGATGTTTTCCTATTTTTATAATACAGTAGGAAATTTATAAGGGTGCTGCGCATTCCGAAGTATGATGAGAGTGATGAAACTTTCGTGAGACACTTGGAGTTTCTTCCGGTGCAGGAAGAACTCGACATTAGCTACTGCCTCTATATCACGTCGACTGGAATATTTTCTGCCGGAAAGTATTGCCACCGTCTGGTCAAGCTAAGGAGGAACATGCCCCTTCCATATTTCATGCTCAGGAACAAATTCGTGCTGAACACGCAGAACGAGACGGAGGAAAACGCTTTGGCTGATTCGATGTCGCGTCTCGAGCACCTACAGATGGGATTCGGCATGTTCAATGGAGACACGCTGCGATCTATCATATGCAACTGCAAGGGTCTTCGCGTACTCGACATACTTGGGTGTTTCAACGTGAACTTCGACGACGACCTCAGAAAAATTTGTGATTTAATACAGACGTTTAAACGTGTCACGACCCGCACCCGTTTTTTTTTTTAAAACGGATACGAGATGTGTCCAAGCCAGCCTACGCCGCAGTGTCGGCGGTAGAACGCTGTCACGGCCATGAAGATCAAATCACAACAATGCTCATTCACATAATTAATTTAACTTACAATGATTACAAGTTTTACATTTGTAGAAGAATATAAACTTGTACAATTTAAATGAATGACTACAACTCAACTATCTAGCTAGTCTCTAGGCTTGTCTGCAAGTACTCCCGTCACTCCCAAGCTAAGTGAATCCACGGCTAACCTGAAAATGTTGGTTTCCAGTTAGGAATGGAACGAGCATAATTCACTGAATGCAATTTCAAATAAAGAAAATAACTATAAGACAAAGGTTAGGCATCAATCATGAGTTTTGAAAATAACAGTAAAGCCGTGAGAAAATCAATAGTAAAAATAGACCAATATACTTTCCACCATTAGAAGTACCTTTGACATGTGATCGGTCTGGGGTGCTACACCGCACGGTCTACGATATCTACTTGCAGAATATAAACACTGTCTACGATGTCTACTGCATAAAATAAACAATGTCTACGATGTCTACTGCATAAAATAAACAATGTCTACGATGTCTACTGCATAAAATAAACAATATCTACGATATCTACAATGTCTACGATATCTACAATGTCTACAATATCTACAATGTCAACGATATCTACAATGTCTACGGTCTGATCACACATCCTTGGTACTTCTCATTCCCGACTCAACAATTTATAATAGAGTATAAAAATCACCTAACCAATGACTAATCAATAAAATATAGTAAAGATCAATATCGAAATGCAGACAATAAACTGTACTCGCCTGTGGTCCTGTGCTGGTGAAACCGACGATCCAAATCACTCAATATACCACAATAGTCAAAACCCGTACAACAGTCCCCGGAAGCTGAAATAGACAATACCAATGATCTCAGAATAGTCAAATTAGCTAGGATTACCTATCCTTAAGTCCAATTCTGGACACAGGGGCAAAACGGTAATTTCGGGCAAAAACGATGTCCGCCGTTGGACCCGCTTTGCACCGAAAAGCGTGCCAGAGTCAATGGTCTCTAAAGTCGTCAAACTACATGTCTACGGATTCATTTTTTCGATACGAACCCAACCGTATGTCCATAGTTGGATTCCGGCGGGCCGTGCACAAAATCGCCCGTTGAGTCGGACCGTGGGGCCCGCAAAACGATGTCGAATTCAACTGTCTCAGAATTGGACCAAACTTGGCATACAGGACCAGAAAAATGATACGGTCCTGTTGGCTCAAGTTTCGTCTCGATCTGACGAGCGTGCACAAAGTAATTGAGAAATTTACAACGTGCACGATACGGGGAATTTCGACGGATACGCATCAAATTCGTCGCGCACACGCGACCAATTTGAATTCTGTCAAAGCCCATACGACCACGAAGCTGTTACGCAGCTTTCGATACCTTCGGTGCACGACCACGTCGTCCGGAATGGCGGGACGGACGTTGTGTGGATGAAATTCTAAATTTTGAAAACAGATTTTTCGTCAACTTCGGAATCAAATAACTTCCTATCTGTTTAATAAAATTTGACCCTACGAGAAGGGTTATGATGTCCTACATGTTGGGTTAAACTTTTGTTTAGAAAGTTCCCTGATTCGAAGGATAAACTGGTAGGAAAATCGTCGTGAAGATGGGTGTTTGGGACTGAGTTTTACTCTGTTTTCGGTCAGATTTTTGTCCGACTTTGGGTCGATCCTACGAAACATGCAGTGCAAATCGAGCCGGGGTAAACAAATCGAAACGAAGCTGCATAGGTTGTAGTCGTACCTGAACCACTGGTTCGACGAAAGGTCGAACAAGGTGGAAGGGAGAGCATCGCGAAGTTGGCTCAGCGCTGCTACTTCTCTGTTTCATCGCTCTGCTGTGCGCGCGGTTCCAGCCTGCTTTGGCCGTCCGGCGGTCGGCCTTCGGTGAGCTGCAGGTGCGGGGTGACCGCCCATGTGAAGGGGGTGGTCGCGGCGCCAGTTTTGAGAGGATTTGGTTAGGGTTTTAGTTTGACGAGCTCGGTTTCTCATCTGCTCTTATATAGCGTTTTATACGATATGTTGCTCGGTTAGGAAGTTGTTACTATGGGTTAGCTCGGGTTTAAGGAGGGTCGGCCTCCTCTGGCTGAGGCGCGCGCGAGTTGGCCCCTTGTGGGCCAACTGCTACATTTTCCTATTCCCTTTTCTTTTCTTTTCTATTCTTCTTTATTTATTTCTTTATTTCTTTTTCTATTAGTACTATTATTAATATATAAATACCCTCATATATTATTCCCACAAATACGTATATATACAAAATGCTACATACGCACTTACATTTATATATAATTATATATACAAGTATACACCTGTATATATATGCACATATTTTTATATACCTTATATATTTTTATATATACTCGTATACACCTATATATACATACATGTACACTTATATATATTATATTCTCACACAAAAATGTATATACACGCATATACATATTTATTTATATACTCCTACCCATATTTAATATACAATAATCCGTTATATATTCCTATATATTATATTTATACGCATTCATGCAAATATACGCATAGGTAACATATTTATTTATTCATATAAATACACACATAAATAATATTTCTATATATACATACTTCTCTCTCTCTTATATATAACAAATACTCCTAAAATCAATTGAATTATCAAATATTATCTTTATCTAATATAGAGCATTTATGATCACATATACATCTATAATCTATTTGACAATGGAATAATAACCAACTTAAAGGTAACTAGTTTTATTTAGCAATAACATCGATACTAATAATAATAATAATAATAATAATAATAATAATAATAATAATAATAATATCCCTAATAACACCGTAATTAAACCAATACTATATATCAGTGAACGCATCGATCACACCATTTATTTGGCTCCCGAAATTCGTACCATTATTCTAAAATCACCCTTTAAATAAAATAAATAAAATAAAAATATTTTAAAAATCCGGGAAGGGGAGCTACAAATCTACCCACCTTAAAAATAATTTCGTCCTCGAAATTCTAATCCATAACTATCCCTTAAATCCAAAATAAATAAATAAATAAATAAATCCACTATTATCACAATCTTCTCGAATCTTTAATTTCCCCAAGACAGTTTATGTCCTCCTCCTAGCTATTTTGTAACTACGAACTCCGAGGACTTCTACCCACCTTTGGACACACTACTCTCTCAAAGCTATGTCACTAAAACTTTATAATCATTCAACTAATTGCTAACCACTTGCTACCAATAAATATCTATTGCTTTTGGTCTCTATGATCTTCCCTTATCTATCAAACAACCCAAAATCTAACAAGCAACCCATTTACACAAGTAGCTATGAAATATTAATAAATTCCTCTAAGCGTGACCATTCGTTACTCTACAATAAAAAAGACAGGAAGATAAAAATAAAAATAATCAAGGGCGAATAAGAAATTTCTAGAGCAGTAAAGGATCTCCAATGGTACAGACTGAAGGAAAGTTTATGAGCCATTGACTGACTTGCGAGATGGGTTACTCTAGTCCACTCACTTGCTAACCCGAAGGGCCCTTCGTTTCTAAAAAGGCTTGCACTCCGTGCAATACAGAAATCTCGTTCTCGAAATTCTAATTCAAACAAGGTCCCATAATGGAACAGAATTTGAGAAATCAAGATCGTGGTCTTAATGGGTTCTCTATTTGGACATTAGTCGTTGGTTGGATGAACATTGGATTTCGATCTATAAGGATTGGACTAGATCCCAATGATGAAACTCTTCCTACTAGATTAGGGTATTCTAGAATAGGTTTCAACCCAAGTGGTTGAGCTAGTTGGACAGTCGGGTTGGTTAAATAGGTTCTCTAAGCCCTGAAGGTGCGCCTTCAGTGACTTCTGTGTTTAAGTGGCACGAGAAGACACCATTGAGTGGCACACTAGTGACATGTGCACAGTGTGCTCGAGTCGATCACAACCATATATTGGGTTGAAGGTTTCGAGTCGAAGTTGAGTCCCTAATCATAATCGAGAAGTTTACCGGTACCATGGTAAGGGTTATAGTTAGTCCTTTCTACCTGAAAGTCGTACCATAAAAGTAGAGTACAAGGGGACGTGTTTGAGTGGGACATGATATACCTAGATGAAGGTGGACTCGTCTAGATCTTGCACATGAAATTTGTCGGAAGGTAACAGCTGGTCTCGTGCTCCTAATATTAATGGCACCGCCGGGCACAAAATGATCTAAATGAATAGTGGGAGTCCATGGGGACACTAATCATCATCCTAATGGAAGTTATTCTACTCAATCTATAATCCTCGTGTATCCTAAAACTTTTAGAAGGCTTAGGGTCTACCCACCTTAGAAGCTAGGACATAGTCTTAGGAATAATGAGGTCAGAAGAATTCCAAAATCCAGGTATTGTACCTCGACTCTCATTAATAAAGAATCAAGCATGAAGGAACGGGGTACGATAGTTATAAGTCAAGTCAATGATCGTTCCTCAGTAAATGGAACATGAGTGTGTACAATTACACACGGTCGGTAAAATAGAATGACCCACTCGTCCACCGTATACAAGAGTTATCGATGGGGTAACCAACTCTAGGGCACATCATATGAAAAAGATTCCTAACAACCCAGTCATGTATTTCTATTTATGTCGAATCTGCCAGACTATTGTCACACGATTTCTAGTTGAAGCAAGCTTCAAAGGATGGTTAGAGGTTCACAACATTTGGTCAAGGGAAAAGATCCTAATCATCCTCGGACTCCAATGACCGGAAGATCCTGATAGTAGGTTTAGTGTCGAAGGGAGGACGAGTAACTCAAGGCAAGGTTCCAGTCACTGACTAGCCGACGACAGCTACACTTGTGTATACAACTATCCTAGCCATGGGGTTACTCTGTATCTCTCTACCAATTATGAGCTTCCGTCTTTCCAATTCAGTGAAAGACAAAACAATAAAGAATTCAAGGGAGTTATTACTGAATACAATTTCGTGATTCAAGGGCGAACATATAATTCAAGAGGAATTGCCAAGCAGTTGCGGATGAGATCATAGATACCTATATATCTCCATCCACGTAATATAATTAAACAAAAAGCGAACCAAATGCATCATGGTTGATCAGACCATAATACACTGATTCTGATTAGACAATAAGTTAGCAGGCATCCCCACTAAACATATGTCTTGAATCAAGCTCGATAAAAGAATGAGCTTGTAAAACTAGGCTGTGATAGCAACATTGGTCAAGATAGTCAAATTACAAGTATACAAGATTTTTGAAAGAAGCCACAAGTACTTCGAGTTTAGAGAGAATCAAAACTTACAAGGTGTTCTTGCTTATACAGTCATCCTACTATATTCTTATCCATAAAGCCTTGGTCAACCAATGGGTTATGGACTTCTAAATTCCATATTCTAGGTAAACCTATTAGTGTCAATCGATATCCTCGTCAATAGGTCACAAGGACCACGGAATGCTAGATCGGGATATGTGCTATCCAACTTACAAACTTCCACCAATATTGGCTTCGGATCTTATGGAACACACAGGACACTGTCCTATCCTCTATAGTATCCTTAACTTGTAATCACGTCTGAAATCATTCCACCGAGAGTTATGCCTTGCCCGTATACTCTGGCTGTGGTAATCCCTTGGTTTCGTAATTCCGATGTGATATGCTATCCGATACTCTACCTTATATTGACACAAGGACGACTACGGTCAAAAGAGGACCACTAGTCATATTTCTAGCAATATTCTATAACCCATATTTCTTAAACTAATTTCAACTCTAGGGGTCGTGTCTCGCCAGTGCGCTGCTGGCTGCAGTGAATCTATGGTTTCTATAATTCAAATAAATGGCGACAGTACGCTGCTGTCTTGCCATCATGAGTCAACTAATATTCTTTTAACTACATCCGTAAAACCCATGAGCTCCTAGAGATTCAACAATTTGCCTATGAAATAAAGCGTACGCATTTGTTCTATCAGTCACAACCCTTAAGATAAAAGATTGTACAGGGGGAAATAACTGAGGACAAAAGAAATACAAACATTCTAACTCTTCCATGTGTATTCAAGCCTCTGAGGGACAAACTTGAATCGAAACTAACTCGAAGTCCGTATATGGATAACAAAATCAGAACTTATACAAAATATTAATTCCTAGGGCAAATAGAAACTAAATAGGCAGTTCGACTAAGATATGAGGATGATATCTAAGAGGCAGGAGAATGAATTGAATAATCTATCAAGGCTAGATCATTAATTCTATGAAGCTCTGCCTTACCAAGGGAATAATCTATCCAAATTAGATTACATCGTCATATCAAGAGATGATAATGTACCTATGGGGATCTGATAAACTATCAAAAATTAATAATTTCCATCCTAAATTGCATGGCCTAAACTACCCATCGATAAATTGGTATAAGGGACTCCTAGTCCTAGTCATTCTCTTAAATTAAATTAATCCTGGTTCATGAATGAGCATGTTCTAGTAGCAGGCTCGCAATAGTACAACTAACTTACGTACTATCACGAGTTCGCATTATTTGCAAAGACTGACCTGCATGGGCCACCACAAAAACTTGTCACGACCCGCACCCATTTTTTTTTAAACGGATACGAGATGTGTCCAAGCCAGCCTACGCCGCAGTGTCGGCGGTAGAACGCTGTCACGGCCATGAAGATCAAATCACAACAATGCTCATTCACATAATTAATTTAACTTACAATGATTACAAGTTTTATATTTGTAGAAGAATATAAACTTGTACAATTTAAATGAATGACTACAACTCAACTATCTAGCTAGTCTCTAGGCTTGTCTGCAAGTACTCCCGTCACTCCCAAGCTAAGTGAATCCACGGCTAACCTGAAAATGTTGGTTTCCAGTCAGGAATGGAACGAGCACAATTCACTGAATGCAATTTCATATAAAGAAAATGACTATAAGACAAAGGTTAGGCATCAATCATGAGTTTTGAAAATAACAGTAAAGTCGTGAGAAAATCAATAGTAAAAATAGACTAATATACTTTCCACCATTAGAAGTACCTTTGACATGTGATCGGTCTGGGGTGCTACACCGCACGGTCTACGATATCTACTTGCAGAATATAAACACTGTCTACGATGTCTACTGCATAAAATAAATAATGTCTACGATGTCTACTGCATAAAATAAACAATGTCTACGATGTCTACTGCATAAAATAAACAATGTCTACGATATCTACAATGTCTACGATATCTACAATGTCTACGATATCTACAATATCTACGGTCTGATCACACATCCTTGGTACTTCTCATTCCCGACTCAATAATTTATAATAGAGTATAAAAATCACCTAACCAATGACTAATCAATGAAATATAGTAAAGATCAATATTGAAATGCAGACAATAAACTGTACTCGCCTGTGGTCCTGTGCTGGTGAAACCGACGATCCAAATCACTCAATATACCACAATAGTCAAAACCCGTACAACAGTCCCCGGAAGCTGAAATAGACAATACCAATGATCTTAGAATAGTCAAATTAGCTAGGATTGCCTATCCTTAAGTCCAATTCTGGACACAGGGGCAAAACGGTAATTTCGGGCAAAAACGATGTCCGCCGTTGGACCCGCTTTGTACCGAAAAGCGTGCCAGAGTCAATGGTCTCTAAAGTCGTCAAACTACATGTTTACAGATTCAGTTTTCTGATACGAACCCAACCGTATGTCCATAGTTGGATTCCGGCGGGCCGTGCACAAAATCGCCCGTTGAGTCGGACCGTGGGGCCCGCAAAACGACGTCGAATTCAACTGTCTCAGAATTGGACCAAACTTGGCATACATGACCAGAAAAACGATACGGTCCTGTTGGCTCAAGTTTCGTCTCGATCTGACTAGCGTGCACAAAGTAATTGAGAAATTTGCAACGTGCACGATACGGGGAATTTCGACGGATACGCATCAAATTCGTCGCGCACACGCGACCAATTTGAATTCCGTCAAAGCCCACACGACCACGAAGCTGTTACGCAGCTTTCGATACCTTCGGTGCACGACAACGTCGTCCGGAATGGCGGGACGGACGTTGTGTGGATGAAATTCTAAATTTTGAAAACAGATTTTTCGTCAACTTCGGAATCAAATAACTTCCTATCTGTTTAATGAAATCTGACCCTACGAGAAGGGTTATGATGCCCTACATGTTGGGTTAAACTTTTGTTTAGAAAGTTCCCTGATTCGAAGGATAAACTGGTGGGAAAATCGTCGTAAAGATGGGTGTTTGGGACTGAGTTTTACTCTGTTTTCGGTCAGATTTTTGTCCGACTTTGGGTCGATCCTACGAAACATGCAGTGCAAATCGAGCCGGGGTAAACGAATCGAAACGAAACTGCATAGGTTGTAGTCGTACCTGAACCACTGGTTCGACGAAAGGTCGAACGAGGTGGAAGGGAGAGCATCGCGAAGTTGGCTCGGCGCTGCTACTTCTCCGTTTCATCGCTCTGCTGTGCGCGCGGTTCTAGCCTGCTTTGGCCGTCCGGCGGTCGGCCTTCGGTGCGCTGCAGGCGCGGGGTGGCCGCCCATGTGAAGGGGGTGGTCGCGGCGCCAGTTTCGAGAGGATTTGGTTAGGGTTTTAGTTTGACGAGCTCGGTTTCTCATCTGCTCTTATATAGCGTTTTATACGATATGTTGCTCGGTTAGGAAGTTGTTACTATGGGTTAGCTCGGGTTTAAGGAGGGTCGGCCTCCTCTGGCTGAGGCGCGCGCGAGTTGGCCCCTTGTGGGCTAACTGCTACATTTTTCTATTCCCTTTTCTTTTCTTTTCTATTCTTCTTTATTTATTTCTTTATTTCTTTTTCTATTAGTACTATTATTAATATATAAATACCCTCATATATTATTCCCACAAATACGTATATATACAAAATGCTACATACGCACTTACATTTATATGTAATTATATATACATGTATACACCTGTATATATATGCACATATTTTTATATACCTTATATATTTTTATATATACTCGTATACACCTATATATACATACATGTACACTTATATATATTATATTCTCACACAAAAATGTATATACACGCATATACATATTTATTTATATACTCCTACCCATATTTAATATACAATAATCCTTTATATATTCCTATATATTATATTTATACGCATTCATGCAAATATACGCATAGGTAACATATTTATTTATTCATATAAATACACACATATATAATATTTCTATATATACATACTTCTCTCTCTCTTATATATAACAAATACTCCTAAAATCAATTGAATTATCAAATATTATCTTTATCTAATATAGAGCATTTATGATCACATATACATCTATAATCTATTTGACAATGGAATAATAACCAACTTAAAGGTAACTAGTTTTATTTAGCAATAACATCGATACTAATAATAATAATAATAATAATAATAATAATAATAATAATAATAATAATAATATCCCTAATAACACCGTAATTAAACCAATACTATATATCAGTGAACGCATCGATCACACCATTTATTTGGCTCCCGAAATTTGTACCATTATTCTAAAATCACCCTTTAAATAAAATAAATAAAATGAAAATATTTTAAAAATCCGGGAAGGGGAGCTACAAAACGACCTTTTGTTGATGTAATCCCAGGGGAACCTGGATACGAGATGTATAGTGATTTAGATATCATCAATCATTCCTGGGGTGAATGGTGAAAATATTAGCATGCATGTATTTCTTTATATTTTTCACTAGTCTACATATACGTACTTTGTACGTATTTTAATTAGAATATTATAAAGCCAGTTGTCATCTTTTCGTCTTTTTCAGGTGACTATTTATATGTCAAGAGATTCGAAGTACAATTTTTTTTAAAATTTTTATTTTCTATTGAGACTAATAACCTTTAGAAAATGGTAATAAAAATTATTACCATTGGAACATAATGTTATATGGAAAAATGAAACTTGCATGCAAACTTTATTCCTTTGACTCTTAAACATAAATGACATGCAAGTTGACATAATAACATCATGTTTATAAATACTCAAGGGTATTTTAGGAATTCAAAAGTTTCACCACCAACTTATAATATGAATTTTATCCAATTATAGTTAAATACGCTTCTAACTCATTTGGTTAAGGTGTAATGTATTTTTTCTGAGTTCGATTCTCCATTTTGACAAAATTTTACTTTTGTCAATAATTTTTTACATGATTATTTTTTTAAATAAAATGGACTGTGATATAATGACGCCTAAGATGGCTCACTTCTGAGCCGTTTTGAAACCTCATTATATAGTGGATGATATGATATCAATATCTTAACATTAATACAACAACTCAGTGTAATCATATCCAAGAGATTTTGACATTTCCAAACACAGATTTTAGTAGTACCAGTGCTATTCACCATAATTAATGGTGATCGATACGAAAACATTGGTTTCTTTTTCACAACCCTTTAAAATCTATTTATACAGCCAAACAGCCAAACTATTCATCTTCACCAGCTTTCAAAACTAATTTATATAGATTCAAAACAAAACTAAACAGCCAAACTATTTAAAATTCACAACCCTACAGAATAGTCTCAAATGTACCATTCCTTGTCCTAAATGTACCATTCTCCATCCTAAATTTACCATTATCCGTCCTACATTTACCATTCTCCGTGTTAGAGGAACGGAGAATGGCCATTACCCATCCCAAATTGTTCCATACTAAGTTAAAAGCATATAATAGCACCCAAAAAATGTTAACAATAGAAAAATTATACAGAACCCACACACCAGACTCGAACCTAGGCCTTCCATGTAAAAGCCAAACAGCACAACCAACTAAGCTTGGAATAAGAAGAGTTACTGGAGGTCATTGAATATCCCCAACTTCCAATAAGGAATAAGAAATTGAATATCCCCAACTTCCAATAAGGAATAAGAAGAGTCGGTTAGGAACGTGTATATATATATATAGGGGTCCCCATTCATTTGAGTAGGTTGTACATTTAATATGGCTCCAAAAAGATCATTTGGTTGGGAACCATGTTCAGAGTCTTCTTCCAGTCGTCGCCGAGCCTCTCTGCATGGAGCACCCTCTGTACCGCCTCCGGCCCAGGACTGGCTGGCAGAGGCTGCAGACTTTCTGACCTCCTGCGGGTTGTCAGTGGAGGTCATCGCTCGACCTCTTCATCCGGCGCCCGACTTTGACCTGTTGCCGATCACTCCGGAGGAACGGGCTTCTCTGGAGAAGAGAGAAGGGTTGCGCCGCCTGTTCCATAGGGCGGGTGTGCGCACCCTGCAGGACTTTGTGGAGATCCTCCGTGAGGCTAGTGAGGGGTAGACCCCTTATTTTTCTGTTTTTTTTTAGTTTTTACAGTTTTTTTCCTCCTCTTGTATCCTTCGCCAGAGAATATTCCGACGACGAAGCTGGGATTTAATGCAACATAATACTTTGTTAACTCAATTTGGTTTCGGCTACAAGCGACTAACTATTTTATCTATTTTTTAATTAACAAATCTTGTTACGTCAAATCCATATATCAGCGACGATATCCCCATCAATGACTTGTTACGTCATAAAATTGATTATGTTGCCAGCATCAATCTTGCCGTCAAATCCATCTTAAATATGATTACAAAGTAAACTAGAGGACAACTTTGAGGGTTTCAATTTTACTCTTTTCAAGTACATAGTCTTCTTACCAAGTCGTCAAACATGAAATATTCGGAATGGCAAAATACGAGTATATAACGGCTCAATGCAAAAAACATACGTTCAAAAATTTAATCAAATATTCGAAAAATGGAAATGTTGAGATTAGAAACTTCACATTCTCAAATATGTTGTCAAAAACAAAATAGAATGTTCATTCTCCGTTTTAATTTAAACGAAGAATAACATTCCCAGTGTTAAAAACACATTAGAATGTTCATTCTCCGTTTTAATTTAAACGGAGAATGATATTCTATGTTTCATTTGAAACAGAGAATGATATTCTCTGTGATGAATTACACGGAGAATGTCGTTCCCAGTATTAAAACGATTGATAATGCTATTCTCCGTTTAATTTGAAACAAGGAGAATGACATTCTCCTTGTTAAATTACAATGGTCCAGATTTGGGATGTATCGATACATCAATTTTTTGTGCCAAATTTTTCAATAATTTATACGGAATACGGGGATATATACTAGTAATAATAGTAATAAATTTAGTTTTGGAAAGTAGTTTTTAAAATGAGGGTCTCAAAATCCCAAAGGTTTATGTAGTCATTTCACATGGATATATACTAGTAATAATAGTAATAAATATAATTTCGGAAAGTAGTTTTTAAAATTTAATAGTAATAAATTCGACCGTCTTATACTAGTAATAATAGTAATAAATTTAATTTAAGACACAAACCCTCTTCTTCTCTCAAACCCTCTTCGTTCTCCCAAACCCTCTTCTAATCAAAATATCGTCGAAGAAACAACGACCGTCTCCGAAGGAGAAGAATCCACAAAGGGATACGATACAAGCCCGAAGGGTAGAACTTGCAAGGGCGGCAAAAACCAAGTTGATGAGCGCTAGGGCAGAGGCCGAAAGGGCAGAGGCGGAAGCAGCGCCTGCAGCAGCGACGATGAAAGTGGAGGCGGCAGCCAAGCCACCTGCAAAAAAGGCTAAAAAAATTCATTGCTCGACAAAGACCGAAAAATTTATCTTCGATACAGAGTCGTCGGATGACTCAACTTATGAAGATCGAAGGCGTACTCAAGCGAAGGCTAAGGTGGCAACGGATACAGAGTCATCAGCGTACTCTGAGGATTTTGAATCCTCATCAGAAGAGGAAAATGAAGAGGAAGAGCCATCATCAAATAAGTCCCAGGATGGAGAGGAGGTAAAAAAATTTAAAGACTCTAAATCTAAGAAGATTTACAATAAATATTTCAAGAAAAAGGCTGTTATGCCTGAAAGATGAATTAATATGGATGGTGTCGAAGACGAATCTTTCCTGAATATATTAAAATTCTATCAATTGGAGAAACTGAACAAATTCTGTCTTGAGAAAATCTTCCAAATAATAGTAAGAGAATTTTACTCAAATCTTTCGGCTGAAATTAAAGAAAAAGAAGAGGATCAACAACTTGTGTTTCTGAGAGGAAAACTGATTAGGATAAATGCTGTTGTCATCAATGAATTTTACGGATTTGATCCAGTTCCTGAGTTTGATATGAAAGATATTGATAATATTTTCATGAGGGATGCAATTCATGAGATTACAGGTGTATCAGTGGGTGCCATGACCCCTCAAAATGTATACAAAGATCAGTTAAAAACTTTGTATAAATTGTTGCATGCCTACGTATCTCAAACACTCAACCCTACTGGACATGAGTTTTCCATCCATCCCGAAAGAGTAAAATTTCTTTATTTTATGGAAAAAAAGGATGGATATAGGTTCCTACATGTACAGTAGAATGATGCATCTCATGGGAAAACCAACTGCAAGGACAGCTCTTCCTTTCGGAGGATTTGTATGCTCGATGGCTAGTAAAAATTCTGTCCCAAGCTTAGCAAGGGATGTTTATATTAAAAACAAAGGCCCCATGAGAAACTAACATTCACTTGAATGTTTGGAAAACGGGCAGCAGTTGCAAGCAAACCATCAACATTTGGAAAACTATCAACTTATGGAATCAAAAACACTAAGGACAGGGTTGATGATCTATATAATTTTGTTGTTGCAAAACTTTGTGAATGTCTTCAAAGGGATGAAGACTATATCCGACAACCAGAAATTGATTCTGGATAAGATTAACCAGATAGAGGTTGAATTTGCTGACCAAGAATAAGATTTCCCTTCCCTCGTGAAGAAGGTAAATGGGGCTAGCCCAAACTCTTATGTAAAGATACACACTGTGCACATTGACACTTTAATGCTAGCCATCACTTTGATACTTCTATTTATGTTACTGGATGCCATTTCTACGTATACAGTGAGTCCATACTGACTATAATTTTTCTTATTCCGTCCCTCGAGGTGTAGGTGAAGGATATTTTGAGGAAGAAGAAAAAAAAGATGAAGAAGAAGATAGAGATGGCTATGAAGATTCATCTTTTGAGTTTTGAAGCTTTTATTTCAATTTGGAAGTAATATTTGAATTGTAATATGGTTCTGAATATTTGTTGGTCTTGGCAGTGTAACTAAATTTTGTTTTTGAAATA